>JAFIRS010001184.1:0-418157 GCA_018342105.1 Gonioctena quinquepunctata
CTTTTCTTACTTTTTTTCTGCCCAGTCTTTCGTTGACAATTGTCCACATTGCTTTATTTTATTATCAGATTCTCTAATTTTTTTGTGAATTTTCTTCGTTTTCTATATTGGATATCTTTTATTAATCGATTTCTCATAACTCTTATGGCTCGCCATTAGGTCTGCATCATGTGAATTTTTTTGCTACATAATATAAAATTTCATTTTATGGATCTCTTCGTCTATTCTCGGTTTTTTCTTTCTTTGTTTGTTTTATTTGCGTATTTTCTTAGGACATGTTACATTCAAACACCACTCAAAAGCACAAGAAATTTGTCGTAATATGAATTGATGTTTTCATAGTTCTCAGTAAATAAATCACAGTTTGAAGAAAATGCATGCATGAAATTTCGCATATTTTGTTCTGAAAAATGTCTGCGTAAAATTAAAATCTCAGATTTCTCGTTGGTCTTAAATTCACTCAATTCTTTCACTATCACTAATTGCCCTTTGTGGTTATGAAATGAGTTCATTTTTTATTTTGTTTGGGAGGTCGTGCCAGCTAGACACACATCTTGTTTGTTTGCATACGTTAATTTGGTCACTATAACTGAAAATTTTCATCTTTCATTTTTCCCGGAAATGTCTACAAAATGATACTCTGGTATCAGTTATATCAATACTGCCAAATGGCCGTGGAGAAATTCCCAATTTGAAAGTTCTTCATATTTGAAGAAAAAGTTCTGAACTATTTTTCTATATGTAGTCTGGTATCGGCCCGGTTGATTATATGATGGAAAAAATTGGATCTAACAAACAAAAACCGAAAACTTTTCTTTTTTATTCAGTTTCTCAGTATAATAAAACAATATTTTCTATCCAAACTTCGCCTATTAGCATTCCCAGCTGCACCTCAACTAGTTCCTAATTACGGTAGTGAACTATTTCAATCATTCCGAATTGTATAGCATACCTGTTATTCGACTGTTTCTGGAGGGTCAAGGTGTTGGGCGTTGCCATGGCTCGGAGGGAGTTATTATATTCATTCCGGAGTATTCTCATTAGTGGTTTGATTAGTGTTATGTCTATAGTGATAACAATCAACGAATGGAAAGAATTCCCCATTCAACATGGGAGAGCGATTCTAAAATATCCCATTGTGAATAACTCTGTGGAAAAAGGGTTCTAATTATGCGATTATTTCATAAAGAAAACAATTATTATTAATAGAGACTGTTTTTTTAGGACTACCCAACTCATACAGTCAAATGTGGAGCTTCTGGGGATGTTTTGGCATGCATTCTTTTCAGCGATGAGTCGACTAATTGCAAATGAATCCACAAATTTATTCATCACCTAGCCTGTAGCTCTTTCGAAGTTTTCCCCAATGTGATACGTTAAATAAACAAACAAAATAATAATCGCTGCCTGTACACACTCCAACATCAAATTCAACACAATCATCGAGAGAAAGAAGAGTGGTTTCATTATCATAATTGTTGCTATGATGAAAAGGGAAACATTCTCAATTGAATATTGATAGAAATATTTTTCTGTTAATTGAAAATCCACGATTAAAATGAAGTTATTTTTTGAATGTCTAACAGAAAACAACTTTCCCTGCTAAAGCCACGCTGGACATTGAACTACATCTGATAGATATTCTGAAAGGCTAACTCAAAGAAAAATTGAAATTGAAATTTGCGTTTTCATTCAGATAGTTATTTGATTTTCTATTCCAGTCTTAATTAAGAACTCATAAAGATGAATGAGGCAAAGAAGAATGTTTTCAAAGAAGTACTCACAGAAATCATTCATAACATTGATGCAGGAGAGACATCGCATTCACTAGGTCTTCAATACATTTTTGTCGACGAAAATCTATTTCACGCTTCCACGATCATCAGGAAGACCGGAAGAAATGGGAAACACATTTTCAAGAAGTAATCTAACTTTTTCCATCTTTGCAAAGTGAGATTGCTTCTTGGAAATGTGTTTCCCTTTTCTTCCGGTCTTCCTGATGATCGTGGAAGCGTGAAAGATTTCGAGACAAAATGTATTGAGACCTAGTAATGCGATGTCTCTGCGTCAATGTTATGAATGATTCTGGTATTCTTTGAAAACTTCTTTGCCTCATTCATCTTATGAGTTCTTAGTTAGACTGGAATAAAAATCAAATAACTATCTGAATGAAACGCAAATTTTCAATTTCAGACTTAGTAGGCCTTCAAATATCTATCAGATGTAGTTCAATGTCCAGCTTTAGCCGGGAAGTAGTTTTTTCTGTTAAACATTCACAAAAAATAACTTCATTTTAATCGTGGATTTTTCAATTTACAGAAAAATCTTTCTATCAATATTCAATTGAGAATGTTTCCCTTTTCAACATGAATACCCCACAAGAGGTTATCTTGACGATGGAAGATAGTGACTAAGGTTTATCTTTCAGTCGCAGATGATTCCACATCTGATTTTATGAACATCCTGTATATATTTTCAAAAAATCAAGTTGCTATGATAATATTTTTATATTTATCCACTCGTTTTTGATGACATATTCTCTGCTATTGATGAAAAACACATGACCACACTTGTCCTACTAGATTTCTTGAAAGCATTCGATCGCCTACATCAACTTTCATCGGCAATTTTACACACAATGTCTTCACCAATAATGCACATCTTATGTTCAAGAAATATCTATCCGAGCGCTTCCAGATAGTGAAAATTGGTGGAAAAACTTCTTTTCCACTGAGTTTTATAACTGGCGTTCCTCAAGGCACAATTCTAGGACCGTTGCTATTTATGATGTATACAACAAATTCATCAACTTGTCTATAACATTGTGAATCTCACTCGTATACGGATGACAAGCTAATTTACTATTCCTCTGGTAATGAGTCATACAGGGTGGGGCACCCCATACGACACAGTCCCTGTAAACCAAATCATTGATTTTTCGGGAATTTCTCCATTTCATTATATGTATATTGATCAAGGCTGCAGAAGGAAATTATTTTGGAGTCTACAGGGTGGTTAAAAAAAGTGTGACATATCAAAGTTGTGGTTTTTTAAATGGAACACCCTGTATTTCGTTCCACTTCTGAATGGGCTAGGAAAAAATAATATGATTTCATTTGAGGTACTATGTACCTAACTATAACGGTTGTCGAGTTATTGATTTTTTTATGAAAATGCTAGGTACAATTGGAAACTAAATAACATCGAAATGTATAGAAATCATCCCTTCGAATTCTGACCAAGCATAAAAGGGGTTTTGGGCTATTGATTTCGATAAAACCTGATTCTCAATATTATACAAAATGTTTAAAAATCATTGTCACTTTTTTATAATTTCGGACAAAGATAACTTTGTTATTTCAAATAGAACACCCTGTATTTTTTTGTGCCGAACAATATACAATTCAATTATCTTTCATTTCATATTGGGGTTCCCTATACCTAACCTAAATAGTTTTTCAGATATTGGCTTTTTCAAATGGTAGTTCTTATTTCAATGCATTCTTTGAATCAAGATAGCTTTGAAACGACATTTATTCAACTTGTTGAAAGAATTCTCATTGACAGTTATTGTGTTTTACGTACATACACTGAATTATTAGCGTCGAAAATGAAAACATATCCCATTCAAGAGCGGATAGATATGATTTTGGCGATTGGTGAATGTTCAGAGAATTGCCTTTTGGCGTCGAGGGTTTATACCCAAAAATATTCAGACCGGAATCATCGAAACAAGTTGGTTTTCACACGATTGCTACATCAATTTCGTAGGACTGGAAGTGTAGCTTATGAAAAGGCAAATTGATCAAAACCTATCATTGGAAATGAGAAAAATGAATTTCTTATTATGGGATCAATCATAGAAAACTCTCATACGAGTCAACGTAAGATCAAGAAAGATACAGGGATAAGCAGACGGAGCATTTCTTGGGTAATAAAAAATACAAATTTCACCCGTACCGTATTCAGATGCACCAGGAATTATATGAAATAGACGAATCGAGTTTTGTCTATGGGTTCTGGACAAGTTCAGTGAGGATGAACATTTTTTGGATTCAAATTTATTTTCTAATGAATCTACTTTTCATAACAATGGCTTAGTGAACAGACACAACTTCCATTATTATAGTGATGTGAATCCTCATTTTTTCCGCACTCTGGATCACCAGAATAGATGGTCTGTTAACGTGTGGGGAGGAATTATAGGTACACAAGTTATAGGACCATACTTTTTATGGAAACTTGAAGTGTCAATTTTTACAATTTTACGAGATGATCTGTTTGAGCTTCTGGAGAATGTGCCGCTAAATATCAGACAACGGATGTGGTTACAATTGGATGGAGCTCCGGCACATTTCAATTCCAGTGTCAGACAGTTTTTGAATATGTACTTTCCGAATAAATGGATTGGTAGGGGAGGACCACAAAATTGGCCAGCGAGATCACCAGATTTGACTTGCCTCGATTTTTTTCCATGGGGATACTTGAAGAATGAGGTTTATGACACTCCTCCAACCACACTGGAGAATATGAAGGAGAGAATAAGGGCTGCTTTTCGAAGAGTGACGCCTCAAATGTTAGTAAATGTTAAGAAGTCTTTCATAGAGAGAGTGGCTCTTTGTATTCAATAGGATGGTCGTCATCTCGAGCACCTACTTTGAATTAAATACATTTGTGTTTCATATTTTGTTGTTGTTTCAGTTGAATAATAAAAAAAATTGTATAGTCTGTTCAATGAACTACTGTCAGAATATGAATGTAAATGATAACTTCATTTTAGTGAACAGTAAATATTTTCGATGTCAATGAGAATCCTGTGAGCAAATCAAATAAATGTCGTTTCAAAGCTATCTTTATTTAAAGAATGCATTGAAATAAGAACTACTATTTGAAAAAGCCAATATCTGAAAAACTATTTAGGTTAGGTATAGGGAACCCCGATATGAAATGAAAGATAATTGAATTTTATATTGTTCAGACCAAAGAAATATTCCATTTCAAATAACAAAGTTATCTTTGTCCGAAATTATAAAAAAGTGACAATTATTGACAATATTGAGAAACGGGTTTTATCGAAATCAATACCAAACCACTTTTATGCTTGGTCAGAATTCGAAGGGATGATTTCTATAAATTTCGATGTTATTTAGTTTCCAATTGTACCTAGCATTTTCATAATTCGAAGAGATGATTTCTATAAATTTTGATGTTATTCAGTTTCCAATTGTACCTAGCATTTTCATGAAAAAATAAATAACTCGAGAACGGTTATAGTTAGGTAAATAGTACCTTTCATGAAATCATATTATTTTTTCCTGACCTGAAAGTGTTACGGAATACATTTGAAAAAACACAACTTTGATATGTCACACTTTTTTGAGCCACCCTGTAGACTCCAAAATAATTTCCTTCTGCAGCTTTAATCAATATACATATAATGGAACGCGGAAATTCTCGAGAAAATTAATGGTTTGGTTTACAGGGACCGTGTCGTTTGGGGTGCCCCACCCTGTATACAGGAGGCCTGTACCGTTTTCAATGAAGAACTAACAAATTCCTCAGAGGCTCCAAGATATCTCTTTTTGATCATAAATCATGCCAAATCTTAATTCATTAATTTACTACTCAAAACTATGACTCCGTTGTCTTATTGTTTCATCTTTTGGCGAAATTGGTGAAAAAACTTCCATTCCACTGATTCTTATAACTGGCGTTCCTCAAGGCACAATTCTAGGATCGTTGCTATTCATGATATATAAAACAAATTCATCAACTTGTCTATCACCTTGTAAATCTTACTCTTATACGGATGACAAGCAAATTTACTATTCCTCTAGTAATGATAATATACAGGAGGCCTGTACTGTTTCCAATGAAGAACTAGCAAATTCCTCGGAGGCATCAAGGGATCACTGTTTGATCATAAATCCAGCTGGTCTTTTTTTTTTTTTTTTTTTATTTTGGTTCCCCGAAAAGGTTCCTTAATTCAGAGAACATCGTGGGAACCTAGGGAAAGAAGGTAGGAGTTGGTGTTCTTCTTAAATTTCTGAAGGTTGTATGCCTCGGGGAACACCTCCGTAGGCAATGAGTTCCAAAGCCTCGCTGTTCGTTGGATGAACGAGTCTTTGGAAAGTGATGTTCTGCAGGTCTCCAAAGTGACCACGAAGGGGTGTGATGACTGAACTTGACGGGTTAATCTCGAAGAGACTGCCAAAGCAGGAACGATTGTTGATATTTCAGAAGAGCATCGCCCATGAAAATATCTATAAAATAGAGACAAATCGCCAACTTTTCTACGGTGTTCCAGACAAGTGAGCGAGTTTGTAAGCGAGGCATCACCGACGAGACGAATTGCCCTTTTTTGGACAGAATCCAATAGCCTCAGGATATGTTTAGGTGCCGCACTCCAAATATGGGAACAGTAGTCCAGGACAGGTCGGATCTGTGCCTTATAGATCATAAGCAGCTGACTGGGGGTGAAATAGCTCTTGGCACGAAACAGAAAACCAAGTTTTTGGGATGCACTTTTGGCAATGGACCTCACGTGATTTTCCCAGGAAAGGTTATTGCTGATAGTAATACCAAGCATCGATATGGATGGCTTCAGTGGTATGGTTATTCCTGACAAAGTTATGTTAGGCACAGTGAGATCGGAATCAGCTCAGAGAACAAATACATATAATAATTGATTCGGAGCCCCTCGTTGATCAAGCGAGAAATTTGGGAGTGACTATGGACATCGAACTGAGATTTATTGTACATGTGACAAAAACCACGAGGAATGCCTGTTGCAATCTAAAATTACTTCACAATATTTTTAAAATTCTCAACTTCACGAAACAAATGAATACTTTGTGATACTTCCCGCAGTATTAGCGTGCTTCACGTAGAATTGGGTTTTGAGGTAGCGGGAATAGGACACAATAAGTAGTCTGAATATCAAATTGCCGACGTTTCGACGTGTATTTTGGCGTCTTCATCAAAGCTGAAAATACATGAAATGTTTAATATCTCATGTTAATAAAAACATGATTGTTAAAAGTTAACGTTCCCTTGTGTGTTGGTATGGTAAAAAACAACGAACAACTATCACTAAATGGTCACAACATATAAAATAAATATGTCACTTCTCGTATTTAAAATCGAAAGTATATTTCGATAGACCCGTCAATATCGCAGATTCAAAAGTTATGATAACGGAATAAATTTACAACATAACCCCTGAGGTCCTACAAAATGTTGTACGAGAATTCCAAGATCGACTTGCTCATTGTCAAGAAGTGAATGGTGGTCATTTTGAACATTCAATTCAATTGTAAAATAAATTGAAAAATACTTCACAAACATTATGTGACATTATTAGCTTCATTCTACGTGAAGTATCAAAATTTCACCTTTTCAAAATGAATTTTCTCAATTATGATTCCACAAAATTTGAAAAACTTAATTTGCTAAACAGAGAATGAAAATTCCTTTCAAACAAAGTGTCACACGACCCCCCTTCTCATTAATTTTTTTTATGGGGTGCTGATAATTCAGATGGTATGCAAGGAGGGGGTGATATTTACATACTGTGAATTGTCAAATTGACGATAAAAATCAACATATTTCAGTTTTTTTTAAACAAATATATAGCAACGCTAAAAAATTTCTATTCAATTTCATACTCTGACTCTAAACAGTTTCAGGGCATCATCTGTTACTTTCTCCAGTAACTGATTTAATAAAATTGAGATCATATTAGTTGTTAGGTAGTTTCATATTTGTCTTCAAAACGAATAGTTTTATACAGTTTTCAAAATTATAGTTGGTAAAACTTCAGTTGAATGCCATGGTGACAAGAGTTCACAATAAATTGTTTCGTAAAATATTATTTTATTGCTAGTAGATATAATCCAATACATGGAAACAAAATCTCACCAAAATGTTTCCAACTTTTTTCCATCTTTGCAAAGTGAGATTGCTTCTAGAAAATGTGTTTCCCATTTCTTCCGGTCTTCCTGATGATCGTGGAAGCGTGAAATAGATTTTCGTCGACAAAAATGTATTGAAGACCTAGTGAATGCGATGCCTCTCTTGCTTCAATGTAACAAATGATTTCTGGTGGGTACTCTCTTTCGAAACACATTCTTCTTTGCCTCATTCATCTATATGAGTTCTTAATTGAACTGAAAAAGAATATCTATTAACTATCTGAATGACAATGCAAATTTTCAATTTCAGATTTTTCCTTTTGAGTTAGGGTCAGAATATCTATCAGTTGTAGTTCAATGTCCAGCTTGACTTAGCCGGGGAAGAAGTTGTTTTCACAAAAATAACTTCATTTTTTTGTGGATTTTTCAATTACCAGAAAAATCTTTCTATTCAATATTCAATTGATAATGTTTTCCTTTTCCATATCCATTTAGCAATTACTTCCCATGTCACGGTCCTCAAAATAAAAATAAAATCCAAAAACTTTTTCCATTTTCTTATTTCACGCTGTAACTTCAAAAATAATAAAGATACAGAAGAACGTTCCGTACAAAAGTTGTAGCTCGCGATTTTCTCTACAAAAGTGGTATCCATCAAAATGTGTATATATATATATATATATATATATATATATATATATATATATATATATATATATATCAAGTTGGCATCCCCCTATGTCAAATTTGCGGTGAAGATGGCATCCGAGGTCAATTGATGGATGCCAACTTACCAACTCAAGAAAATATCATTATACATAGTGCACTAAAAATTAGCCGGATACTAATTTGTACCCTTTTCGACTGGCGAGAAAATACAAAGACAGCGGCTGAACAAGTATTTCTAAAAAATACATATAGAAGACGAATAGCTAAGAAAAGTTATAAAACTGAAAAAAGTTTCTGTAAAAAATAATTCGTTCGTTGGATACCAATTAATTTCGAGATTTTTATTTTTATGTTTTGACGAGTTCACTATTTGCTAAAGTTTCATTATTGAATGTTCAATTATTTTTGTTTTTCATCCTCAAATGTATTCCATACATATGGACCGCACTGTTCTGGTTGTTTCCCTAAATATTGCATCAATTGATAGGAGTATTGCTGGTCGGAATTTTTCTTTCTTAAGAAAATGTCGTCCATTTCGCTTTCAAATTCACAGCTTTTCATTTTTCCTCTGCCTGTTTTGCTGTTATTGTCAACAACCTTTTTGTATGTCATCTCTAATACTTTGAAACGATTTCTGTATTCATTGGAAGAAATTGTGATTTTATATTGATTAGACATTTCTCTTCCAACCAATTCCCATAATTTCTTCATAGATTTCACCTCGAAGGTACCTACTTTTTTCATGTAATTTGTACAGCTCAAGGAGCTTTCAGAGTTATTTCCCCATTGAAATATTTATCTCCATCCTGGCGAAAATCATTTTATTTTTTAAAACAGATGAATTCGTCCATCTTGAAATCTGAATAAAAAATTTGATATCTGATATGAGGGACCATTATAATATGTATTCACCCGAAATTTTGATAAAATTTAAAAATATATTTGTTGGTTTTTCAATATTACAATAGGGTTATGTTATTATATGTTGTTCCCTTCTCTCTCTCTTGTTCTGTCTATATTCATTGGATCGCTGCCGCGTTCGGGTTTTAACGAATCGTGTTCTGTTCTCTGTTCTCAAACAGTCCTAGGATTCGAAACGAGTGCGCACTAGTTCTGCGCAGTTCAAGAACGATTCTTGAACCGTCCTGAAATTGAGACCCAATAAACCTTCTGTTTGCGTGGGGATTGACCCGAGTTCCCCATTTGGATACGTGAACGTTTCTCGAAAAGAAAAGCAAATCAATTTTCTCAAGTTATTCAATAATACTAATACGCCGCCAGAAGAATAGAAGTTAAAAATTGCTCAACAATTGTAAAAAGTGCATTTTATCATTACTGACTAACTGGTGCGTGGATCACATCATTTTGGTCATTCATCAACACCAAAAAAAAAAAGTCGTATCCCTGGACTTATGTTCATCAATCATGAAAATCTTACATCATCCGAATCTATAGTCAACGCCTTTGCTGAGCACTTCAGCAATGCATATGTCCATGATTCTACTCTCTCAGATGAACGTACCTTTCCCGAATGCTCTATTAGTTCCAGTCATTATTTACATATTAATAAAATCAGGGAGGAACTCATTCTAACGGCGGCAAAAAAGCTAAAAAACAAATTGACATGCGGTCCTGGTAATGTCACCGTTAGACTAATTGAATCCCAGGTGAAAGTGCTATGTAGGACTCTACTTTTTATTTATAACCTCATCCTGAATACCGAAACTTTTCCCACCATATGGAAACAATCTCGTATTTGTCCTGTCTTCAAATCAGGAAAAATAGGAGACATTCGTTACTATAGACCAATAGCCTTAATTTCTGGTTTCTCAAAATTACTCGAAATAATTTTATTCAATCTCATCTATATACATGTGAGTAAATCCCTGTCAGATTTTCAACATGGTTTCATGAAAAAAACAGAAATAAATACATTTCCAGGAGCAAAAGTAACATACAGGAGCTCCTGGCCTCAGTTAAATAACAGGTTTCTTTTTGAGAAAACGTGCCATTTGATTACGTTTCAGCACTATATTTCTAATGGCACATCACATGTTCTTCGTTCTTCAACTTCTAAGTAGGAAATGGAATTAAGTAGATTAGCTTTGTACGAATTGGTTAAGGAGCCTACTGAAAAATTAAATGATGGAAAGCTCTTTGAAGAAGGTGACGCAGATCAGAGTTCAGGAGAATCAGATTGAAAAAGTTAATCTTCTGAAATCACTCAGAAACTAAGATGCCTGTAGTGACTGAACTTTGGTGAATTTAAATGTAAAAAATATATACCTATATGATAAAGAATTAGTGTATAGAGATATTTTTTAGGAGTATTCACCATTACAAAGTAAGTCAACAGCAATGGTTTTATTTTCAAAACACATGAACAATTTTATTGGCCAGGGTTTTTCCACCAATAATCTGCTGCGATGACCGTCTCAGACAGAAACATTTTTGGCGCTGTATTTAGGAATTTTTTGTGTTGTATCTAATCTCAATAATATAATAAGAAAGTCAACCTTGAGATGCCTCAACTGGGACATCTATTGGACATCATCTGAAGTGTACATACCTAGAATGCCCTTGTGTTCAGGTACTCACCTTAAACTCGGACGACTACAAGATCCATTAAAGTTATAGCACCCATATAACAATATTCATCATGAAATACATCCACTTTAATCTTTGAGACAATAAAATTAAAGAGCTCGCTGATGATCTGAGAATTAAAATCCCAAAACAATAAAAATCCCTATAAATTCAGCCGCTAACAATAAAACGTGAACATATATTATCCACTAGTCCACATAAAACCGGAACGCACATTAAAAAAGTAGCAGATGATTTGTTGAAATTTTCTACCAGAACAGACAGGTGAATCGAACTAGCCTAGGGGACGACCATGTTGGTTTTACCAAACTGTCTGTTTGCATTCGGCCCACTAATTTGAGCTCGGGGAAACAATCGAAGGTAATCAAGTAGGCCATGATTATAGAGAGCCGTTCCCTTCAGGTGGAGGTGAATATATCAAAGACAATTTTCGTCTAGTTGAAAAGATGGAATTTGAGGAAAGTATTAATCCAATATGGCCGGTAGAAGACCAGCTGCTGCTTTGGGTAGAAATAGTTATAGGGTTGGAATTCGAGCAAGGTGGTTTTATTCAAAGCTGTAATTGACAGTGAGTGATGAAGTATGTGCTTTAATTATCATCAATACAGTTTTGGACCGTACGGGGAGGATGGATATTTTCTTGATATATTCTTGTGAAAGGTCATTTTGTGACTAATAACGAGAGACATCCAAATGGGAAAGCACAGTTTATGAGTTTGATGAAGACTAATACAGGTGGACAAAAAAAAAAGGTTTTTCTTGATGCCGGCAAAATGTTTGTGAAGCGACCACTGGTGAGATCTGTACCAACATTCATTTTTACACGCTTTATATTAGCTTCACTTGTATGTTTGTTTGTTTGTAACCGACTCTTTTGGACTTGATTTTCACCCACTCCCAGATGTCCGAATGATTTGAAATTTGGCAGGTGTACATAATTCCAGTGACAAAGCAATAAGAAATTTGTGTAGGAAAAAAACGAAATGGCGGCTCCAATATGGCGTACGAGTTTTGTGATTATGGTCTGATTCTATTCAAAATTGGTATGTGGGGGTTTTTGGGGTTGAATATTATGATTTTTTTGTGAAAATGGAGAAATTCAAGATGGCGGCTTTGAAATGGTGGCCGAGTTTTGTTATTATGGTCTGATTCTATTCAAAATTGGTATGTGGGGGTTTTTGGGGTCGGAGATTATGATTACCTAATTTTATAAGATTATTCAATTTTTTTATTTGCAAAAAAATAATAAAAATAATAGTTTTAAAAAAACACGCTTTCAAAAATAAACCACACTAAAAAGTAGGAAATGAATAATAGTTTAAAAAAACTAAAAAATACAATTTTATAGAAAACCAGACTGAAAAAATTGAAAATAAGAAAAAAATTTATTTATTTAAAAAAAGCGTGGGGCGCATGGTATTAATAATTATATGGGGCAGTAAAGTAAGAAATGTCTCAGATCACAGGTAATTGTTGACCGAGGCGATACAATGCACCCCACGCTTTTTTTTGAATAAAATATTTTTTTTTCCTATTTTCTATTTTTTCAGTCTGGTTTCTGTAAAAGCATGTTTTTTAGTTTTTTTGAACTATTATTTTTAGTTACCACATTTAGTGTTCTTGATTCAAACATTCTTTTTCTTATTTGAAGTTATATTAATTCAGTGAAATTGCGACGTTAGCGAAGAGGCAAATAATTTGTTTGAACTACCCTAATACATTACGTTATACAGTGCGTCCATGAAGTATCGCGTAAATTAATTATTAGCTAAATAAACAATATTATAGAAAATTCCCGAAATAAGTCGATTTTTTATTTCAATTTCCTGTTTTTTTGAATACAAATTTAAAAAACAGGGTGACCTACCTACGAGTACATCACTAATTTTTTCAAATAGAACACCTTTTTTTTTAATTTCAGGAAATAACTTGCTGAGCTGATTCCAAAAATGTATAACAAGTTGCGTCAAATTGGTACAAGATGGGCAACAATACCAAAATTACAAGTTATTCACAAAATAATAAATGAAGAATGAATGTAATACGAAAATTGAAAGAAATTACGTATTGTTATACAACTTCTGTAATAAACTAAAAAAAAATACGCCGTATATTTTTAACATTGTATCTAACCACTTTTATTCATGCCCCTCGACTATAATGTATATTTTCATTGTTTGAGGATATTTTTTCGCATTTGTTTTTTCATTCGACGTTAAAAACTGTCATAAACATGAAAGTTCAATTCTGTATTGTTAACGCTTCAAAGTAGGTACGTTTACGTGTAATCTTATCTGAATTCATCATATTAAAACTGTTTTTTGAAAATGCCTCCATCTGAAAGAAAGAGGATTGAAATTTCAATCATGATTGGTGTTGGCGAACCCAACAAGAGGTATGCAGATTATTCCATGGAATGCACCCAGATCTGCTTTCTCAATTATTCGAACAGTCAATGGATTGTCGCGCTTGGTAACTGAAATAAGAATTTTTTGAGTCTGTGTTTGAAAATGTGTGGACTATAGATATTGTGGATTTCGACAGAAAGGAATTTGAACATTTTAGGTCCTAGAGAAGAAAAACATTTTTGGCTTTCGATTTGCACATGAAAGGCGCGAAGGAGGTGTGGTTTCTTTATTTCTGGTGCTATACTGGTGGTCTGGGATTCTTAGATCCGATTTGAACTGATGTTGTCTGATGTTGCAACGTAGAAAAACTGATTTTCGTGGATCCAGTAAACCAATTTCACTGAATAAGTGATCTGAAGGAACACTTATCAGTTTTTCAATATAGCTCTTGCCCACTTCTCCACTATTACATAGTGCTTGGTATATTGTTTTCTTGATGTAGAATCCAGCAGTGTTTCTTTTCATTTTAAAATTGTCCCATTTTAGGTTATTGTCAATCATTATGCCCAGATATTTCAGTTATGGCATGTTGTTATCGAAGTTTCATTGGTGATATTGTAGGTGTGTGTATTTCTTTTGCCCATATGGACGGGCAAGGAGAAAGTTTCCTCGAAGTTAATCGTCAGCAACCTATGCTTGAAGAAGCCTGGATTGTGATTGTGGATATTTTTTCTCCGAAATGTTTCAAAGAATTCCAGTTATCGTGGGTATACAAAAGTGGCGTATCATCCACGTGAGTGTAGAATTTTCCTTCAGTGTGTATTTCGAAGGGACGATTCATATATATTTTGGAAGGAAGTGGTCCAAGAACAGTTCTATTTGAACACACTGTAGTAGAGTAGATATGACGTCATTGCAGTGACGCGTTGGACGGCTTTTTATTGGATTTACTCAAACTGCCGTCAAACGGTAGCATATAGCTCGTCCAGTATTGAAACGACCACTTTGGCCTTCCCCTACCTAACTACCAATTTTTCTCGAAGATACACGAACCATTGTCTAACTGTGGCTATTAATAGAAATTCCATAGGCGTACCAAATTATTTGGTAGTACTCACCACTGGACATTTTGGCAAGGTAACGAGTGAACTATTGCAAAGTTGAATAAATAACTGCACTACCTATTTATTAATAAAACAAACCTAACTTTTCAAACGCCGCATGCCAAGACACTGGTGAAGATTCGCCGTACCACAGCAAATCGTGTCCACTCGTGTTTTCCCCTTCTCTACCTACCAAACGGTCGTTTCAATACTGGACGAGCTCTACTAAAAATGCCGTTAATCAATTATTGCGTTATCAGACATGCACTTTGAATATGGGGAAAAAACTTTTCTCACGTGTTTTTGCCCCCTGAACACGAATCCGGAAGAAAAATGCGGTGGTCTCATACCGAGTTAGAGAAATTTAACAAAAAAATTAACCTCATTTTCAAGTACCGTTTTCTCGCACAAAAAACACTCAAAATGCCTACTTCTTTTCATCAGCATAAACAATACACCCTAAATCACTTATTTTCGGCACAACTTTGCACAAAATATCGTCGTTTTTATCGAAAAAATCCTCCTTCTTACACAGTTCCAAATGAACAAATTTCACACTTTGACAGATGGAATTTAGTAACTTTACCTCATTTTTCATGTTGGTAATAAATGAATCATAGCCCACAATTGCACACATAAATAAAGGGGAAACTATTGCTCATATTTTAATTTGAAAAGTTGGCGGATAACGCAATAATTGATTAACGGAATTTTTGTATCCTACCGTTTGACGGCAGTTTAAGCAAATCCAATAAAAAGCCGTCCGACGCGTCACTTCAACGACGTCATATCTATAGACGGCATTTTAGTAGGCTACCGTTTAACGGCAGTTTAAGTTCAGCCTTTTTCTTATACTGTTTTTTTTAAGCATTTGATGAACAAAGGGTGATTTACTGTATCGAATGTTTAGAGGGATCTATGAAAACACACACGGATTAGTACATTGTATCATTGTGCGAGGAAAAGTTTTTATGATCGTAACATAAAAAAATAATCAGTTGTAATACCACAAGAGAGAGAAAATGAAATGAAAATAATGTCAACAAGTTTGAGAAAGAAATCTGGAGAATTATTTTCTACTTTATCGGACTCTGGTGTGGTTGATTTGTTGAAAATATAAACAGGATGTTCATAAAATCAGATGTAGAATCATCTGCGACTGAAAGATAAACTTTAGTCACTATCTTCCATCGTCAAGATAACCCCTTGTGGGGTATTCATGTTGAAAAGGGAAACATTCTCAATTGAGTAGTGATAGAAAGATTTTTCTGTGAATTGAAAAATCCACGATTAAAATGAAGTTATTTTTTGTGAATGTCTAACAGAAAACAACTACTTCCCCGGCTACGCTGGACATTGAACTACATCTGGTGTGGTATTCTGTAGATTGTTTCAACATTTCTAGAAATCAATGGAAACTTTCAATTCAAATCATTCATGAACGTGTTGGCTAATCAAAACATTATTACAGTAGGAATATTCTACCTAGAAAATTGCCGCGGGAATGATTTGAGGTATTTTGTTTTTTATTGTCTAACAACCTATATTTTGAATTTGATGTCTGTCATCAATTCGCATGAAAAGTGAGAAATGAATGAAAACCGGTTCAGTACATTATATATTACAACTGAAAATTTTCGATTTATGATTATACTTTTCTTTCTCTTTCAGTAATTATTTTGTAGTCAATGAAAACTGTAAGGCATAGTATGACTTTTCTAGGGTTTTATGCGGTACCTGGTTTTCAATGCTTTTATACAGGATGCTCTAAAATTTCTGCACCCAAACCCAAAGTTTTTAAAAGTTTCTAACCAGTTTATTTTGCCCAATAGATTTTTTATTTGCTCATAGTCGGCTTCGAAAACCATATTTAACGTAAACGTTTTCTAATAGCTGTTTCAAGGAGGAAATTTCAATAGAGGTTTCAAGTGAGCGGTGACGAATATCCTCTGTAACTTATTTTTCATAAAATGATCAATTCTAACGAGTTTACCATCCGTTCAAAAAAGAAGCCTCCCCTATAGCACAATTAATAATTTCCACGTTGAAGCAAATGGCGAAAGATGGTATAGGATATTCTTTGCTCTTTGATAGAACGAAGGAGCCACGTATAATTTTGTTCTTCCAGGTCCTAATTCGGTTTCGCCTGGAAAATAAATGGAGACCTTTTTTCACGTCGACCCGGATTGAATCAGACTGAATTACGCCAAATCCGATCGCAATTCAGGTATTGGGAGCGGGATACTTTCCTATCTTGTATATTATGTTTGAAAATCTTTTGAGGGGGCTCAATTGTCTATGTCTATGGGCAATTGATTTCAGTTAACCACAAAATGAACGTGGTGGATACGAAAACATTTATTGGTATATAATAAGTATACATATTGGTATAAAAATGAATATTTGACAATGTTATAAAATTTTTCAAAAGCCGCCATTTTCTAACAACGGAACTGATCTACGAGATGAGAATAACAATTCACTGATGTTTAACGCTGAGTAATATACGCTGCATAGGATTCCTCATAACTTTTCTTGGTGATTCCCTATACCTATCTACAAGGTGATTCACGACGAATTGTACATAGTCCAACCATAAATACTATGGACAGAGGCCATTTCATATCAGGTGATAAAAAATGCCTTGTAGCTTTTTTGACGGATATACAGGGTGATAATTGAAAATATGTGGATTATTCTACGTTAAATATCTCCAAAAGTAAAGAACTAATACATATGGAATTTGGCACACAGAGTATGTTGCCTGAGCTCAAAAAAATAGGTTTTAAAAAATTCTTAATTTCAGGTCCGTACTTAGTTTTTTTTAGATTTATATTGGTTTTTGAAAAACAACACCCTGTAAGCCAGACCAGCCATTTTTTTATTTCTCACTTTCAAGCTTGAGGACGATACTAAGCAACAGTATCATCACATTCTGCTTATGACTGATGCGGCGCGACATCGATAACACATCATGAGTTTTCAACAAAAATAATAAGGAAAGTATTATTCAGGGCCGTATTAATTTATTTTTTCACGTTTTTATTGATCCTGTAAAAACAACACCCTGTAAAGCGAGTTGCACATTTTTTTTTCTGTCACGTCAAAGCCGGTGATAATAACCGAAATAAAAAACGCTGTTTGGCATGCATAGAAGAAAACCATTACTTTTGAAAACAGTGTAAATGCAAATAGGCTTTGAATTCGCTTTGAAAAACAAATGAAAAAACGGGTGACTGAAGCTGGGGCGTTCATTTTGATAGTTTGAGTAGGTTCTTTAGCACGATGCCTCGTCAGTTTACTCAAGCAGAATACGCAGATATCATTTTTGTATACGGAAATTGTAAGGAAATGCCAGATCAGCAGACAGGGTGTACCGGAGAAGATTCCCACATAGAAGAGTCTCGAACCACCAAACGTTCAACAACGTTTTTAGGCACCTGCGAGAAACGAGAATATTTTTTTCTGGTACCGCAGAACGTAGTGAGCGACTGCCTGAAGATCAAAAAGAGGATATCCAACTGGTGCAGATACTGCATCCGGGAGATAATATTCCACGTTTGCGATTATGCAGGTGGATCTCTGGAAATAGAAGATTCATTTATCAGACATTGTTTTGCAATGAAGTCCAGTTCACGAAAGTCGGCAAGAACAATTCCAGAAATAATCACAACTGGAGACATGAAAATGCACATGTAATAAAGCAAACTAGATCTCAAGTTAGATTCTCTGTCAACGTTTGGGCAGGTATCATCGGCGATAAATTAGTGGGTCTTTATTTTTTCAACGATATGTTGAATGGGCGGGAATACCTTGATATTCTGGAGAATGTTCTCCCTGTTCTTCTGGAAGATGAGGAAAATAATGGTCAACATTTTGAACATTAATTGAAATAATTTAGCAATGTTACATCTTTCTACATTTATTGATACACATGTTCGATATTGATTTTATGATGATTCAAACATTTTATAACATAAATTATCATAACTCATGAACTGTACGATACAGGTATAAGAAAAGTTTACAAAATTATTGGGAAAAGTGTCACAGATTTCTAAATAAGTAATAATATACAGGGTGTTCCATTTAAGAAACTGAGTTTCCGGTAGGAACTGTCTTTTGGGCCTCCGTGTATGCTGAAACAGATGCGGTTCGTCGGCAGAATACTCGATGATCTTATGCAGCTATGACCCAAATTGCAATATTTTGTAAATTTGGATTGTGAGAAATCGTTATTTTTCAATAGTCAGGTTTTGCACAAAAATTTGATAAAATATTTTTTATCCGAAAACTGTCACAGATATATATAGGGAATTAAAAAAAGTTATGAGGAATTCTATAAGGATCCCAAAATGATAAAGTAGCTACTACCTTCTGATACAAGCGGCAACACTGTATTGATTGAAGTATTTCAGATGGATAGAGCATGTTTGATTATTCACGGCCACAATTTCTCAAAATGATCTGTTCAGATATTTCTAATGTTCCATCCACCGTGAAACACCCTGAACATGAATTGAAAATTCTACCAGATACGTTATCATGAATGAAAAATTTCCTACTCGGAAAAATCCAAACTTGTCTCATTTCTCATGCCAGAGGTTATCCTATCCTGAATAAAAATTAACAAAAAACCTTTTGAAAGATTCAAATACCCTAAAAAGTAGAAACATATCTTGCTTTGGATGTGTGATGTAGGTTATTTCGTGAGTTACAGATTCGAGAGCTTGTTTCTCAAAGTTTTCAGTTCGAATACAAAAGCGACAAGCTGTTGAATCTGTAACTCACGGAATAACCTACGTCACACATCCAAAGCATGTTTTTTTTACTTTTTAGGGCATTTGGAGAAAAAGTTTTTATTAATTATTTTATTTTGTAGCCTTGATCCATGCATTTTTGTTGAAGCATCGTTACCATGAGAGCTTTTTCCTGTAGGTATTGAGCTATGTAGTTCTCCAATGAGGACACCATCTGAAGATTAACTCATCCGCCATCCTGGAGCTAACAACTTCAATTCGATAATTTTAACAGAAAATCAATAATCTTCATGATTTCCGTTCCCAAAAACTACGACATACCAATTTTGAACAGAAACGGTCCCTAATCATAAAAATTGTCCACCATCTTGAAGCCGCCATTTTCAATTTATGAATTTTGACAATAAATTCATAAGGTCCGACCCCGAAAAAACCCACATACTAATTTTGAATAGAATCGGACTCCAATTACAAAACTTGTCCGCCATCTTGAACTTCTGAATTTTGACAAAGAAATCATAATCTCCGACCTCGAAAGCCCCCACATACCAATTCTGAATAGAATCATACCATAATCATAGAGACCGTCCGCCATGTTGGTGCCGCCATTTTGAGTTTGTGAATTTTGACGAAAAATTCATGATCTTCGACCATGAAAACCCCCACATTCAGATTTCCCATGAATACAAAGTGTCAAGTCGATTGACCAATAGTTTGACTTTGGCCAGCTTTTTACTATTTGGGACCACTGTGCATTTTTAAATTTATGATATACCAAAAACTGAGTGATTTAACAAAAACTGTGTTATCAAAAATTCATTTGCCTTCAAAAAGAGCAATGAATGAGCTTTTGAAAATGGTAATCGGACCATTGGATATGGAGATATTGGTACTTATAGAAAAAATCTAAGAATTTTGCGGCCATATTTCAATATGGCGAATAAACGACCATGATCTGGACCATAAACACAAAACTTGTCCGCTATCTTGGAGCCGCCATTCTGTGTTTTTCTCTAACAAAATTTCTGAAATGCCTTATCACCAAAATTATAAACATCTGCCAAATTTCAGGTTAATCGGACAACTGGAAATGGGTCAAAATTCAGTTGCACAATTTGTCCCAAACATACTAACTAACAAACGAACAAGTGAAGTTAAAAATAAATTAACTACAAAAAAACCTATCTAAAGACAAGCTTTTATGTGAGCTTCATACTGAAACGTATAACATAAGTTCAAGTCATCGCTGACAATGATTTAATTATTTTTTGTTGAATTATTTATTTCAAAAACCTTGTCGCACGAAGTAGTAAAAAAAGTAGGTACCAATTAATTTCAATGGACAGTGATTGGTTGGTAAGTAACACATTGTCGAAGTATAAATTTTATCACAATTCGCGCGACAAGATTTTTGAAACCAAATAATTCAACAGAAAATAATCGAATCATTGTTATTTTATAAGTTTCAGTACACGGCTCAAATAAAAGCTTGTCTTTAAAAAGCTGTTTAATTAGTTATTTTATTTCTTGTTTTCCAGTTATTTCGCCTTAATCTGTTCATTTCTAATGGAGCATCGTTATCAAAAGTACCCTTCCATGTAAGTTTTGAGCTGAAAGAAATCATGATCTCCGGTCCTCTAAAACTCCAACACACCGATTTTGAATAGAATCTGACCATAATCACGAAACTCGTCCGCCATCCTGAAGTCGCCATCTTGAATTAATAGATTTTGACATGGAATTCATAATCTCCGAACCTGAAAACCACCACATACCAATTTTGAATAGAATATGACCATAATCACAAAACTCGTCCACCATATTGAAGCCGCCATCTTGAATTCATGAATTTTGACAAAAAATTCATAATTTCCGACCCCGAAAACCCCCACACACCAATTTTGAATCAAATCGGATTATAATTACAAATCTCGTCCTCCATCTTGGAGCCCCATTTCGTTTGTTGAACACCTGCCAAATTTCAAATTATTCGGTCGACTAGAAGTCGATCAAAATTCACTTGCAAGATTTGACCCAAACTAACGAACGAACGAACTAATTAACTAACAAGTGAAACTTAATAAAAGCTTGTAAAAAGCTTGTAATGATAAAAATGAAATGCATGATGAGCTGACATTTTGTTCGAATTTATTAATACTTTCCTGAAAAATCCAACTTTTTCTCATATCTCATGGAAAATCTCCCGTGAGCGCCGTAGTTATTGGAATAGAATTAAGCAATTTCCATTTTTACTGGTAATTCTTAAAGTATCTTCGTCATAGGAATACAATTATTGATCAAATCATCTGCATTAATTCATGATGGGACTGAATGATCCCTTCACATTCATTGTATATGAATTGATTTGGTTGAAAATATGAACAGGATGTTCATAAAATCAGATGTGGAATCATCTGCGACTGAATGATAAACTTTTGTCACTATCTGCCATCGTTCAAGATAACCTCTCGTGGGGTATTCATGTTGAAAAGGAAAACATTCTCAATTGAATATTAAATAAAAATTCATGTGAATTGTGAATGTGAAATCTAAGATAAAAATTGAGAATGTTTCCCTTTTTAACATATATAAATTCCTACTATTTTGATTACTTAGCTGAAAATTATGTATTTTGAAATAAAATCATCATACTCTAATTATTATTGCCAACCGCTATCACTATCCAAAAACGTGAATATGCCTTCGGGAAACTCAAGCGTAGGCCCTACTCTCAATTACAAGTACTACAGCTCTCTTGATTTATTCAATTGTATAAAATGTACAGTTTATATTCTGAACGATCCTCCACGAAAAGATCATGTTTGTTTTTCCGTATCAGATCAACCCTACGTCAGCCTTTTTCACTTAACTTACATTCGAAGCCCGTGTTTTGTTTGTTTTCAAACCTCATTGGTAAATATTGACATGGGATGTTCGAAACATCACTCACTATTGATTTATATCTTATTCATCAAATACTGATCAATTAGTGAATCAGCATATTTTTACACCAGACAATCAGATATCCTTACAAATAAAAATAATGCTAATGAGCAGCGGAAGGAACGCATATATAGCATCCATAAATGGGCTAAATAGAAGGCATTTTCCTTCCTAAATAGAATGCATTTTCCACATGCTTATCTCCTGGGATGTGTCGAATTAATTCAAATAATATTTACACAATAAGGTTTTCACTGTTTCATATACCGCCGTGTTTATCCGTTTACTAATGAGAATAACTTATTACAAATGATCTGATAATACATAAAACTTCATTTTTATTCCTTCGACAACATTGTACATCACTGAAATGATACTTTTTGAATGAATTTCTTTATTTTATTCTAACTGATGCACTTTATATAGGCTTTGAATTGGAGAAATGAAATTTTAGCTAACAGCTTTTGCTCAAAGATTATCATGCACTATTGAACCAAATGTCCTTATGAAGCCAAAAGGAACCACGAATAATTGGTGGTTTCTGACACGAATTTGAAGTTATATGGGACAATTAAGGGTGAAGGCATAATCGACACAACCCTTCGAAATTCAGTCAAATTATTTTGAATCGATCGGTCCATTTCGTCAATCTGCCGAAAAAAAAAAAGTAGTTTTTCGGTTGATCTCTCTTCTTCATTGTCCTTTTAGTGAAGCATGGGTAAAATGATATCACCCTGAAAAGGAGGAATGTATATACAGGGTGTGAACGAACTTGTTACAATACCGTGGATAAAGGGTGTATATCGCCGTTTTATTGGAAACTACAGTCGTTTTTAATTGAAAAAAAAATCTAGAAATCAAATTTATTTGTCATGTTCGATCATATTTTGTGCCCAACCCAAACTAACACGCTGCTTGGAGCTGTATGAAAACACTGGCAATACACTGGCATACAATATTCATTTAAATATATCTAAGTTTTACATTATTGTTTGAGAAATGTAAAAATAGAGCCTGACAATCCTAACATTCGGAGTAGTAGATTTCTATCTCTAGGGATATGTTAAAGGAGATGTCCACCGCGAACCGCGAGAAACCAATGACACCAGAAGACATGAAAAATAGGATTATGGAAGTTTTTTTACTCTATTACAAGGTCAACTTTAAGGGAAATTCGAAGAGCAATTGTAGATAGATTCGATTTGGGCATAGCTCAAAATGAGAGATTGTTTGAACATCTGCTGTGAATACAGGCTTTTTCAAGTTGTTTGAATTTGGTTTGTTATAGGCAAACCCTACGTTTTCTGCAAGAGTCATATAGTAGACTCTTCTAGTGTGGCCTCATTTACAGGGTGTTCCCTTTGAAAAAACTGAGAGGGCAGTGATCCTGAGTTTTGTTTACCCCTGTATGGGAAAAGCGCCATTCGGTAAAATTATGAATGGAAAATGAAAATTGGCTTACTCCGAATTATTGATTTTCAGTTAGTTGGCGTTGAATACACCCATTTTGTGACAATCTCACTATAACTTCCTGGTATAAGCCCATACAACTCTATATTTTTCAGAAATACCCTCCAAATATTCTCCTGAAAATACAGGGTATTAGTGAATAAATGCGACAAACTTCAGGAGGTGATTCTGCATGAAAAAATTATGACTATTTTCCGAAATACGGGGTGTTAAAGTTTTTCTTGAAAATTGACTATTACTTTATTGTTCCGAAACCAGTCGAGATATGCGAAGGAAATTTAATGAGTTTTAAGAGGTAGTTATTGCACATTTTTTGACATGCAATTGAGAATCTTACGGTCATTATTGGCGCGCATACGAATAATAACCTCAATTTTGAAGAAAAAATAGTACGCCACTGAGATATTCCAAATTGAAGATGATTTTTGAGTTCCTCGTTCAATTTGTGACAAAATACCTCTCTACCTTTTTTTTGCGTATGGGGCGCCGTTTTTATGCAAAAAAATAAAACATCTTAACGCGTATTTTTTATTCCTTCAATACATTATCAAGAACTATCTAATACAATAACGTTAAACCAGAACAATAATAGAAAATAACACTAATAAATGAATAGGCGCAAAGCTACAACAAATGTTGAAAATGACCTCCCTCAGACGTGATACAAGATTCAACTCTTCGCCTTATTGATTGTCATATTCGCGCAAATATTCCTGGTGTATTTCTGATTGTCTCACAGCCGGCTATAATTCGATTCCTCAGGTCTTCAACATTTTCGACGGGGGTGGAATGAACTAATGACTTAAGGAAACCCCAAATGCAAAAATCTAGAGGATTTAAATCCGGAGATCGAGCAGGCCAATATTTCGTACCTCCCCTACCTATCCAACGATTTGGATATGTTGTATGTAAGTGATTACATACAAAAATGCTGGAATGGACTGGTGCAACATCATGCATGAACTAGAAGTGTTGTCTCAGCTGTAAAGGAATTTCTTCAAGAAGAACAGGTAACTCTTCCTGTAGGAAATTAAGGTAAGAGTCGCATGTTAGTCATCGTGGGACGAAATATGGACCGATTAAATGATCATCAAGTACTCCAAGCCATACATTTACTGAAAACTGATGCTGAAACTGAGCTTCAAAGATTCCATGTGGATTTTCCTCAGGCCAGAGGTGATTGTTATGGAAATTTCGTAAACACTGTCGTCCAAAATTAGCCCCGTCAGTAAACAAAACGCCATTTGAAAAATTGGAAATTTGAGCGATTTGATGAGGAATCCAACGGCAAAAAACTAGGCGCGGAAAAAAGTCTTTAGGTAGTAGAGCTTGCACACGTTGAATATGAAACGGATACAATTGCTATTCTTTTTTATTTTAAATACAGTGAAGTTGCTTACATTCAGTATGTTGGAAAATTTTCGAGTACTTGTTTCAGGTGACTCCGAAATTAACTCGAGAACTGCTTCTTTCAGTTGCACATTTCGTACTTCTCGAGGGCACCCGCAGTCAGCCGTTTGTTTCTTAAATGTACCATTTTCGCGCAAACGTTGGTGAAGACGAGCAAATATTGTGTGATGGGGTACCCTACATCCTGGATACAACTCAGCATACAATCGTCGAGCTTGCCGACCATTTCCATTACTTCGACCATAGACAAAATTCATGTCTGACAATTCCGCATTTGTATAATTTTCCATTCTTTTCGATAAATATAAATTAATTACTTATTATCATCAATGTTATACCAAACTGAAAGATTAAAAATGAAGAAACGCTAATTTGACATTTCGTTGAAATATTCGTATTTAACAGAATGTTGACAGTAACATCGCCACTAGATAATGTATTGATACATTACAAATACGCGTTAAGATGTTTTATTTTTTTGCAAAAAACGGCGCCCCATACGAAAAAAAAGGAGGGGAAATTTTTTGTCACAAATTGAACGGAAAATTCAAAAATGATTTTTAAATGTGGAATATCTTAGTGGCGTACCATTTTTTCCTTTGAAAAAATTGAGATTGATACCCGTATGCGCGCCAATGATGAACATAAAATTCTTGATTGCACGTTAAAAATTCGCAATAACAACCTTTTAAAACTAACCAAATTTCATTTGCATATCTCTACCGGTTCCAGAGCAATAAATAAATAGTCAGTTTTTAGAAAAAAATTCAACACCCCGTATTTCGGAAAACGAAGCATTTGCGGACAAAAGATATATAGCAAACTGTCATTATTTTCTCATGCAGAATCACCCCCTGAAGTTTGTCGCACTTATTCACTAACACCCTCTTATAGACTGTTTCATTTGAAAAACATATTTGTCGGTCCCCCTGTATCTTGATAGGTATTTTTGAAACATATTTTGCATTGCTCTCTACAACTTCTAGTTGAGACATTTTTTCTTAGCTCAAATAGAGAAGCCGCTAACATCCACCCACGCATAGTTGATACACCCTGTATTTATATAAAATAATAACTTTTTGGTTATTCTTAGAATAAACAAATGGGGTACAATTCCAACCACCTTCACACTGACCTCTCACAAGTGCACTCAAATCCATTCAAAATTTTTCAATTTCGAGATTATTTTTCATAAATCCTTTTAAAAACAGAAATATGTATTAAGATGAGGGCATAAATACTCCAATTCTATCCAAATTGCATTCGGGGAAAACGAAACGATATCACTTGGATTGTATCAAACTATTAATATCTGCAAATATGTAGCGGAAATACAATAACATGTCAAGTTGACTGTGGACACAGCTGTAAAAACATGCATCGGGAAATATTGAATTTGTTTGTGAAAAGGTAGCAAAACGTTGATCACGCATTGATATTTCATGCAAAGTTTGTCAAAAATCAATGTATATAAGAGCTGATAAACCTGGATGAAGACTTCAATAATCACACATATTTATTGGTCACCCTATATAATAATAATAATAATAATAAAGCGGCTTTATTCCTCATTTCAGTCAAAAATAGAAGAAAGGTACAGAGTGGCATGGAATAATAAACAGAGTTGAAAATGATGAAAGGCGATCTTGGTAGTTATTTTTTAATCATATCTTCCATTGCTCTCTACAACTTCTGCTTGAGACATGTTTTCTTGTCTCAAATAGGGAAGCAGCTATCGTCCACCACGCATCGTTGATACACCCTGTATTTATATTGAATAATAACTTTTCGGTCATTCTTAGAATAAACAAATGTGGTACACCTACAGGTTATAACAACCTTCAGAATGAAGAATGTCACTGGGTCTGTCGAATGACTTGAAACTGTATGACCGCGTAGCCTAAATGTTAAGAAATACACCTGTTTTTGTTTCATTTGAATCAAGCGAGTAGTGTTGAAGTTACGACAATTTTAGTTTCCGTTCTATTCAAATATTTCGGGCGAGCGCGCCATGCTCGCGTGACGTCATTTCACAACGCAACGTTCTCACCGTACACTCAATCATTGCTTTGCTATCAGTTGTTCGACCACAATAACGTTTTTAATTTAAGTTTTTATGTGTTATAAGTATAATATTAGATATGGATGACGGTTTTGAAAAAGTACAATCTGATAACTTGCCTGAAATAACCGGTTAATGGTTGCCCACTATTTTTCAAATAAGCCCGATTTCTTGGCCGCCGAGATGCGAGGAGTAAAAATGCAAAAGTAAGTATTACTTAATAACATTTTACTTTCTATCATAAATTGTTTGATCCCTATAAGTACATTTTTCTCATAACTAGTGTTTTATAAATGTACGTCATACGTCATGTTGTTACTATGAACATCTTACTTGACATTAAGTTCCTGAGAAGGAAGAAAGCGTAGGTATTTGTAACAGGGTGGGACTTATTAAAAACAATACTGTGTTATTGTACCTACAAAGTTTGGATCATGACTTACATTTTGTATTTCTTTAATATGTAAAGTAACAAAAAATTAACATAGTAAACATAACCTTAACATTTCAAACTTTTTAAAATTTGAACCCATGAAATATTTTTTTCAAAAGTAGGTTATTATTAGGATGCACGCGACTACACCGGGAATATTATTAAGCTAAGATGAAAAACCTCCCATATTAATTTCCTCTTTAATGTGATCGTGAATAAGTGCATTTTTATTTATTTTATTTTTTATGTAGTAGATCAACTTACGTTTATTTTAGATCGGCTAGAAACAGCTGCGGCGACGACGCTATTGGATATATAAAAGTTAAAATAGATTTTTGTACAGTGAAATGCAGAATCTCCCCAGAACATCATGATTTGCATCCATTTCTTTCGACTTTTAGGTTCGGAAGCAACAATCAAAAACAATTTTTCGGGTGCGTTAGTAGTTTTGTTCGAAAACTTTGGCACAATACACGATTTTCTAGTTTCTCCATTTGACATTTTTATCAATTTTCGACGCAAATTTCATACACACAGCTCGGAAGCAGAGCACGCCCTAACCGACCGTTGTAAAGTGACGTCACAGCGGCCAATGACTTCGCGTCATCGCACGCCTAGCTAAACAATTGAGTATCTCGGAAAGTATAAGACGTATAAAAAAAAAATTTTTACGATATTTTTTCATTTTTAATAGAGTGTATTTAAAGGCGAACATCTAAAGTTGGTGATATTCTTCATTAGTCGAGAATAGCTATTTCAGGACCTTTGTGATCAAATAATAGAATATATTAAATCAACAATCGGGGGTATACATTTTTTTTTCAAAAATACTAACTTCACGAGGTACCATCGCTCTCAAATAAAAAAATATACAATTCCAACCACCTCTCACAAGTGAAATCAAATCCATTCAGAAAAGTAATGAATTTTTCAATTTAGAGATTATTTTTCATAAATCAATTTAAAAACAGAAATTATGAATTTAGATGAAAGCATAA
This sequence comes from Gonioctena quinquepunctata, assembly GCA_018342105.1. Classification (NCBI taxonomy): domain Eukaryota; kingdom Metazoa; phylum Arthropoda; class Insecta; order Coleoptera; family Chrysomelidae; genus Gonioctena; species Gonioctena quinquepunctata. The sequence continues at coordinate 28,717 of JAFIRS010001184.1, forward strand.
ATACTCCAATTCTATCCAATTTGCATTGGGGGAAAACAAAACGATATCACTAGAATTGTATCAAACTATTAATATCTGCAAATATTGAGCGGAAATATCATAACATGTCGGATTGACTGTGGACACAGCTGTGAAAATATGCATCGGGAAATATTGAGTTTGTGGGTGAAAATGTAGCAAAACACTGATCATGCATTGATATTTTATGCAAAGTTTGCCGAAATCAATGTATATGTAAGTTTATATACCTGGATGAAGACATTATTATTCACGCACATTTTGGAAAGGATGTGAGTCAACAAGCATTGCAAGCAAAGTGGCATAAATAGTTTAATCAACAATTCAAAAACGTGTTAAATAGATATAAAGCTCCTAGAAATATGAGCGACAGCTCATTCGATTCGGAATGACGTCTAGAAAAATGTTTTTTAAGGGTTTATTAGCACGAAAAAAATTGCGATTGTTATTAACAAAATAAGATTAAAAAAAGAAGGTATTTCGTTTTTCGTTAATAATTTCTACGATAATGATATTCAAGGAATTATGGAAAGATCCTGAAAGAGGAGGACATTTTCAATAAATTTTTATTTTTTTTATAAATTATTTCATTGTTTATTAACTTAACAATTTGTTATAAACCAATAATATCAACCGTTATATTTTTTTTTCAAAACTTCAAAAAATAACAAAAACAACTATGTATAACAAAGTATAGAAAAAAATGTTCTTGTATTTTTTACAGTATTGTTACATATTATATGATAATGAATATACAGTCGTTCCATAATTTGTCAAGTTATTAATTGTTATAACTTTTGAACTATAAGAGATACGGTTAAGGACATTCAAGTCATTTTTATAAAAGATTTATTTATCTTTAAAATGAATTCAAAGTCGATTCTGTAACCATTGTTTATCAGTTGTTATAAGCATTTATTTATAAAAAAAATATATTTTTTTAGATTTTTTGAAATTTCATAGCTTATAATATAGATACAGTGCAGTTCCAAACATTGATGCACCGAGCTGTTCAGGACTACCACCCGTTAAAAAACGGAGAACTCGTAAAATTTAGAAACTACTGTATTGTTTATGAAAATATATTTTGAAATGTTCTTCAAACAAAATAATGTGTATTTAATAATTTCCTTCTATCCGTACGTTATAGTTGTTAAGTTTCTAACAATAAAAATAATAATTATAAAATAATTTATAAAATATACTTGAAAAAAATATAAAAATTAGAAAATAAATTCAATTATTATTTTAGTAAATATTATTTTAGTGAATAAATAAATGAACTTTAGCAGAATATTAATAATCCTAGTGATAAATGAATGAAAATGATCAATAGCAGAATGTAAATTAGGTAAGTATAAATTTAAACTGGTATATTATTTAAACAAAAATCTATATTGCTATAAATTATACGTAATTGGGAAGATATTTTATCATAGAACAAAAAAGTTTTTGAGTCCGTAGCTGTATCTATATTATTTAACAAGTTATAAGCTATGAAATTTCAAAAAATATACAAAAAAACTAATTTTTTTATAAACAAATGCTTATAACAACTGATGAACAATGGTTACAGAATCAATTTTGAATTCATTTCAAAGATAAATAATTTTTTTTTTTAAAATGACTCGAATGCCCTTTACCGTATCTCTCATAGTTCAAAAGTTATAACAATTTAAAACTTGACAAATTATGGATCGGCTGTAATTTCATTATCATAAAATATGTAACAATGCTGTAAAAAATACAAAAAATGTTTTTTCTATACTTTGTTATACATAGTTGTTTTTGTTATTTCGAAAAAAAATATAACGGTTAATATTATTTGTTTATAACAAATTGTTAAGTTAATAAACAATGAAATTATTTATAAAAAAAAATATTTCTCTGTTAATTCATTAAAAAAGGTCAATGATTTTTAAGAATAAAATAATTTCTTAACTTATTATTTGAACAATTAAATATAAAAAAAAACATATAAATTTTTTTTTTTAAACATAATTTTACCTTTCAATAAGATGGTTAAATCCCAAAATAGTCTGTTTGTTTCACAATTTCTCAACAAATGACGTAAACATTTTTTTTCCAATGTTAATTAATACCTATATTAGATGCAAAAACAGCAATAATAACATATTACTAAAAAAAATTACTAAAAAAAATTTTTTTGATAATTTTTTTTAGAAATTTCATTTTTTGTTAATTTAAAAAAATTCGAATTAACAAAATAATAAGCTTTAATAAAAAATTTTTTTGTTTTTAACCAAAAAAAGAGCTCCACGAAGCGAAAATTTCATAGACCAATTATTTAAACTTTTATGTCGTAATTTATAAAAACAGAGATGGGAAAAAAATTCGTTAATTAACAATGGTGTAACTTTTTGAAAAATCGACATGAAATTTTTTTTTCACCGAAGTTTTCTTCGTTCACGTGTCTTGATTACACCATAATTTATTCAAATTTTTAAATTGTTATTTAATAGTATAAAAAAATTATTTTAGGTGATATAACGGCTTTTTAGACGGTGCGCCTATGCGGAGCCCTATTTTCACCTCACCTCGCGGAGCCCTATTTTCAGCGTTAAAAAATCATAAATAATAGAGATAGACTTTTTCATTGGAAATTTCCTCTTCTTTCAGGATCTTTTTTCATAATTCTTTAAATATAATTATTTTAGAAATTATTAACGAAAAACGAAATACCTTATTTTTTTAATCTTATTTTGTTAATAACAATCGAAATTTTTTACGTGCTAATAAACCCTTAAAAACATGTTTCTAGACGTCATTCCGAATCGAATGAGCTATCGCTCATATTTTTAGGAGCTTTATATCTATTCAACACGTTTTTGAACTTGTTGATTAGACTAAAAGTGTGATGAAATGGTAGATTGTGACAAAGACAAATAGGGAGAAGTCCGAATTGAGATTTCAGAACAGCGGGATGACTCTTTGAAAAATACTTCATTTTTTAAATTGAAGTTACAATCCTTCAGAAGCTAACTAAATATCTCTTGCTCTTGACTCAAATCCTTTCTTATATAGGAAGTTATACAAAGTTATATGAATAAAATCATTCGTGCATGATTAGTAATTTAGAGTATACATAACTCCCGGAGATATCTTAGATAAGATTCGATTTGTTGTTTGAGGCTCATGGTCTAGGAGCCTCTCCACCTAGATCTTAGAGTTCCTTGTCTGGTTCTTTATCGATAGACTCACACAGGTTTTGGAGGGTTATAGTTTTCTCTTTCTCTAACGTTGAAAACCTCAGTCTGGACAGCCTTCCACTTCCACTACGTGCACCGAGGTTTCCTCATTTTCCTGGCCTCAGGAAGGCAACTATGCTATCCTAGCTAAGTAGATAGAAATTATGCGTTGTTTCTTGCATCTGTTTCTTCCTAGCGACTTGTTTCACTGTTACAAAAAGTGAATATATATTCAATATCAAAAGCCGTCTCATGAATTTGTTTCGAAAATCATGAAAATGTCAAGGATGTTGAGCTGAGAATTTCATGGTTTTTCGAAACAAGACTCGTTTAATTATTGGGTTAGTCTTAGGCCTATTAATAGAAATCGCCGATAAGTCGGGGGGCAAGCAAATGAGAAAATATGTATTATGTCTATTCAGGAATTTATTTTAATATAATATGTTTGTTACGAATGATTTTCTTCATCGATAATTAAAGGACATGCGAATGATGATCGTGGAACTATCTAATAATTTGATCCACTTCTAATGGTCCGATTGATTTGAGATTTGGCAGTTGTACATAATTCCGGTGACAATGCATTATGAAATTTTTGCTAACAAAAAAAAATGACGGCTCCAATATGGCGCACAATTTTTGTGATTATTGTCCGATTTTATTCAAAATTGGTATCTGGGGGTCAAAATTCAAAAATAAATTAGATATAAATTTCTAAACAAGTTATTTAACATCATAAATACTGAAAAGGGAAACATTCTCAATTGAATATTGAATCGAAAGATTTTTCTGTGAATTGAAAAATCCACGATAAAAATGAAGTTATTTTTTGTGAATGTCTAACAAAAATGGATTGAATACCTAGTGAATGCGATGCCTCTCTTGCGTCAATGTTACTAATGATTTTTGGTGAATACTCTTTTTTGGAAAAAAATGTTCTTTGTCTCATTCATATATATATATATATATATATATATATATATATATATATATATATATATATATATATATATATATATATTTATGAGTTCCTAATTGAGACTGGGATAGAAAATCAAATAACTATCTGAATAAAAATGCAAATTTTCTATCTCAAATTTTTTCATTTGAATATTTTGAATATTCACAAAAAAAAGTTGATTATTATCGTGGATTTTTCAATTCACAAAAAAATATTTCTTTTTAATATTCAATTGAGAATGTTTCCCTCTTCAACATGTCGAACTAATTGAGACATTTGGGGAACTGTGGTATTGCACGGATTTTTCCTGGATTTTTCCGGCAATAGTCTAGACAAATGAGCCACTAAAAATATCCCAAAGGAAAAATGTCATAAAAATCCTCTTAAGTATTTGTCATGTTGGAATAGGATGTCGATTCATACACTATGCTCCGAAACTATAACCTTAGTTGGACACAGTTTCTAATTTAGAGCATGAAACCCTATTGTAATATATGTTAGTTCATCCTGGGTTTCCGTCAGAGAGAATTTCGAGCGTGGTAACTGTTGAATGTTATCTCCAGACTCGCATTAGTAATTTTCAACCACAATTTCAACTGAATAATAGTTGTGTGGCTAAGAAAGCTTTCGATTATTTTCAATATTATTGAGTCACGTTGATGAAAAGTTTCATTCACAGGGTATTTTCATTCACAATTAGAGCTCAATAAAATGTATTATCTTTCTTTGAAAAACTCAAAATTTGTTTTATTCATTATTATTTGGTATCAGTACAAGTACATCACCATTCTTGAGATTCATTTTTAGTTCAAGCTTTCATTTAACTTGCTTCGTTCGTATGTCCTTCTGTCATTCTTTCCGGTCAAAATTTGTAATACATTTTTGGAGCCCTTGCCGACATCCGATTGAGCTGAAATTTGGCAGGTGTTCATAATTCCGGTGACAGTGCATTATGAAATTTTTGTTAGGAAAACAAACAAAATGGTGGCTCCAAGATGGTGGACGAGCTTTGTGATTATGGTACGATTCGATTCAAATTTGGTATGTAAGGGATTTAATATGGCGGCTCCAAGATGGCTGATGAGTTTTGTGATTATGGTACAATTTGATTAAAATTGGTATGTGGAGGTTTTTGGGGTCGTAGATTATTAATTTTTTGTCAAAATTCATGAATTTAAGATGGCGACTCCAAAATGGCGGGAAAATTTTGTGATTATGGTCCGAGTCTATTCAACATTTGTATGAGGAGGTTTTCTGAGTTGGCGAGGAATTTTTTGTCAAAATTATAGAAATTGAAATAGCGGCTCCTGGAAAAAAACAAAATGGCGCTCCAAGATGGTGAACGAAGTTTAAGTTTATGGTCCGAGTTGATTCAAAATTGGTATGTGGGGGTTTTGGTCGAAAATTATGAATTCTTCTTCAAAATACATGAAATCAAAATGGCGGTTCCAATACGGCCGGTGATCTCTGTGTTTATGGTCCTATTCTAATGAAAATTCACAAATCCAAAATGGCGGACCAGTTTTGTAATTATGGCCCGATTCGATTAAAAATTGGTATATCGGGGATTTTGGGGTCGGAGATTATGAATTTAGTCGAAGATTATTGAATTTCAGTTTAAATTCATAAATTGAAGATGGCAACTCCAAGATGGCGAATGAGTTAATCTTTAGATGGTGAGCTCATTGAAGGACTAGATAGCTCAGAATTTACAGAAAAGATGTCTCATAATAACGATGCCTTTACAAAAATGCATAGATTAAGGCATACTTATATACTTAAAAGCATAAAATAAAATGATTAATGAAAATACCTTTTAAAGACAAGCTTTCATTCAAATGCACTAAAAAGTTAAAAATAAATGCTTTGGATGTGTGACGTAGATTATTCCGTGAGTTATAGATTCAAAAGCTTGTCGCGCAAGGTTTTCAGTTCGAATACAAAAGCGACAAGCTTTTGAATCTAACTAACTCACGGAAGAACCTAGGTCAATTATTTTTACACGCTTTATATTAGCTTCACTTGTATGTTTGTAACCGACTCCTTTGGACTTGATTTTCACCCACTTCCAGACGTCCGAATGATTTGAAATTTGGCAGGTGTACATAATTCCGGTGACAATGGATTAAAAAAAAATTGTGTGAAAAAAATGGCGGCTCCAATATGGCGCACGAGTTTTGTGATTATGGTCCGATTCGCTTTAAAATTGGTATCTGAGGGTTTTCGTGGTCGGACATTATGATTCTTTGGAAAATTCAAGATGGCGGCTCCAAAATGGTGTACGAGTTTTGTGATTATGGTCCGATTCTATTCAAAATTGGTATGTGGGGGTTTTTGGAGTCTAATATTATGATTCTTTCGTGAAAATTGAAAAATTCAAGATGGCGGCTCCAAAATGGTGGAGAATTGATGATTTCATGGTCCGATTTATTCAAATTTGGCAAGATGGCGGCTCACTGTATATATTGAAAACTTTAAAATATTTGAATGACTTCTAAAATCGAGATTTGACTATTAATACAGCTGTACACATTAATGATTTGGAAAATAATTACAGTTACTAATAGTAATCACGGAATTAATAGTAGATTAGAACAAATAATAGTTTAAAAAAATTAAAAAAACAAGCTTTTATAAATAAACCAAACTAAACAGTGGAAAATAAATAATCGTTTTAAAAAACTGAAAAACACGCTTTTTATAAAAACCGAACTAAAAATGAATAAATAATAGTTTGAAAGAACTAAAAAACACGCTTTCATAGAAAACCAAACTGAAAAAATAAAAAATAAATTTCAATAAATTTGAATTAAGAATAGTGTAAAAAATGTTAATTAATATGAATTAATAATAATGTAAATAAGATATTTTTTTATTGTATTGTGGGGTGCTTAATCTGAATCTCAAAAAGCACCCCACGCTTTTTTTTAAATAAAATATTTTTTTTTTATTTACATTATCATTAACTTATATTTATTAAAATTTTCTACACTATTCTTGATTCAAATTTTTTTAAATTTATTTTAAATTTTTTTAGTTTGATTTTCCAGAAAAGTGTGTTTTTTAATTTTTTTAAACTATTATTTATTCACTTTTTAGTGTCTTCAAAAAGGTTTTTTATTAATTATTATCCCATGTAGAGATGCTAGTGTTTAGCAGCGTTCTCGAATAGATCGCGAAAGTCTCTCTCAACTCTTGCTTTAGTAGCAATACTGCACAGTGATTGATTGCGGTACGTTGTGCCCGGAAAAGTGTCGCATATTTACCCAAGCTCAGTATCAATTTTTGGCTTAGGCATATTCCTACAGGTTATTCGGTTTTCGAATCGTCTGTTTAGCAGGCAAACTCTGTATCATGTTCTCTCTTGCATGCGTCTCTGTCATGACTGTTTCGATTCTTTACAAAGCTGTGAATGGGATGCTTCTCATCCCATAACATTCCCTTGACATTTTCCAACTAATTGTATAGCTTGTTGTGGTCATTTCCATGTAAGCACATCAGACTGTTGGTGATTAACATACCTTCGATTTGGATATATGTACAGTGCTTCTCAAAAGTCCCCTCCCCACCTCTTATTTTTGGAACGATTATACATAAACAAGTGAAATTTGGAAACTGAATTTTAAAGGTCGTAAACTTCCCTAGTAGTGATGATAGATGACGGAATCGTCAAAGTTGACGTCACAAGGCCATTGTGACCAATAATTTTGAATGGAACCCTACGGCAAGCGACACCTCTTTTAAAAGGTATGAAAAAACCTATTCAATGTACTAATTTTGTTTGGTTTATGGCAGTTTTAATGGCTCATTAGTAAACATTAAAATTTAAACTCCATTCAGTATGATATTAATTACAGATTTAGGAATCAGTATCTACTTGAAGAAATTGTTCGAAGTTACCTCCATCCACGTCCTGACAGTGGAATATCCTATTTTTAAACTCTCCTCGTACTTTTGCAAATGAGTCTGCGTTTTAAAACGTCAATATTTCAGGTTCAGTGGCGTAAACCTCCGATTTGAGGTACTCCCACGGAAAAAAATCAAAAGGTGTGAGGTCCGGTGATCGAGCTGGCTATTCCGTTGAACCTCGTCATCCAATGCATCTACCACGATTTTCCTCATTCAAATACCGTCTTACTGCACTGTAATAGTGTGGAGGAGCACCATCCTGTTGGAATGTTATTTCCAAATTGCCGAATTCATCTGGATTATCTTCCAAAATTTCAAAGTTTAACGGTTATATTGCGTTTTTCAACAGCTCCAGATAAACCTCGCCAGTTAAATTAGTATTCAAAGAAAGAGGCCCAACGATGTGGTTTCCCAGGATACCTGCCCAAACATTCACCTCCTGGGGAAATTGGGTATGTGTTTCACGAAACAGGTGAGGATTTGCGTCACTCCAATACCTCACATTCTGTGTATTTACATTTCCATTCAGATAGAAAGTACTTTCGTCACCAAAACAAATTGTTTTGACATAGTCTGGTTGTTGGTTGATTTTAGTTTCCATATTTTCACAAAATTCTAGTCTTCGGTCTGGATCGTCGTCTGAGAGTTGATAAACCATTTTTAATTTGTATGGATGAAATTATTTTTTTTCAACACCCTGTGTACTGTACTTCGACTGACTTCACAGGTAGATGCAACGTGAGTTGTTGAAGAAGTAGGATTAACCATTACTTCTGCCAGTATATCAATATTTTTCTCATCAGAAATTTGTGGTCTGCCAGATCGTTTCGCATCATTGATACTACCCGTTGTTTCAAACTTACGAAGGAGCTCCCTTAAATAAGTCCTCGAAACGGGGCGATCGGAAAACCTCTCATTAAAAATGCGTTCTGCTGCATGAATATTTTGTCCAGTTTCATCAAGAATTAGGATCGCTGCTACTTTATCACCTAAAGCACGTACCATTTCGCTTCTTGAAGCACTTAAACGTTCGGCTCACAACAGTTTAACAAATTATTAGAATGTACAAAAATATCAAAAGTATCAAAAGCTGCTAAAACAGTAAAACGTTCGATAAACAATACACAAATTATTAAATGTACAAAAACTTGGACAATTACAAAAACGTCGAATTAGGGAAACTAACAAAAACGTCAGCTTATTTGAATTCCAGAGGCGGAGCTTGAATTCGGAATTTCAGTATTACCTGATTTAATTCATCACAGCTTTGCGTTTTTTAAAAGCGGGTTGCCCAAAACGGCCATAAACACAAACAAAATTAGTATCATTGAATAGGATTTTTCGATACCTTTTAAAAGAGGTGTCGCTTGCCGTAGGGTTCCATTTGAAGTTATTGGTCACAATGGCCTTGTGGCGTCATCTTTGACGATTTCGTCATCTATTATCACTAGTAGGGAAGTTTACAACCTTTAATATTCAGTTTCCAAATTTCACTTGTTTATGTATAGTCGTTCCAAGAATAAGAGGGGGGGAGGAGACTTTTGAGAAGCACTGTATACATGTAGTGGAGGCTGCAGCCAGCTAGGTATATCTGGAGAAATTGTCATTGGAATGACTTCTCTTTCAATTCTGTATTCCACTCAGTGTAGAGACAGGAAACAAGGTTTATTTTCAAAAAATATTATGGTTCGTATTTGTGTTATAAATTCATATAAAAATTCGTATCACTTTTTGAAACAGTTATTTTTATGGCAGGATGCCAAACGGTGGGAGATCATTTTTGTCACGCTCAGAAATGAAGTATTCGGAAAACATATCACAGCAGAATGGCGCGACTTTTAGTATGCGGATTCTCGAAGAATCGAATGTATATGTCGAATATATTTGTCGAATACACCGGGTAACGTGGGCATCACGACAATACGAGAAATAATATAAAGCCGTGAGTCCCTTTTTATTTGCATCGTAAACCTGACTGGAAGTAGTGTGCGTAGGACTCGCATATTTTATTTTTGAACTGAGCGCCGTATATATTGGACAAATTGAACTCCAGGTTTCCAGTCACTGTTTGAGTATTGCATTGATTCCTCAAGAAAAATAAATTCAAACAATCCATGAACTGCAAGCTGTTTTACATTTGTTGATTTTAGAAGTTTGAAAAATTTGCATGTGACAGAAAGTAGCAATAAGCAGTCGACTTTATTTACAAGAAGATTCTTGAAACTTGCGATAGGGTAATTGATAACGATTCTCCAGTAGAAAATATGTCCTTATAAATTTGAATGGTCTTGGTTAGACTATGAGGTACAAATAAAACTAAACTGAAATAAAGCAGATAATTTAAAATATGTCTAGAAATGAAAAACACAATAAATGGAAAATCAACGAACATCATAGAAACAATGTAGTCAATCTCCTGTGGTACATATCCTCACTTGCTCTGAAGATTTTCTCTAACCAAGGAAGTGCATTGCTGAGACCAAGTTGCATCCAGTATTCTGAGGAATCTGATTCCAACAATACCATTCACATTATGAGGAAATATTACTATATCTTCGAATATTCCCCTCCTGTCAAGAATCCCATGTGAATGGAGTGCAATTATCGCAAAATTACAACGATAATTGCATTGTAGAAAGAGAAAGAGTCCTGCGATAATTGCACTATAGACCGATAATTGCACAGTTCATATCCATGGCAATTCCATTGTACACTTCGATATTACAGCGACAATTTATAAGTAACGTCAGTTTGAAAAGTAATGTCAAAAATATTATTTTTAAAAATGTCTCTTTTTAGTCGGGCTTCATTACAATCTATTGAAGAAAATGTGTTGGAAAACGAACCAAATAACACAAAACAGAACAGAAAATACGTGTGGCTTCAGTTTATGAGCTTCTGTGCTGAGAAAAACTGAACTTTGGATGAAAAAACACAAATTGATGTTCTGACAAAAATATTAACGGACTGGGCATTCAAAATGCGTAAGCAGAATGGCGATGAGTACAAAGAATTTTCTGTTAAAACGATTTGGAACGTAACAACTAATTCATGGATGGAAAAATATTTCACTGAATACAACATCAATTCTGATACTTTTACTAATAGTGAGTTAAAAGCAGCCAGAGATGCGAAAAATGCCAAGAGAAAACAACTACAAACAGATCCAGGGAAGAGAAAGTGCAGTTTTTCTGAAGTACGATGAATTCCAAAATATGGTTCGTGGTTGCGACGAAAATACCCCAGATGGTTTGCAGAAGAAGGTATTTTTTGTTTGTGCATTTGAATTAGCTTGGCGTGGTGAAGGCCACAAGTGCTGAATTTTGTACTTTGAAGAAGGGGAAAATAACGTAGGTGAAAAAACAGGAAGGATTATTTACGATCCTGTGTTTACTAAGACGACGCAAGGAGGGAAAAACCATGCGCTTCATTTAAATGGCTAAAAAACAATAGAATCAATCCCTATTTGTGTCCAATTCGGCTGTACAAAAATTCCTAGAAAAGCGGGTTGGAATAAAAACAAAACGACTCTTTCTCACTGTAAATCCCGCCTGAAAGTTGGACAGAAAATGGTATGAAGATATTTCTGCTGGACGAAATACAGTAAGCAAATGGACTGTACTACAAGCCAAAGCTTCTGGTTTGAATACAGAGAATATCAAGCTTACTAACCATTCGTTACGAGCTACGGCCGTCTCCAATCTCGCAAAGAAGGAGATGGGCGAGCTGCAACTTATAAAAATCACGGGCCATTCAAATTCAAAATCAATAACGCCATATCTTCAAATGGATGAAGATCACCATGAAGAAATAGTTGAAGGAATGCGTGGCAATGACATACAGGTACAGCATTCTCAAACATCATCTTCAGCCGTCAATGCATTGTCTAACCAGAATACGTATAATAATCGTGTATTTCACTGCAGTTCCTGCAACTTTTATTTAGAACTAAATTATAATATTTTTCCAGCTACGGGATGGTTTTGATGAAAGAAGAATTAATAAATTAATAACTTCAGTTTGACAAGTTGACAGTTCATTCGGGAAATATTCCCCCGAATCACACTCGTGCATCAAAATAACCAGATAATTTCGCATTCCAACGTGTTGTCTTTGAAAAACTGCATTCGGTCACTTTCATATTTTGGAGCTCTCCACCTTCGGTGTCGGGCTCTTTCTCCAAAAATGAAAATGAATTCATCCAGTTTTTTGACAACACGCTGTCATGCAAAATTATCGGTAATTTTGATGCACTTGTCCAATTACTTACGAAAATCATTTCCGACAGTTGAGCGATTTCGAAAAGTAAGGTCTTATAAAAGACATTTTTAGTTATTCATTGTTTCCTTGTATTTTATGTCCGGAAGCAAACATGTAGAGATGATCATATAACAGATGGCCCATATCTGCACTCGAAGTATTCATGTGAACAGACGTTTTGGTTGAGATAATGCAGGATATTTCAGCAAGGATAATACCAGGCATACAATCATTTATCCTAATTGAACGTTAGAAAGTACTCAACTCTAACATACTATTACAGTTCCACTAATGAAGAAGACATTTCGCAATGTAATGTAATATTCATTCTAGCTATTACACCAACGCAACGTTATCAGAATGGATATATTCATTTGCATGACATTATAATTATATGTTTGGAATTCGTTATATAATACAGACGCATGTTGCAAGATGGTATGATTCATTTTGATCCATAATTGAAACTAATATTTCTGACATTTTGAATGACGTTCATTCCTGGGGTGGTGAGTAAAACAAAATGAATGCTTTTTCCTTTTTCAATGTCTTACAATCTTAGTTTGGAATCTTATTATAACGATATTGAATAAAAAATCATAATAAACTATGACACTAAAAAAAAAAATTGTTCCATTTGCAGTTATTATACAGTGCTTGTCTAAAGTCCGTTCCCCCCTACTGATTTTTGAACCACCCGGTATATCGCAATGATATTTGGAGGGCCTAAATAGGGGATAAAAACCTACTTTTTCATGAAAAAATCACAGCTAAAATGGCGGCTGAGCGCCATTTTCAATAATTTTTCAAAATGGGATATTATTCCATTTTCGAAATCTGCTCATAATTCTCAACAGTTTTCTCTAATACACTTTTCTCCTAAATTCAACTGTTTTTGAAATATTAACGTTTGAAAAGGGACATTCCGGTTTAAAATGAAGTATGGATTTTGGTCACTTCCGGTAGAATATTTTGCTAGCTAAACGTTGTTATTAATTTGTAGTTGAGTCTCCTAATGAATTCGACCAATAAGAGAGTTCATTAAGGATAAACAGTACCGCTTACCGGAAAATCTTGAAGCCTACGAATGTGTTCTGTAAATTCACAATCAAAACAAATTAGTTAGCTAAAAAATTATAATTTAATTTTTGAATAACACTTTTCATTCAACCCCAACAACTATTTCATCAAGTGTTCAGTGTGGCTCCATCCTAAACCTTACAATAAAGTGCCCTATTATAAATAGCTTCTCTCACGTTGGTGAAAGTCTGTTCATCTATTTCTTCACATGTATCTATTATTCTGCGTTCCAACTCTCCTATTGTTTGGCATTCAGTGGCGTGGATTTTTGACTTCAGAAACCACCAAAGGAAACAATCTGAAGGTGTAAGAGCCATAGATTTCGGTGGCCATTCTGTACTTCCTCTGCGACCTATCCATCGCCCAGGAAAGTTTGTATCGAAGGAACTCTCTAGCCATGCGATCGAAATGAGGAGGTGCCCCATCCTGCTAAAATATGATTTCACGATTCTCAAACTCTTCCTGATTGTTTAATATGATTTGTCTTATTAGAGGTTCAATTTCAGTTTCTAAAAGATTTCTATAAAGAACTCCTGTAAGATTGCCTCTGACGAAAATCGGTCCAACAATGCGATTGTCCCTCTCTAAAAATATGCGAATTAGTATCGCTCCAGAATCGTACATTCTGTTTGTTGACTTTTCCATTAAGAAAAAACGTGCATTCGTCTGCGAAACATACACGTTTTAGGAAGCCCCGTTCTCCTTCAATTGTTCTTGTTAACCACTCAAAAAATTTAACCCTCCGGTCTGGATCATCCTCCGTGACATCATACAGGATTTTCATTTTATGGGGATGAAACTTTTCCTTTTTAAGGACTCTTTGGATACTTTTTGAACTCACTCCACAGGATTCAGCAACTGTAGACGCCGACTGAGTCGAATTGATTACCATTTCAGCAACAATTTATACTTTTTTTGTTCTGAAAGAGGCGGTCTTCCTGATCCTGGAGCATCTTTCAGCGTACCAGTTGCTTGGAGCTTAATTAAAAGTTTGCGCAAATATGACCTCGAAATAGCATTCTCGGGAAATCTATCATTAAACATACGGACTGCTAGATGATAATTTCTTCCAGCTTCTCCACATATCGAAACTGCTTCAAATGTATCGTCTAAACTACGAGCCATGATCACACTTTTTATAAAAGGATTTAGGCGCTCAAAGGCCTATTTGACAGTTAGCAGTTCAGTTTGACAGTAAACAAGATGTTACCGCGACAACGTTTTTTTTATGCAAAGTTGATTGAAACCAACTTTAGTGTTTTTAGTTGGGTTTGAAATGACCAAAATGTCACTTTTCAAACGTTAATATTTCGAAAAAAATTGAATTTGGGAGTAAAGTGTACTGGAGAAAACTGTTGAGAATTATAAGCAGATTTCGAAAATGAAATAATATACGGGGAGGTGTTCCATTTTAAAAAATTATTGAAGATGGCGCTCATCAGCCATTTTGAAACTTTTAGCCGTAATTTTTCCATCAAAATGTAGGTTTTCATCTCCCATGTGAGCCCTCCAAATTTTGTTGCGATATACCAGGTGGTTCAAAAATTAGTGGGAGGGGGAACGGACTTTGGACAAGCACTGTATATTTACCAGCATGTAGATTAATATACTCCTTCAAAATTATAACAGACAGTTATCTGTTTGCACTTTTCCTACCGAATTTAAATACTTACTCAATTTTTTCAGGATCGATGTCTTTTTCATTTTGTACATTTTTTCACTCCTAGGAGCCCCTGATATTCACGTCAAATATATAGAAACTTCAATGGAACCGAGTTCTGAAAATCAAAGCTATCCCAATATCAACTGCGAAATAAATTCCTTTAGGTATTCTTCGAACGTACAGGTGTTCCTGGGAACCAAGAGGCAGACAGAGTATCCAAGATTGGATTAGGAAAGACTCCGGTCGGACCGGAACCAATCTTGGGAATACCCAATAGCATGGCCATCTCAAACATGGGGGGACTGCTGCAAAAGCAGTTCATCAAAACATGGCAGGAGGCGCCATGTATGAGGCAATCGAAGCTCCAAATAAAGGGGGCTTCGAAGAAACTGTCAAGAGACTCAACAGACGGGATATCAGGACTGTGACTGGGCTCCTAACGAGACACAATCACTTGAACAGGCACATGGAACTCATCGGAATCACAGATGATCCCTTATGCAGATGGTGCCTGGAGGATGACGAAACATCGTCGCAAATCCTCACTGAGTGCCCTGCTCTGGTGCACCAGAGGCAAATCAACCTGGGTAGCATAATTCTGAACCCAGAAGATGTCAAAGAGATCCAGCTGAAGAAATCGGCATACCCAGCTGATTCTCAGATCACGTGGGCGCACAATGGGCCTAAGTTAAGAGGCCTACGTGCACGGGTTCTCCGGAAGCAGCCCACCATATGCACAGAAGACAGAAGGAGGTATCCTTCAAAAATTCGTCTATTTTCTTTCGTAAACGTCTATAAGCGAATTTCTGCCATTCTAGATGGCCAAAAATCTTCCACTTCTATATATCAATCTCTTATGATTATCGTTGCTCATAAAATGAAATATAATGGACACAGTAGGCTTTTTTCTGGTTGACTAATTACTGAAATAAATAAGCAAATAGAATTCGGATTTAAGATTTCAGGGTTTATTTGAGAATGCAAAAAAGTACATCTTCTTTCGAACATTGCAATACCAAAAAATATAACTGCAAGATAGTTTTGAATAAAATCTGAGATGGAGACATTACTTCAGCTACCATGATTTTAAATTCCAGCGACACTTCAGCAACATACGATGATTATACTTTATCAGAACTCCGTTTGAAACATCCCCGTTCAGACTCTAGAATGAAATTTCAAGATTTCAATCAAGATTTATCCAATTATTCAATTCTCCGAATTTCAGGAGAAAATGTTGAATCTTTTAGTACTGGTTCTGCAGGTGGTCTGGATTTCCTTACACCTAGTTATATTCAAGGCATGATCAGTCATAGCTCTGATAGTGCTGGTCGAAAACTTATTTCTTCAGTCACAAATTTATGTAATTTTATTTTATCTGGCAAGGTGAATTTATAAATATGTCCTTAACTTTATGGTGCTTCTCTCCGTGCACTCCAAAGAAGAAGGAGGTATTCGTCCAATTGCTCTTGGTACTTTCATCGCAGATTAGTGATAAAACTTTGCTGCATGAAAATGAAAGAAGATATTAGTTCCTTACTACGTCCCTTACAGTTTGATTTTGGTACGCCAGGAGGTTGTGAAGCAGTTGCTCATTCAGCTCGTAGATACATCAATCAGCATCCAGACCCTTCTTCCAAGATGTTTATGAAACTCGACTAAAGAAATTCCTTCGATTTGATTGATGGGAATGTCATGGTCTTCAAAGTAAGACATAACCTTCGTGATATATACCTACAAGAGGGTATATACCAGGAAGGAATCAAGGTTATAACTCATCATCATATTTGAATTTTGGTGATCAGTTAATAACTTCTGAAAAAGGCGACCCTTCGGGACCCTCACTATTTTGTCTCACAATTGAAGAGTTAACAAAGAGTCTGTCATCTGAATTGAACTGGTGGTATTTGCTCAATTGCTGGAGATGTCAATACAGTTCTGCAAGATTTGGATAATGTAATCATCCTAATAAGTGCGAACTAATTTCAGTACTGACCCAAAAACTGATTTTGAATCCGAATTCCAATCATAAGCCCCTGGTATAAAAATTATGGAAAAGTCAGATTGCAGCCTTCTTGGTGCACCCGTTTCTATAAATCCTTTTTCTGGACATATTAGAAATAAAAAGGACTCTCTGCAGTAACTCTCTACCCGTGTGAATGAAATACCAACTCAAGTCTCATTTGTGAATCGCTAGCCACTGTAATTATAAATACTGATAAAAAATTTGGCTGGGCACTATTCCACCATAAGCCAAAACTATATAGTTGTAGTGACTGACTAGAAATTATGGATGATATGATCAAAGAAATTCTAGGCAAGATTAAAAATAGCAAAATTGAGCTGAAAAATTGTATCGAAGCTAGCGAAGCCAACATTCTGCTGAAACTAGAAGAATTGAAGTAGAGTTAACCACCTAAAGGAACAAAATTTATATCTCAATGAAAAAATTGAGAAGTTAGAAAGAAGGATAGGGAAAATAATAATATTGTTTTCGCATGGTCCCACCGAATGGAAACATAACTTTGGACTTTATTTGTACTGAATCAAAAACCTAGGAGTCGAAGTCGAGGAAAAAAATATCAACAATTTTTATTGCCTTGGAAAAAAAGCAAATCGTCCAGTGAAAATAGAATTCATATCCCATCTCAAGAAAACTGGAGTCATCAGAAATTCCAAGAAACTGAAAGGAAGCATTTTTGCAATAGCTAACGATTTAACTATCAACAACGCAGCGAATACCAGAAACTAAGAAAATACTTGATTCACGAAAAGCACAAACAGAAACTTTATACAGGGGGAAAAAACTCATTGTTGATAACAAGGAATATACCTTACAGGATTGCAAGAATCAGAATACCACGCTATTGAATCAAACAGTACCCCAGCAACCCCAACTCAGCCACTCATTTTACATGAAGAAGAGATTGAAAGACTAAACCAACTACAACCACAAAAAAACGCCAAAGATACTCGAACAACAAATCACTTAAACGACACTCCAAAACCCACTGAAAATACAAGGAAAGAAGCGAAGCCAGACAAAAACATCCGAAGATTGCGTTCTAACTCACAAAGAGTAGCGAAGTAACCACTCAAACTTATTTGAATTTTTTTTTCTCTTTTTGCCCTTCATCTTCAGCATATCATGAAATTGATCTTAATAATATTCCATCCTCTTTATTACACTCAACATATATAGGTACTGTATACACAAAATGGACCCATATGGTCTACTTTTCTTTTAATTAATACTTATTATGGTGTATTATGTAAATCTGGATTTGTCCATGTATATACCTAATTACCACATATGTAATCACACGTTTGCTCATAGCACTTCATCTGTTATTTATTTTTATAATTACAATCATTTCATCACAAATTATGTTTTTTTTAAATTATATTATTACTTATTTTCATTTATGTCTATCAATTATACAACATAAAATCACCTTGAAATCACGTACAACGATGGTTCTAGGAACTAAAGCTTCTGTGTTATTCACTGTTTATTCACATTTCCTCCATTATACACTCTATTGTACTTTTTGTCTTTGTATGAAATAAACATTATATTTTATTATTATATTCTTTCTCTTGAGTAATTGCCTCGTTATACCAAAATTGATGTATACCCTCAGATATTCTCCATGCGCCATTTTTCAGAAAATGTTACTAATAATACTTTCAATGAAGATTATTGGTTACAGGCAAACTTCCTGTGAATCTTAGAGGTCTGGGGCTCCGTTTGGCTTCTACCCTAGCTTTATCAGCCTTCCCAGCTTCATGAGTAGTGTATCCAGTCTCATCGCTTCTATTCTCCCTTCCATTTTTTCTGATACGACTGACGAGTTTTTTTATGATGCTCTTTGGTTATCACAAGTCAACTCAGATTTTCCACCCGCAACGAGAAACAATCAGAAATCCTAGGACCTTCCACTTTTGAATATTATCTCAAAAAAATTACTTCGTTCGTCAAAGTCTGAATTACAGAAGGCTTGTCTGGAAGCTGTTAGTATTGAAGCATCCGGAGCTTGGCTGTATGCTTTACCCGTGGCTTCTCTTTGAGCCCTTTTAGATGACAAGTCTTTCAGGATATCTATTGGACTGATACTGGGTTGAGATAGTTGTATTCCTCATGAATGTATAAGTGGTTGTGAACTGAACCAAAAATGAACTCGTGGTTTGTGCTGTAATAGAAGTGTATATCATTAAACGTTCTATAGTATTGGCAGTTATTCCAGCTGTGTTAGAACCTCTTGGTACTAGCCTAGATGATGGTAAGCGTCCTGATGTTATGACGCTGATATTGTATGGATAATGAGCTGCAGACTAAGTTGCACGTCTCATTTAGAAATTGAATCCGCATGTATGTATTCAACATGGCCCATATACACAATATGATGATTTGGAGCCATGAATATAAGTTGAGTGGGCAAGTCACGCCTGTACTGATAGATGTTTAGATAATGAAGTTACTTCAGTTCTTTGAGTAGTTATTCAATATATATACTGAATAACATAACACGCAGGTGCTGCAGCAATATCCAGCGAGAAACTGAAAAGGAAGAAATATCAAAATCGTGGACATAATTATCTTTTCCATCCAATAGCTGTCGAAATTTTTGGTGTCTTTGGCCATAACTATATCTTTTATTCACGAACTTAGAAGGAGCTACAAAGTTCAACCTCATTTTTGATAATAATAACGAGTATAGCAATTCAAAGGGGCAATGCCTCTTCTGTAAGGGGTACAATTTCTCAATCGCACCCACTGGATTATTCATTTTGTCGTCCCAATTTTCCTACGAAATACATATCAGTCATCGAAGATAATCTCTGGGTACCTTCCAAAAAATCAGTATCAGTTTCTCTATCACCTTCTTTGAATTACAGGAACAATGAGCCCATGGATTTTCCGTTCAACATAAGTGAGCATGGTATAATAATTTCTGCATTTGGCCTAAGAGGATTGAAGAATGTAGGAAATACCTGTTCTATGAATAGCATGATTCAGTGCCTTTCGAACACCAATGTTCGGTTATAATTTTTCGAGAATGGTTTTGTATGAGGGATTTGAATACGTCTACAACGAGAACGAAAGAGGATCTAATGAAATCTTTTATATCTTTGATGGAAAATATCTGGAGTCCCAATTCTTCTCGGAAAATGGTGGATACTTCACATTTCGTCCGTTTATTCAGAGATTTTGTTCCTTCCTTTGATCATAACGTCCCAGCAGATTCATAAGAGTTTCTGAGATACCTTCTCGAAGATTTAAACAAGTCGAGTGCAGAGAATCATCCATCACCAAACGATTTGGTTATCATGAATGATAATAAAAAGCTTCCATTTCTTGGACAACATATCTGTAAACTTATAATTCCAAAATGTAGAATGAAAATGGAATTCAAAAAGATGATTCGTATACAAACGTTTCCAAAAATTGTTGTTGTACATTTTGAAATGTGTTTGTTCAACTGACGGCAGTAAATTGGACAATGCGATTATTTCCCATACAAATCAAATTTGGACAATATTCTGCTCAGGATGGAATCAATACTCTTTATAATATCTATGCCATACAAATCATAGCCGCAGCATTTCCAATGGACACTATACGACAAATTGCAAACACCCTTATTCTGATTATTGGCACCTCTTCGATGACTCCCGTGCATTTTCCAAGATTGATTATCTCGTCTCTCGAGGAGCATATGTCCTTTTCTATGAGAAAGTTGATGATCCGAATTCTGATGGTGTTATGGGTTTTCCCAGGTTTTCCTCCAACTGAAACAGCAAATGCACCATCACTTCGAGTTCCGGGCTCCAATCAAGATTTTCATCTTGAAATTATTTTATATTCATATTTCGCTTTTATGTTTTGAAAGTGAGGTCGGATAATCTGACCAAATACTAGTTTCCATGCGAATCTATTCACCCTTTATTATATAGATGGAAAATATGGAAAATCCATTTTATTCTTTATTGTTCTTAGATACATTCTACAACAGATCAAAAACTGGTGTAAATACAAATGAATTGAATCAATGAATTTTTCAGAATTACCAATTCTCAGTCTTTCACAACCTGTATGTCACAAACCGCTCATTAAGGAAATATATGGCAGTGATACTTTTTGATTGGAATGACCTGGGCAACAATTCGAAAAATTATACCAAAAACCAATTCCAAAAAGAATGTGTATTTCTTTTCACCAGAAACTTCCCCACTGAATGGAAATTCAGGACCGGCCTTAGTGATCTGTTAATGTCATAGAAACGTAATTAATATATTTTCAACATAAGAAAGGAGCCCATTACATGATCTCAACAGTAAGCAGCCAACGTACTTTTGGTGAAAGGAAACTTCATTCGCAATGCCCTTTTGGATTATGTGGCGGTATACACTTTCGTTTATTAACCTACACGCTGGTATATCATCTTAGTATCAAATAGAGACATAAATACATAATACCTGAATAGTCGCTGTATGAATGTTACGGAGGAGTTTCTCTAATTCTATGCTGAATGATAGATAACCAAGGAATAACGACGCGAAGCTGGATATACATTTCTAAATGGGCTTGTAGATCAGATAACATAGACATAGTGGGTTCTTTATATCATAATTATTGACATTACTTTCTCTCCACGATTCGGTAATCGTAGAATTTTTCATTTTATTTGTATTTTATAGAGAATTGGAATGATGTGCTATGCTTAAATAATAAAGGAAGGGGCTCTGAAGAATCTTGTTGGCCAAATATAAAATTTTATGAAAATAACACAATATTCTTCACACGTTACTCGGTTATAATGGACTTTAACAATCCAAATAGAAATTAATTCGTCTGATCTAGAGTTATTCTCTACATAAAATTATCATTTCGGAATAAAAAAAATACTGATTCAAACCAATATGGACAATTATGGAAAAAAATAAATAACATAAACATAGTATGTATTTACAGACCCAATGATGTATCCCATGAAGCCAATGTTCAACTGATCGATTACCTAAACCAACTATCGACCCTTGACAACCTCATCATTACTGGTGACTTTAACTACCCCAATATCACCTGGCCCATTAATAATATACCTGAAACAAATAGTGCCACGAGTAATTTCATGCATTTCGTTGCCGATTCAAACCTCTTCCAACTCATCACAGAACCAACTAGATTCCGAATCAACAATGAACAATCTGTTCTTGACCTCATCCTTACCAATGATGAAAACATTGTCACAGATTATGAAATCCTACCATCAGTTGGATTATCGGACCACGCAGTAATCTACGCAACTACTCAGCTCAATATTCACATGCCAAACAAGTACGGAACTGAAGGTTTCAAAATAATCGATTTCGATCATTTATTCGAGGAACTTTCCGCCATCGATTGGATCACCCTCTTGAATACATGTGATGACATTGATATCCTCTGGGAAAAATTTTACTCGACCATAACTGCTCTTGTTGACAAGAACTCCCGCAGCAAAGTATGCCGAAAAAATCCTCTCAAACCATGGATGAATACCGAAATAATGTCACTCATATATCACAAAAAAAGACTTTGGAAGAGATACAAAAGATCAAAAGCCCCAGAAGATTACCAAACTCATCGAAATTTCTCTAAATACCTGGTATCAACACTACGATCTTCACGTCGTGAGTTTGAAGAATCTATTGCGAACTCTGAAAACAATAAAAAACTGTACAAGTTCATACGATCAAACCTGAACACCAAAGTAAGCATTCCGCTTCTACAAAAACCTGATGGTACCCTGTGCTCTACAGATATCGAATCAGCTGAAATCCTGGCCAACTCTTTCACAAGCTCCTTCACAGTGGAGCCCCGAGATGATCAATTATCAGGAATTATAGCAGAACGACTGCGTGATAATCTAAACCATGTGACGTTTAGCCCGGAAAAAATTAAAAAACATTTACTGAACACTAAATTAAATTCATCTCCTGGCTTGGATGGAATGAGCCTCTTCTTTCTAAAAATTTGCCGAAACTCTCTGCTCTCCGTTATCAAGAATCATGACTGTCTCTTTCCAAAATCTCATATCCCACGGGCTTGGAAGAAGGCATCTGTCACTGCTATTTTCAAAAAAGGCGATAAACTCAATCCAACCAACTACAGGCCCATTAGTCTTCTATCCGTACCTTCCAAAGTAATGGAATCAATAATTGTAGAAGACATGTCAGAATTTTTAACAAAAAACGCAATCATACCATCGGAACAGCATGGTTTCGTCAAAGGTAAATCCACCACCAGCAATCTTCTACAGTGCATAAACGATTGGACGAAGGCTCACGATAAAAAATACCGACAGATATCGTCTATCTTGACTTTGCAAGGCTTTCGACAGGGTCCCAGTGAGGGAGGCTAATGCACAAACTTGACACATTCGGTATTCAGGGGCCAACTAAACTCATGGGTTGAAAATTACATGACAGAAAGAACTTTCACGGTCAAAGTGGGTCACTCTTTTCTTCGGACAGACAAGTCACAAGTGGAGTCCCCAGGGTTCTGTTCTTGGCCCATCCTCTTCGTTGTTTATGCAAGTGATCTTGCTCTTCATATAAAGTCCTGCAAGTCGTTTTATGCCGATGATACTAAACTGTATGGGAATGCCTTAGTGGAACATCAACTCCTTCAAGAAGACCTCAACTCGATTAGTCGGTGGTGTGAGGATTGGCTTTTACCTCTTAACGTCGACAAATGCGTCGTACTTCATCAAGGAAAGAACAATCCACTCCACGCGTACACAATAAACGATCAACAGATACGTATAGTGTCTTCTAATGTCGATCTGGGAGTGACTATTAATACTGACCTAACTTGGTCCAAACATGTTATATCCACATGCAAGCGCGCCAATACACTGATCTACCTCATCCGCAAAACGTTCTCCCATCTATCATACTCAAGTTCCATAAAACTCTACAAAACCTACGTTCGTCCAATTATGGAGTACGCAGGTCCGGTGTGGTGTCCTGTTTTGGTGCGCGACAAGAATCTGTTGGAAAACGTTCAGCGTCGAGCCACGCGTTTGACTTTTGGCGAAGTGCGTCCAACCTATCCCGAAAGACTGAGGATGGCACAACTGATAGCTTTTGACCAACGTCGACTCCGTGGGGACCTCATCATATCCTTCCGTATAGCTAAGTACAACTATGCTAATCAGAAAGAACTTTTTGTTTTCAACAATGATTCGCGGTTACGTGGTCATAATCTCAAATTAAAAAAGGAGAAATTTGCCACTAGGCAGAGACAGCATTTTTTGGTGAATCGTATTTTCGAAACATGGAATAACTTACCCTGCTGTGAATTCTGACTCAGTGAATAGTTTTAAAAACAAAATAGATATTTGCTTATTTTCATAATTTTTCCTACGCATATATTAATTATTTTTCTTTTTCTTTTGCATGCATTGTATAATCTTGTTGATCTCTTTAGTTTTTTTTAGGCTTACATTGGACTCTGTCCTCAGCCTTTACTTATATGTAATAATAATAATAATAATAATAATAATAATAACATTGAATTTTTTTTTAATAGTTAGCGCAATTTTTCACTACATTCTGACCGGGATCTCTTGCGATAAGATGAGATTATGGTTTCCTCGATATATCCAATGTTTCATGACCTTTGTGGCATCTGAAATGTCAGCCCCCCTCCACCGTGATCTTCAGGACACGTTTTCAATTCCAGAGGATTGGTACCACAACTAAGAGAGCAGTTAAACACTTTCTTCAAACAATATCTACTTATCTATGAAAATTTATTTTTTCTCAGAACCTTGGAAAAATAGCACAACTTCTTCCATTCCGAAGGTAACCTAAAAACCTTAAGGATTCAAGATGAATCAGTATTTCACCTATGCTTTCAAAAAATTTTCGAAAAAATCATGCATACACAAATGAGAAAATACTCAGGAATCATAAACTTTAACGGGTGAGTCAGTCAGGTTCTGAGCCTCATCTATTTATACGAGAGCCTTCTAATTGGCGAAAGAAATTATATTGCACTGAGTCTTCCTGTTGGCGTTCCTCAAGGCTCATCCAATACTACGAACGTTATAAGAAAATCTACTACCAACTACTAAACAAAGCCAAATTTAAATACCATTGATTAATACGTCGAAAAATAAAACGAAAGCAGCTTGGAAAATAATCAAACCAACTACTAATAAAACCCCTTCATCAACATCGGATATAACACTTGAAATAAATGATGATTTGACCAACGACCCTGGAATAGTTCCTAATCAATTTAAAACTATTTCACAAATATTCCACCTTCTAAAACCAAAAAAAACCCAAAAAACTCTGAGAAATATATATCCAAATACATACTTCATGAATCCAGCAACTGAATCAGAAATCTTAAACATCATCCTAAATCTAAGGAGCTCCCACTCACAGGGAGATGATCATATAACAACAAATCTAATAAAAAAGTGTGCCAATCTGTTGACGCAACCATTAACGTATCTATTAAATTGTTCTCTTGAAGAAGGTACTTTTCCATCATGCCTCATATTCCGATTCTCAAATCGGGAAAAGTCTCAGATATTCAAAATTCCAGACCAATTGCGATATTGAGCCCCTTTGCTATTTTTTTGAAAAATATGTTGCAAATGCAATAACAGAATTCATGGATAGGTTTGATTTAATGAACTCGAATCAATATGGGTTCCAAAAAGGCAAATCAACCTCGAATGCAATGGTGACGCTGGTGGATAGACTTTCGGAGGAGATAGACAAAGGTAACAAGGTGGTTTGTACCTTTTTGGAACTAAGCAAGGCATTCGATCTTGTCAACCATGAAATTCTTCTAACAAAACTAGAACTGTAAGGTTTCAGAGGAGTGGTACATGATTGGCTGAAAAGTTATCTCACAAACAGGATGCAATATGTTCAAGCAAACAATCACACTTCGTTGAAAACAATTAATGATATAGGGGTTCCCCAGGGCTCTGTTTTAGGTCCTCTATTATATCTGATATACGTGAATGACATTTCTAATGACACCTCCCTCATAACTACAGGGAGAAAAGTAGAAGGCCAATGAAGAAATCAAAATATCTGAAGAATGGTTCTCTTGAAATTAATTAGAAGACAAAGTTTGTAAGATTTTGTCAGTCAAATAATAAATTCGATCACAGCTTGTTGCTGAAATCTAACGTCAGATCTATCACTCAAGCACCTTCTATGAAGTTCCTTGGGCTCCATGTGAATGAACACTGTACATGGTCCACCCATAGAGATGAGGTGTTCAAAAAACTAGCTCCAAAGTGTCATCTCCTTTACCAACTCAGGAAGACCGTCAAAAATCTGTATTGATATAAATATTTTGCACACCTTCAGTCAGTCATGCATATGGGATCATAGTATAGGAGTATCCCTGAGGCCGATAGGTTCTCAAACTCCAGAAAAGAGCCGTTAGAAAATCGTTGGAATGCCAGGAGAGTTGTAAGAATATATTTGTACAGCTGAAAATCCTGACTTTCCATTCATTGTATGTCATGCATATCCTGATATATGCCAAAACAGAGCTGGCATCATTCAGAGCGCTGGGAAACAGTAGATATAACACAAGAAATTCTGCAATACTGGAAGTTCCGAGTCACCGTCTCCAAAATACATGGCAATAACCCTGTTTAATCATCAACCAAACTGCTACAAAGATCTTTCCTTGAATAAACTCAAGATATTATTCAAAAATATCTTACTAAAAAAAGCGTACTACTCAATAAGTGAGTATTTGGGAGATACAGATTTTAACTGATTGTATATTTATGTATGTACGTATATTTTCGTATTTTATCTTTTATTAAACTACTTGATTTCCTTGCTTTTAGATATTCTTATGTATAATTTGTAATCTGTATCTGTAATCTGTTTGAAATTAAGTCTATTTTTTGTATTGTCGAAAATTCGCTTGGAAAAACTGTTTCTGACACCTGACTTGTTCTGTATTATGCAAGTAATAGTCATAGAACCAAAAAATAAAAAAATTAATCATCGTTATCATTATATTAAGTCCTTTTTTGCATGCTTTCATGCACTTAGTTGAATCATTAAGTATATTAATTATATTGACCACAATTTGTGAAAAATGTTTTATATAATAATTTTTCTTATGTAAAATTTTATAACTGATACTATACTATACTGACTTGTTCTATATTACGCTAGACATGATCTGAAGAACCAATAAACTATTATTATTATTATAAATCCCAGGGCTCTTCTTGATGTATACAACAAATTCATCAAGCTATCTATCCACATTTCAAATCTAACTTCTATGCGGATGATACGCGAAATAATTATTTTTCTAGTCATAATAATTTACAGGAGGCATTAATTTTTCTCAATAAAGTACTAAAACATTCATCGAAGGCGTCAAGAAATCATTGTTCATAAATCCTACCATATCCAAATTGTTGGTCTTTGGTAACAAGAACTATTGAAATCAACTACGAGAACAGAAGAAAATCTGAAGTGATTTGGAGCCTTTTGAAATGTAATTCTGCTAAAAGTCTGGGATTAACTCTGGATATCGAACTTGGATTCAGTGTGCATGTAACAAAAACCCTGAGGAAGGAATTCAGAGACAAAACAATCAATATGGGACATTCATTTTTGTTCTTGGAATTCCAAATTTGTTCCATCAATAATTGGAACGTTTGTAAACAAACTTTCAACATCGAAAGCTACTAAAAACGATTGAAATAACTTTCAGTTGATCATTGGAATGAAGTCAAACTGAACATTCATGTTGAAATGTGCTTCATTGTATACTCTTTCTTCGAAAAACGGCAAATTCAATTGATATGGACAACGCACGTATAGAATGTACTGGTTACTACGTGATATGGTTCTCGTTGTCGCATTGTTAGATATTTTGTATGTGGGAAATAACATTTGCTATTCAATTTATGGCCAGGCCAAAATTAATATGACCATGTACAGTTTGGGAAAAATATAGTGTATACGATTTTATATTGAAAGCTAACTTCAGCTAACCCAGATAGATTTATTATTGATTACAAGGAGAAAATATGAAATTCCGTATCTCAAAGAACAAACTTTGAACGGGCAAGAGCAATGACCTATTTTTACCGCGAACGCCTCAAAAACCATAAGAACAATAACATTGTCTTAAAAAATTTTCCACTAGTAATTCTCCTGTACCCACTCTGTCAATATTTTCAATATTACCCGAATGTTTTTTCGTTTCACTTATTTGCTGACCATAAATTTTTTAAACTTTTCATATTCCCATCGATTTGTTTTTTGTAATAGTCAAAATTAGCAGGTTAATTTGTTTTTCTGGAGTTCTTTATACATTTTTTTTTATTTATGGAGTTCAGCAAGGCATTCGTCAATCAAGGTGCTATTTTATGAAATTTTCTGAGAAGAGGTTTTTTCTCTATACATAAGTTTACATTTTCTGGTTACCGTTTCAATGAACACTCTTGCTGCAATCTGTGGATCAGCCTCATTGTATACTGGATCCCAGCAGATATCTTGAAATGTATTGATATTTGTTTTTGTTAATAAAATTCGTGAATCTAATGGTGTCTTTGATGATATAGCTCAGTTCCCTAATACCAAATTTGGATTCATTCAGTTTTATCTATGTGACTGTTGGCTGGAAAGCTTTTATTGACAATAAATCACCGAAGTTAACTGCCAATCTAATCTGAGCTACTTAATCTGAACTACAGAAAAATAATGTAGTGATATATTTCCTCTCACTATCAAAAAGAAGGCTTTTGATAGCTTCATTTGAATATTTTTGTGAGACTCTTCAATTTATTCATGATTCCAATGTTTATAGCGTTTCGATGCTATTCAACTGATTTATGTTGATTAGATTGTCGAAAATGATTTCGATTTTACACATACTCCGTCTTTTATTTGAGATGTAACGATTTTGTCCTCGTTTGACTGCGTTTTTTTTTGTACTTCGTACTCTCGACAGAAGGACTTGAGATGAATGTGTTATGTGAATCGAAAATTAAGAACTCAACAGTAAAAAATTACAGATGGATAATCTATTTTTCTTCTGAATATTTGCATGTGGGTTGCTCCGTGAAATTGTTGAATCGTTTCCTCTATATATCTTAAGCGATACTATTATAAAATTGTAATTGTCTGTTTGTTTGTTCGAACATCACGAAAAAAACTACTGGTCCGATTTTGATGAAACTTTGTTGTTTGAAAGCTTATGCTTTGACTCAAAAACTGGTATAATTTATTTCGCTTCGATAACGGAAACAGGATATGGAACAATAAAACCACATTTCTTCACAACCAAGTGCTACCAAATAAGGGTTCAATTTCTCAGAAAAAAGGGCTGCTTCAGTGAATTTGTAAAATTCCTTTTAACGACGTTTCGACATTGTTTCTGTCATTTTCAGGTTGAAACACAAATATTCTATTTAATATTTCTGCTTTCGTATTGTACGAATGTTGTTGAAGACGTGTGATTTCGTTGTTATCGGGAATGGTTTATCTTTCATGTTTTCCCACTACATAAATACAATGGATTGTTGTTTTTTTTATATGTATCATTTCAAGAAATGTTCTTACTCTTGGATTTCTTTCTTTGGTCGAAATCTTAACGTTGTTAGTGTCAAAATTTAGTTATATGAGCCTTACTGTACTTTTATGGCAACATGTAAAGATCAGTTTTCATTTTTACTAATATAAACAGATTAAAAAATTTGTTATAAATCTGGCTTAAGTTTTCGATATCATTTCTATTGTTACTACTGTTGGAATGTTCTCATCCTAGGATTCCTTTCATTGGTCGAAATTTCGAAGTTGTTGGTGTCAAACTTATGTTGTTTTTTTTTTTCGAGTTTGGATGAGGCTGTCATGTCATTTTTGAGTACTTGTATTGCTTTTTTAAGTGTTGTTTCGTTTGAATTATATAGGTCTTTATTACTTGGTTTTAATCCAAAATGAATGGTGTTATTCGTATTTTGTAGTCAATGTGAAATAGTTCGGTTGTGTTTTGTTCATTCGAGCATCACGCAAAATCAACTAGACCGAAAATACGTCATTTCTATTTTTTTTTTGAGAATAATGTCATGTCTTGCCCCTACCCCTATTTCACGAAGATTGCCGCTAATAGGATAATTTAATTTTGCATAGAGGTTACATTGCAGACGTACGGCGTACCACAAAAGGAATCAACAAAATCCGAATCCTGAGGGGTTAAAACTTTCCCTGATGATTTACATATCATTTTGTGCTAAATCTGTTTTTTTTTTCAAAACATCAAACTTAATAAATTTCACCAATTTTTTTTCAAAGATTAAAAAAAGTTTTTATGTCTTGACTTTGCACCACAGGCGGTAAAATCTACCCCTTATATAAAACAGGTTATATCTCGAAGAGTATCAGTAATGAAAACATTAAATTTTACAAGAGAGTATTATTTCAATGGCGTAATAAGTTTTGTTTTCAAAAATTCTAATCATTAAAATTACTTTCGAAATATTAGAATAATTTTCAAATTTGAAAGTGTTAATTTTTTTCATCATGCAGTATTTTGTTTTATTCCATGTTTCAATTCGAACCTAAAGATAGTTGTGAGACAATACATAAAATTAACATTAGCCCAACCTGAATTGTGGTTTGCAAAATTGACGTAATTTCAGCTTGGATTAGGTTGACGCTAAATTTAGCGAACGGAATATTTTCGTCAGATTCAACAGAAAAGTCATTTTAAAGTCGAGATTTGACCCTTTCAATCTATTCATCACCTTAAATCGGCTATATGAAATAATTAAATTAAGGAAATAGTTTTTTAAAATTATATCCGCACTATATGGAATATTTTCAATTAACTCACGTGAGGGAACGAGAAATGTTAGCATATTTATCAAAACTGTATTTTGCATCGAACCAAAAAAGAGTATAAAAAATATGATCTGCCTGAAATTCACGCGGGCAAAGCCGCGGGCATAAGCTAGTGACTTTATAAAAGTCAATTGGGAATTCAAAATTAGATGCCAGCGCCAGAGGGGCAAAAATTCAAACCAGACATACGTACATTGTTTGTCTGTTTTCTCAGAGGTTATACACTTGTGTTTGGAGTTTTTCTTAAAATATTTCCATTTGGTATTACTTCCCAGTTTTTTGTGTAGTGTTATTCATTTCAAGACTCTAGTGAAGTGGTGTATTTAAATCTTAAGACAATATCATTTGCGAAAACTTACTTTGAAGGAGACAAAGTATGTTCTGATTTGCTTTCAAACAAAATCTACTTCAAAGTTTCTGGAATCGGAATCGGGAATTATTGTTATGAATTATTTTGAAGAAATGTTACACATTATTTGTGAATATTCGAATTGAAAATAAAACTAACAAAAACAATTTTTTGTTATTTCATCTGAAACAAACATGGTGTGTGTGAAAATGTGTCCTTATGACCTAGATATACATATTTAATCACTCTTTTTCCATACTGTAGGAATAATCTTCGGTATGTTGAATACTATCTATTTTTTTCTCTTCTTAACTGTCTTTATTTTCTCCTCAACTCTCTTTAAAAGTTTTTTTTTAACTTTCTTTCTAGGCCACACACGATACAGGAACATGTTGGGAAGGAACTGTATTCTTCTTCAAGATCCCAAGAGCCCGTCGTCTGTCTATAGACTCACTCAATCCTAGATTAGTCTGCACCAGTACGTTACATTCATTTTCTCACGGAAAATGATAAAACACTTATTCCAGTACACCGGAATCCTTTTTTCCAAGAGTCACATTGAGGTACACAACAATAATGATTTGAACTAATTTTTTTTCACCCTAAGACGTACAATAGTCAACAGAATATTGACCAGGTCAACCAGAATTCCATTGAAAATCACAAGAGATTCGGCAAGTTTTGAGTGTACAATGGCTAAAATCATAAAAACATTAATGTTACGAAAAGTAAACAATGTGTCGTTATCACCTAGATATACATATATAGTTACTTTTTTTCCATACCGTATGAATAATTTTCGGTATGTTGAATAAATATATTTTTTTTTCTCTTCTTAGCTCTCTTTTCTTTCCTCTCGACTCTCTTTGAAGGGTTTTCTCACTTCTTTTTTCGACAACAGGCGATACAAGAAGATTTTGGAAAGGGACTGAATTCTTCTTCAAGAGCCCATCGTCCGTATATAGTCTCGCTCAATCCTAGATTATTATGCACCAGAACGTTACGTTCATTTTCTCACGGAAAATGATGAAAACTTATTCCAGTAATACGGTATCGCATTTCCAAGAGTCACATTGAGGTACACAACAATAATGATTTGAACTTGAATCACTCATTTTTTCACTCGAGGACGTACAATAGTCAACAGAAATTCACAGGTAAACGGAATTCATTAAATGTCAACAATCACAAGAGATTCGACAAGTTTTTGGTATACAATGGCTAAAATCATTAAAACATTAATGTTTCGAAAAGTAAACAATGTACTTATGTATAGTTTCAAAAATCCACACCAGAGTGAGTATCCGTTATTTTGAATTTCCCAATACGTCGGCAAAAAATCAACAGTAAAACTTTTTATTGTTTTTAAATTGTGAAATAGTATTGCACCGTTTCTTTAGTTGTTTTACCAACCCTTAGAAGTTAATAAAATTACTTGAAAGAGTTATGATCACGGGGCCCTTACCTTTTATAGTGGGATCTGAAACCACTCTTGGGTCTTTTAAAATTTTTTCGCCGGCTGAGGGAGTATGATCTCCATGTCACACAAACATTCCTGTAGTCGAGAGTGTGCTTCCCACATACAAAATGTGTGAATGCGTGAAATGAATGTCTAGTTCATGACAATATGATTCGCGTACTGAAATGAATTGCATAAACATGTATACAGCATACTTGCTGTGCAGTAATGCTTGCCTCAATGATGCATTTGAATGGGGTAATTCACTTGATATTTAACATTTTTATTCACAAAAAAATTGTTAATGTAGTTCAAAATAAAAGATACTGAAATAATTAATGAAACCCCCAATGTCATATTCACTATGAATTGGTCGCATAAAAAGTTCGGATTCCATAATGAATTTCTTAGGGTCATTCAAAGACATCTGAAATTGTTATATTCTGTAGTTGTCCTAAATCTACAACCTTTATTATTGAGAGGTTCGTGCTCTACAGGGCTTGAAAAATCGATAATTTGGCGATTGTATTCCATTCAATTTTTGACTTTCAAATATCGCATTCAACAATTGTCAAAAACTCAATCTATTCGACTTATAATAATAAAAATAATAAGAATATCGCCTTTATTACTTCCATGAATGAAAATAAGCGGCGGAGTTCAAGTCATGTGGTGAGAAGTCACCACTGTGTTGTTCTTCCACTCAACCGAGAAATGTATATCGCAATGAGAGAGAAAAAATAAAATAAAAGAGAAAGAGAGAGAGAGAGAGAGAAATTAGTGCTATATCATCTGTAAATCTGTTTTTCGGTCCTTGGATAGTCTGTGGCCTATTCACATACACTTTGCTTCTAAAATAACTCCACAAAAAATAATCTAGGGGTGTCAAATCCAGAGATCTTGCTGGCCATTCGATAGCTCCTCTTCCAATCCAACGATTTGGAAATGTATTGTCGAGAAACTCACGAACGCCTCAAAGATAATGAGGGGGCGCTCCAAATTGATCTATTCACGATATGAGGATTAATATCATCAGAAAAGCTATAATTCTGGAATTAACTCTTATTCTAAAAATGCCCAGTATTCATCACCTGTCATGGTTCTATTCCAAAAATAAGGACCAATAATGGTATTATTAATAATTCCTGACCACACATTGATCTTTTGTGGATACTGCGTATGTGCCTCCACCATCCAATGATGATTATCATTCAACCAGTACCTGTCGTTTTGTTAACTGACCGTGTCATTCAACTGGATAGTAGCCTCATCAGAAAAAAGGATTTGATTAAAGAAATTGGGATAAGTGTCAAATATATTTAACATTGTTTCACAGAACTCCATTCTGCGATCTGGATCGTCTTCGTTCAGTTCCTGTACCAATTGTACTTTATAGGAAGACGCCTTTTTTGTCCCTTTCGGGATGAGAGCAGGGGTAATAATGGCCCACTTTTTGTCCGTTAATATGAGAAACTTGTTTTACCCGTTTAAAAAAACCAGCCGAGAAGCTTTCATTCCTTTTTGTTGTTATAGATAGATAGATAGATAGATATTTATTTCCAAACTAATAAAACATAGAATTAGTGGGTCGTCAAAATAGTACAATGTATAACATATAAGTGTATATAGACATGTATAAAGTAAAATTTACACTAAGAATAAAGTAAAATATAAGATATGAGGACAGACTGGGAGAGAGTCTATCACAAGAGTTCGAGTTCAGTAATGCTCAGATCAAGATACTCCTTGATCGAATAGAAACATTTTATTAGTAAGAAAGCTTTGATCCTGTTTTTAAATTGATAAAGGTTGAGACACTTAATCTTTGAAGGTAATTTGTTATAAAGTTGCAGATTCAGAGAATTTTTTTGTGACATCAGGAGCCTGCATCTAGGAGTCGTGAGAGAATTTGCATTGCGAGTGGAGTAAGAGTGTATTTCTGATTGCACAGTGTATTTGTTTTTGTTTTTATGAATTTCAAGTAAGGATGAATATAGAAATAGAGTAGGAAGTGGCATAATTTGAAGATTAGCAAAGGGGCGACAGTGTTCGCGATGATGAACTCCAGCCATGACTCTAATAACTCTTTTTGCACTAAGAAAGCTTTATGAGCGTGGCACGAGCCACCCATGTGACATAGTAATATACCATAAGCCATGTGACTTTGGAATAAACCAAAAAGCATGATTTAAGTACGTCCAAACGAACGCAATGCCTCAAACGTCGGATCATAAAGGTGATACTTGATAATTGTTTTGTGAAAGATGAAGGAGCCCAGTTGAGTCTATCATCAAGTTGCACGCCAAGTAATTTGACGCTATTTCCTGAGGAATATTTGTTTTAGAGAAACGATGAGAGACTGATTCTTCTCGATATTGATTTTCAGTTTATTTGATGTGAACCATACTTGAGCTACATTTAATATATCAACAGCTAAAGTACTAACGTTTTCTAGGTTAGTACTTTGGGAGACAAAGGTTGTGTCGTCCGCGAAAAAACGCTCTTGATCGGTGAGGTACAGTAGTAGAGGTCATTAATATAGATCAGGAAGAGGAGGGGCCCAGAACAGAGCCTTGAGGGACACCATGGGAAATGTTCTTACGATTAGAGATCCCCACCAAGTCTAACACATTGGGTTCTACCACCCAGATAAGATTCGAAGAAGTCCAGTGCCAGGCCTCTGATACCATAGAAATACATCTTTTGTAGTAGGATAACATGTGAGACACAGTCAAAGGCCTTAGATAGATCACATAGCGTGAGTTGTGAATGTTTGCCTTTTCCAGGCCCTCGACTATGTCTGACACAACTTTTAGAAGAGCCTGGGTTGTTGATCGATTTTCCGAAAACCAAATTGGCCAGGACATAAGAGAGAGTTGCTTTCAAGGAAGTTATATAGTTGTTGTTTGAGAATAATTTCAATAATTTTACCCAATATCGTATAATCGAAATAGGCCGAAAATTGTTAATGTCATCTGTGCTACCCTTCTTCAGAACCGGTAGGACCACAGAGTACTTCAGAGTACTAGGAAAAGTTCCAGAGGAAAACAGTTATTTATTAGAATAGCCAAAGGATCGGCAAGGATGTCGGCTACAGATTTGATGATTTTACTGTTGAGCTCGTAGGCATCAAAAGCGTTGGAATTCTTCATGCCTAGAATAATATCATAAACATCAGCAGGAGTTACCGGATTTAAAACAAACGAGTGTACAGGAGTTTTTATTGTTTTAGGTAAGATGTTGGTTCATGGGAAATGAGAGGTAGAGAGCTTATGATTTGCTCGGCAATAGAAGTAAAATAAATATTGAATTGATCCACCGGTATATCAGACTCAATTTGCTTTTTTCTATTTCTATTACCTTCATGGTTGATTATGTTCCAACTGTCCCTCATGACATTCGTGGAGTTGAGTAGGTAGCTGTTGTAGGCTTCAGTTTTGCAAATTATTATTTGATTTTTATAGTCCCTACTCAACGTTTTGTATGCATTTAGAGAACAAGTATCTCTGTCGACATCTTGTATGGTTTTCAACGCATTTAGCGTATTACGCATTTGAGTAAGTTCCTGATTCACCCAAATGACTGGTAGTGAATTAGAAACAGCGTCTTTTTTCCTCAACGGAAAAATAGAAATCACAAGATCGTTTAATAGATCAAATAAAGTCTGCATATGGAACTCAGGAGTAATATTATTGTTTAAAAGCAACCCCAATTATAGTCCATAAGGTGGGATCTCAACCTATCTAGACCGTGCCTGTGTATTGGGCGGGTCCAGTGAGTCCCATTTCTCCTCGGAATCCTGTCATATATGGTGATAAATTGCCCTCGATGATCGGATAGGCAAGGCTCTGAGACCCCAGAATCAAATTGGCATTTGTCGAGATTAGTCACAACATTGTCCACCCGAGTAGCAGAAGTAGGAGTCACACGTGTATAATCAAAAATTGTAGTGCATAAGTTGAATGACTCGATTAGGTTTTCGAAGGTAGATAAATTCGGTGTTTCGGCAACAGCGAAATTCAAATTAAAGTCACCGGCTATTATAACCTTCGATTTATCAACATTGAGATAGTGTAAAGCACTTTCAAATAGGCTAAGAAATGTATGGACATTACCACTGCATGATCTGTATAAACAAATTATCTTCAAGTGAAAGAGTTCAATAGCACAGAGTTCGATATCATTTCGGAACAGAAGCGTTCAAGGAAAATTGGTTTACAAGAAATAGAGTTTTTTACATAGATAGCCACTCCACCATGGCATCTCTCGCGTCTGCAGAAATTTGCAGCTAGATAGTAACCTTCAATGTTTACGGACTTAAGATTTTCTTCAGATAACCAATGTTCAGATATACATAATATATCGTGTTGATCTTTTTTTAGGAAGATGAGCATTTCATCAAGTTTATTAGCTAAACATCGAACATTAATATGATAGACACTCACCCTGTTTATTTTGTAAGATGTTGAGCACACATTAGGTTTGGTTTCCCTATTGAACGTAGGGGAACTTAGTTTTCTTTTTTCCTCTGGAGTTTTCGGTAAAAAAACCTGCTTATATGGAAAAACAAAGCTTTCTTTTATGCCGGATTTTCGTGTTATTTCCAGTAGCTCAGGTATTTACACGTGTTTCCTAAACTAGGAATAGAACTTACTGCCAGACCAGAATTAATATTAACCCCAAATAGTAAGGGATGTACCAAATTCATATTAATCTTTCTTGAGCCTTCAGCTCCAAAAAATGCTTCTTCACAAAGTGAAAAAAAAACAGATTTCCAGTTGAAATAAGAAAGTTGACCAACTTTTGGCACACCCTGTAGAGCTTTCGAATTAAAAATTTTAGGTAGAATGCACATGATCGATCATGACAGCATACTAAATTCCATGTTTTACATCCAACTCCAGGTTGAAAAATTTTATGCACGGCCTCCGCAAATCACCCTGTATATTAACAATATTAATATTTGTTAATTGCAATAAAAGCTGTGCAGAATGAAATAGTGTCAAATCACTAATTGGTAACTCGTTATCGTAAAAATTTGTTTAGTTGAATGTTGAATAAATCCTAGGGAAATATCTCTCGTCTTGAAAGAAGATTCATAAAACGATGTTTGTGGTTCCCCGGAACGGCTATTGCGATATCTAATTATTCGAAGCGTACCACATTTACCAATATCTTCTCCAATAACATTTTTCACTAGCAGTTTCGATATTGCATGTTCCCAGAATTGTCGGTATTGGTACTAAAAATCAGATTAATTCCAGACGAAATACAGAATTATATACTGATCGATAAAGCTTGTAATACATTCGGATCGTAAAATCGCCATTCAGATGAACTATATCGAGACTATATACTAGAGACGGTTGTAAATCAAATTGTTAAATTACATATAGCGTTGGTCGTCTCGCGGTGGCCTGGTCGACAGGAAAACTAATTTGAGAACGTAATTGAAATTGGATATGTGTTATTTTCAGAAACAATCAAGAATCAAGTGCGTCGATACTATGGATCAAAATATCACATAGGGAACGTGGGGAGGGTTGATACCCGTTTTTTGAAACACATTTTTTATATGAAAATAATGCATTAAAAATTATGAAATTTGGCATAAACATAGAATAATACTTCGAAATAATTCTATATAAATATCAATGCATATATTCAATATAAAACCTGTGAAATCTGTATTTTTTTTATTTTCATCTTTGTATCAAAGCTCCCTATACATGGGAGGTATGATACGGGCATGAGGGAGGAATGATACATCATTCTGAAATTACAGTTTTTATTGCCATTTTGGTTATAACATTTCAATTAACGTTCGAACTTTGTAAAGTTTATGGGAAAACTCAACTTGCGGTTGACTCTTGCAGTACCTCCTACACTGCACGGATGAGGTACCATTGAAACATTTCCAACGGCTGGGAAAACGAAATGGTAACCGGGTTGCGTACGCCTCATGAAGTTAAGAAGGTAGTCCCCATTCTGTTCAATGTCCCGGACCTGCCCAACGTAATATTTATGGGATTTCTTTGTGAAAAATTCCACTAGAATGAAATGATCTTTTGCAACTAATCCATTGGCAAAACTTTCTTCAGCTAGGTCTTCTGTAAATTTAGTTTCTATATCGGTTATTTCGGAAGAGCCTGTAGATGAAACTGTTGAGAAACATTCCGAATCAGAATCATTAGTTGAACACAATTTCAGCTTTTTTTTTATTGACGGCTTTTTTACGGATGAGAAAACCCTTTTCTTGGCGCTTTTTGCATTTTTTTTTGAAGTCTTTTGAACAATCTTCTTTTATTTCTTTCATGTTTGGCGTGTCTGTAAGAATTTTCGTTTTGACAGGTTTTGTTCACCTTGTGTTTTTCGAGGTGAAGCGCTTGGATACGGACGTACTTCCTCTGGAGTCTTCGAAGATGTGACAGCTTTTGTTGGCGGAGTAAAGTGGGTTGCTTCTTCTATATTCGTATCTGAAGTGGAAGGTCTAGCAATATCTTCATCTTCGTTACCCGGCTCATTGGGGACATTGTTCACAGCTTCTGATCTTATCTGCTGATTTTCTATGCCAGGATTGGGTCTGTCAGTCACAGAAGCAGAAGCAAGATCAGCATCGGAAAATATGTTCGGATTGTAGGGACAAATTCCCGTATGTTCAAATCTTTCGGTAATATTCAAAGGAGTGAAAGCCCTCTGATAAGCTCGACCTGCAAGTGTTGGTATATTTTCCGAATTTATTGTCTTTCCAGGATAATCAACTATAAATGAGTCAGACTCCCGATTGAATTAGGGCTTGAACGGTCCATACACAGACATATCCAGCGGTTGTAGCTCATGGCTGGTGTGTGGGGTGAAGTAAGGAGAATTATTCCATTATTCTTGCAAATGTCAAGTCCATTCGGAGACATATGACTGTTATGGTTATCTGAAATGAGCAGAACTTTGTTGTCCAAGGAACATTTGGCAAATTTAATAAAATGCGTGAGATATTTCTCAAAATTATCTCAGTCATCCAACCACTGACATGTGTTACAGCTAAGGATCCTAGGAGGGCACCTGCAGTCATATAATCTTGAACATTTTTCCTAGGAAAGATGAAAAAGGGTGGCACTGAATTGCCCGTAGCATTGGCAGCACAACAAATAGTGACAGTAGTTCCTCGCTCTGCTGAAGTAACTTTTGCGACTTGTTTTCGCCCCTTCTTCGAGATGATCTTCCGTGGTTTGTGAGATGTTTGAACACCCGTTTCATCACAGTTGTATATTGCAGAAGGTTCGAAGCTGTGGCGGACCATTGGTTGGTTGGTTGGTTGAAAGCTGACGAGCCAGAAACAGGGTTGGCATTTAGCTTCCCTTGACACTGCGACCAGCTGGGGTCTATTGTATCACTCTGTCGTCAGTGGTTCCTCATTCAAACAGGTTTGTGCCTTCAATTAGGTTTGGAAGCCTGTTGATGAGGTTCTTCGGATTATCCAAAGGTTCTATGTCGCCTACTACTAGGGCGTCACAGTCGAAGATAATATGAGAGGCTGTTTCCTCCTCTTCATCACATAGCCTACAGTCCACGGTTTCCCTGCGTACTCCCATGGTGTTTAGGTGTTTTCTTAGGCCGCAGTGTCCAGTCAACAGACCTATTATTATACGAGCCTTCGTTCTGTTCAGGTTCAGAAGGTCAGCCGGCAGGGTCCGGTTTGGATGCCCTACCATGACTTTGCTGTGTATTTGCCCGATAGTTTGATCCCAATATTGTTGGTGTCTTCTTTTTATCCACTCGTCGATCAGGGTCCTGCATCGGTTTTTGCTAATACCATGTGCAGGTTCTGGCCCTGTGAAATGCGTTTC
This sequence comes from Gonioctena quinquepunctata, assembly GCA_018342105.1. Taxonomy (NCBI): domain Eukaryota; kingdom Metazoa; phylum Arthropoda; class Insecta; order Coleoptera; family Chrysomelidae; genus Gonioctena; species Gonioctena quinquepunctata. Next base: position 69,375 of record JAFIRS010001184.1, read on the forward strand.
AGATGCTTGTCTACATAGCTGGTCTGCTTTGACGTTGCCTTCAATGCCTCTATGACCTGGCACCCACGTCAAGGTGACCTTATTGTGTTTTGCCAGCTCGATGAGGTTCTGGAGGAAGTCCAAACCAGTTTGGACTTTATCTGTATAGAGTTGAATGCTTTGATAGCACTCTGACAGTCAGATGAATGTAGATGTGTTTTTTCCTATAACCACTCTCAAAATTCTTCTGAATGCATACCATGACAGAATGTGTTTCAGCTTGGAATATCGTGGAGCATTTGCCAAGTGGTATTATGTAATCCCTTCTTGGCCCTACCCCATGTATTTCTGCTCCCGTTCCTTCAACTGCCTTTGAACCGTCTGTATACCAGACTATGTCCGCAGTTGATTGTGATTCGGCGGACCATCACTTCACGAAGCAACTTGAAAAACTCTGCTACTGTGTGTTTGTTGAATGCGGTGGACCGGCTTAAACTTGTCGCTACTGGAGTTCTCAATGATAAATAATTATTAGGGGCCATGAACCCTCGCAACCAATCACGCGAGGCAGCTTTTTTATTTGCCCAAGTTGCAGGTGAGAGTCCATTTGCTAAAGCAAAGGAGTAGGCAAGTTCGCGGGTTCCTTTCGTAGTTAGTCCATAATTCATATTTGCGGCTTTGAGCAGATATTCTCCCAGTAACTTCTCCTGTTCATTATTAAAAATTTGTGAGGTGTTGTGATTTGGCTGGTATGATTTGGATTCCCCATTCCTTCAGAATCTTTCCACATATCTCTTTGAAGTCATCTTATCAATTCCGACACGGATCAATTCCGTATGTGTAGCTTACTACCATTGACAACCTCCCTAACTGCTAGTTTCATCCGTTCAGGTGACACGGGAACTCTTTCAGACTTTCTGTTCCACTTGAAAGGCATTTTCTGTAAAAAGAAACGTATCTTCAGGAATTGTTCACACATGAACCAAACTCGTGAGGGAACGTGGGAGCGTTGATACATGTATCAACCATCCCGAATTAAAATGTATTGAACCCCCTTGTTAAAAATTTGGAGAAATTGACCGACACCAAAATCATAACCTAACCTTCCAATACTTTGAATATGTGAATATGCAGAAAAATCAGTACTCTTTTCATCTTCCAACTCAATTTCCAAAACATATCATTACAGTTTTTGGAAAATGTTTAGCCATACCTTGCTTAATTTACACTAAATCTCTTGGAAACAGTAATTCAATTTTAACTCACACACAAACCACCATTCACGAAATATTTTCAGATTTACACGATGGCTGGGATGCCGTCTGGACTTTCTTGCGCATGGCTGATGTCATATATTTTACGGTGGCAATTCCAACTATGTATCAACCCTCTTGCAGTATCAACCCTCCCCACGTTCCCCTACTCAAATTTCTACCAGAAAAATTTCAAGGAGTGTTCATAGGGTCCATGCTTATGGAAAATGGCTTTTGGTTAAATTTCCTGATTTTTTTATGTGAGCACAAAAAATCGACCGACTAGTTTCAAATACAGGGTGTAAAGATGAAAGTGAAGCTTTCTGCCAGAAATTTAACAATTCCGAGAATTGAAAAACGCCTATTTATTGGGAATAATGCCTCAATGATGGACAATGTACAAAGAAAAATCCAATTCGATTAATTTTAAACCCACCAGTGTGGGTTCACTGATGATAATTCAATTTAGCCTGGATGAACTCCCTCAATCTCGATCGAAGTTAATTGACATTTTTTTCATACAGGGTGAATCGAAAATAGGGGTACGTCATTCCCTTGTTTTTTAGTTCGGATGGGGGAGAGCCTGTCATATATATATCAAACATTATTCAATGTTAAAACGTTTCATGTATACAGGGCGAGTGGTCAGAAAGCAGAGCAAAAAGATTCACTTTTCATCTTTAAAACCCTATATTTCAATAACTAGTCGGTCGATTTTTTGTGCTCATTGACACTTCTGCAAAGGAAGTCAAAATCTATAGTATACAAAAAATTCGGGAAATTCAACAAAAAGCTATTTTTCATAAGGATGGTGCAGGGTCCTTGATTCATTCGTTCATTTATAAAAATTATCCCATAATCCAATGAACAAAATTTACCAAAATCTAACAAAAACTACAAAACACCTGAAATTCTGGATTCATGCAGATAAATGTATGAAGCATTTCTTTGCCGTGCCACGGCCCTGAAAATCGAAAAACTTTTTGAATTTTCTTATTTTTAGGTGTAACTGCAAAAATAAAGGAGATACAGAAAAATGTTCGAAACCAAACGCTACAATTGGTACTTTCCAACAATATCAAAATTCGTAATATTCCTGTCTATAGTATGTATTCCTATGTATTTCGTCTTGGTTAACTTAGGAAATTCTCTTCTCTCTGATATTTGATCCGAACATAAGTTAGAAATCGGTCTAAAATGGGCCCAAAACGTTCGTATTCTATTGACTCCAAAATGACAGTTTTTCGATGGACTTGACGTATACGGAATGTTGAGGACGTTTTTGAACTTAGATGGTCGAGTTACATATGAATTAAAGTTTCTTAGGTTTAATAGGGAGAAGATTTGGCAAATGTAACCGAAAATTTCGGGAAAATATCAACTCGCCATTATCTTGCAAGACGCGATTTTCATTTTCCGTGGTAGGGAAAAGAGATGAAGATCAGACAATTCGAATTATTAAAGTACAAAAATTTTATTATTACCAGAGATCAAAGGTTTCTTAGGACGTTTCCTCTGGTTGCAGTTTTGGAACAATACGCGTTTTTTTTAGGGATTTAATTTAAATATCACACAGTTTTTTATGTTGATTTGCAAGTTGTAAAAATTACTTAATTAAGAAAGAATTCGTTACAATCTATGCATTTATTATGTTCATTCTGAAAATCTATCCATTACCGGCATAACCTAACCCTGTTTTGTATTGCCGCCGTCGATGGTTAACACTTACGTGCTTTCATATTTTATTGATAAACATGGATGATGAATGTTTTGAAATAGTTGCCGTCATTAAAAGACATGGAGCAGCACATAGTAGAATATTCTTATGTACCAGAAAGTGGGAACATGATGGCACTGAACTTTGGGAAGTGTAGGTTCGGATTATATTCCCAAATGAAAAATTTCGATATAGTTGGTGGTATATCATGTCATTTTCATCCGAATTTTCATTTAATTGATTTTCTGAAATTCAGCTCCAAAATAAATTATTTGAAGAGAGTAAATTGTATCATGTCATCTTCATCCGAATCGATTCAGGCTTCAATATCTGATAATAGACCAAGTTACTTTGAGGAATTCATTTTTCGTAACTTTGACTGCGTTGTAGACATTTAGTCTCATTAGACAAATATTGTAGTAATCACGCCCTCAGTGTGGAACAGTGGGTATAAACGAGAACAAAAAATGCCTAGGCAACTCAATTGGTGCCAAAATGGGTAATGTAGAGTGTATTGTAACCTGTTTACCGACTTGTTTATTCCTGACTATGTGAACATACATGAGGTAATAATTAGGTTAATAGTTACTAAAAAGTATTCTCTGAAAGTTCGAGTATTTTGAACAGATCTTGCTGGTCACCTTTAGGTGAAATTCAACCTAATAAATAACTCTATTGACCCATAAGGCTGTGGAGGTATTTGAAGTTCATAACAAGTAATTTCATACTATGCACTACGCCTATTAAGTTTATGGTTTTTGAAGGAGATCCGTTGGTCTCAGTTACGGTTTTTATAACTTGAATTATAACTTTGCAGTTAGTTAGTGGTTGAAGGTAGAATATTTGGTCGGAAATAGGTAAATTCGGACTTTTTCAAGCCATTCTACCACTCTGCTTAGTATAATTTTTCTATATTGTTAGTTGGAAACTGAAAAGAGAGAGGGCATGAAAATTCATCAATCTGTTTCATAGTTGGCGGTATGAGTTTTGTCGTTTGTTTATTCAACACTCCGATACACGAAGTAAAAATGCCAACAAGAGTGTGGTTTGGGGTCCAAAAATGACGGCAGTTCTATTTTTGAAAATTACCAATATTTTTTCCTAGGTTATTTTCTCCCACCTAATACAAATTCAACAGTTCTATTTAAATGGACATGGTTTTGCTGATATTTCACTCATAGTCCAATTAATCTCCAAAAAAATAAATGAAACCCATGATCGCATTGAAAACCCTGTCTTGTTTCATCGAGTTCTGATCAGATAAAAAATTCCGAAAAATCAAACATATGTTGATTGTCACTCGCTGCAAATCTATGGCATTGCTCTCACACCATCGAAACATACTTGGATTTCGGTATTGGAGATGTCAATGTTTGAATTAACATAAATTAAAAGTCGTTAATAGTTTGAGTACTAGGATCTAACAGGAAAAAAATACAAATACATTGTCGAGATCCAGCAACAATCAATTTTATTCTCAGAAACATCTATCGAATCGAATAAAAAATTCGTGAACATGGAATAGGCAAGCCCTGCAACAGAATTTATAGCAGCCTTCCCAGTCAGCTCTTTAATATATTTAGACTTATTCAAAATACCTCAACATTATTTCCATTGGTTCATTAAAATGAGCCCTGAACCGGCTTTCGGGACTCATTAGTACAGTGTTGAATTTCTACTCAATATTTAATTATAGTGAGCGAGATATATTTTCATGTTCCTGCCACTAACGCAGTGGCGTATCTTGAAAACATGTTTATAATGAATAGAATAACAATAATTATACAGTGCGCGTCAAAATTATGGAACAAATTCGATAATTCGCAAGCCATGTACTTTTGACAAAAATCCTGAAATAGCTCGATTTTTATTTAAAAATGCCGATTTTTTTATGTATATTCTAAAGAGGTTATGTCACTGGTTTTGACATGGTGACGTTATCGGTATTTTTTTTAAATTGGAATAGATGTCTTGTGATACCTCATCTGGAAGGCATTTCAATACTGCATTCAATGATAATAATTAACTAGATTTTTTTTTGTACAGGGTGAACAAAAATTATTATTTTATTTCAATAAGAGAATAACTTTATATCCAACAAAATAGAACAGTTAAATGAGATGTTCGAAATGCCATACACCGGTCTCTTGACAATGAGCAAATCTACGGACACATTCCTCTTGCACATTGCGAATCACTTCCGGAGTAATTCTGTTAATTTCGATCCTAATTAGATTTTTCAACTCGTGTAGATTTTGCGGCCTATCAACATAGACCTTCGATTTAAAATAACCCCACAAGAAAAAATCCAGGGGCGTAAGATCTGGAGATCTTGGAGGCCACTCTATCGGTCCGGGTCTACCAATCCACCTCCTAGGAAAACAGTTATTCAAAAACTCGCGAAGATCACATGCATAGTGCGGGGGTGCACCATCTTGTTGCAACCTAATGCTTTAATTTGGTGAGTTAGGATTGTTGGCGTTTGGAAAAATATCGGCAAGGCTAGGTATGAGTTCATTTCCTAAAAATTTCCAAGTAACGCTCCCCTGTGAGAATTCCTTTGAAAAAATACGGGCCAATAATCCTGTCGTTTATTATCCCTGCCCAAATATTGACTTTCTGAGGGTATTGAGTATGCCCGTCCATCATCCAGTGAGGATTATCCCTACTCCAATATCTGCAATTCTGACGATTTACTGAACCATTTAGGCGAAACGTAGCCTCATCGGAAAACATAATTTGCTTTTATAAAACGTGGATTGCGGTTACACAAATCCTGCATTATTTCACAGAACTCCACACGGCAATTGGGATCATCATCATTGAGTTGTTGATGTAGCTGTATGGATGTAACTTTTTTTCTTTTAGAATACGTAATACAGAACTTTGGGATATGTCAAGGTCTGCTGCAATTTGTCGTGAAGTATTGTGAGGAAAACTCTCTACACCCAATAGAACATCAAGATTCACGTTTTCTTCTATTTTAGGAAGTCCAGCATTCGGAATATGTTTGACATGGCCAGTTTCTCTGAATTTTTTCTCAATCTTACTGACTGTTGAACGACTGATAGGTCTATTTGGATACTTCGCATTGAACAAGTCGCATACCTCTTGCTGAGTTCTGGTTCTATCTCAGCATCCAATAAAAATTGAAATTGCTCTGCGTTGGGTTTCACTTAAAGTAGCCATAGTTCACTTTTAGATCCTTTTCACCTAGAATTTGTGAAGAATATTTATTGATATTTCAACTGACATTTATTTGACACTAACTTGCCTATTATGGCATTAATTTGTGATTGTCTTTTGTTTCCATTTCAGACTAGGAAATAGTTAACTATTGATATTTGGAAAGGATCCATTGGTGTAGTAGAGCAATGACTCACTAGTCTGCCAGGGCAGTCTAAGGGATTAGAGCCTTGGCTCAAAAAAGTAAAATTTTGCATTTTTCAACACGCTTTTATTATCTTTACTTATAACTGAATAACTCACAATGTAATAAAATCTATAAATATTCACCCACTTTCAATCTTCCGAATAATCTGAAATTTGTCACACATATCAAGGACCGATGACAATACAAGAATTTCATAATCATAATGTAATAATAATAAAAATATATTTTTCCAAACGCCAACAATCCTAACTCACCAAATGAAAGTATTTGGTTGCAACAAGATGGTGCACCCCCACACCATGCACTTGATGTTCGCGAGTTTTTGAATAACTGTTTTCCTAGGAGGTGGATTGGTAGACGCGGACCGATAGAGTGGTCCCTAAGATCTTTATGATCTTACGCCCCTGGATTTTGTCTTGTGGGGTTATTTGAAATCGAAGGTCTATGTAGATAGGCCGCAAAATCTACAAGAGTTGAAAAATCGAATTAGGATCGAAATTAACAGAATTACTCCGGAAGTTATTCGCAATGTGCAAGAGGAATGTGTCCGTAGATTTGCTTATTGTCAAGAGACTGGTGGATGGCATTTCGAACATATTATTTAACTGTTCTATTTTGTTGGATATAAAGTTATTCTCTTATTGAAATAAAATATTAATTTTTGTTCACCCTGTACCAAAAAAAATCTTAATAATTATTATCATTGAATGCAGTATTGAAAGGTTTTTAGATGAGGTATCAAAAGACATCTATTCCAATTTAAAAAAATTACCGATTACGTCACCATGTCAAAACCAGTGACATAACCTCTTTAGAATATACATAAGAAAATCGGCATTTTAAAATAAAAATCGATCTATTTCAGGATTTTTGTCAAAAGTACATGGCTTGCAAAATATCGAATTTGTTCCATAATTTTGACGCGCACTGTATGATAATAGAAACGTTTATTTCGAAGAATATAAATTTTTTTCATAAACTAATTTGAATATCTTTCAAATTGTTATTTATATATACATGTACTTGAACCTTCATGAACGATCACTCCACGTATACTTATTGTTTTGTGCTTATATGAACTTAAAGATTATACTTACTCGATAACGAAACTGTCGTTACTGTGACACCAACTGTGATGTTCACCCGATTGTGAATTTTTTTAATAGATAATGCCAATGCTAGTACCATACTGATCATGTATGTTTGTATTAGTCTGTGACACCCGTATCCAACTATGATATCCACCCAATTTATTTTAATTTATCTTATTTATCTTTGTTAGTCATAAATGTAATGTTTGTATTAGTCTGTGACACCCGTCCCCAACTATGATATCCACCCAATAAATTTTATATATTATAATTTTCTTTATTTTAGCTTTGTTAGTAATAAAAACAATTAAAATCTACTATCCCTTATATAATATATTTTAGAATTAGTATTCAGATCACCTGGCTATATCACGCACAAGCGATACTTATATTATTGCTTCTGTGATGCTCTTGTTTATTTATATTCCTAAATGTACCTTAACTTCAACTATATGTACATTCTATAACTGAACTTTATTATTATTATTAATACATCGAAATGAATAAATAGGTAAATAAACGTGTTGAATCTCGGAAGCATAGCTTGCATGTTAAAAATTAAAGTTCAGCAATAATAACAATTAGTCGTGATAAAAATAAGCAATAAATATAAAGTTATGTAATAATAAAATTTTTAAATAGTAATGTATATCCACGTATACACCTAGGGACGTACACTCTAACATACGTAGTACTTCTTCCCAGATATTCTTAAAAAAGGAGTTGTTATCCCTATATATAGGGTGTCCCTGGACTTCCTCTTTTCCCCTCGGGAATGTATAGATGGGGTCAAAATATCACCAGTACTTCATATAACTTTTGTTTCTAAAAGCCTTCGTTACCAAGTTACGGGCCCTCAAAGTTACAAAAGGAAAAATGTTCGTCTTTGATAACTTTCAAAGTGAATATTCAAAATCATCTACATTTTGGTGATTGACTAAACATATAAATTCCTCCTATGAGCTTTCATGCAAGAGTCAGTTGTTTTGCTACAAAGTCAGGGGTAATCCCGATGGTCCACACCCCAAAACTTTGAAATGCCAGATAATTTTTCAATAGTTTTCAACGAAATGAGATTACGTGGTCAATTTCCTGAATAAAAGTACTCGTGTGGAAAGTCGATCGGAGCAACGATTCTTAATAAAAATGCAGTTTTACTCGACGACATCAAACCCGATCGTCCACCATTATTTGAAATGAAAAATTTTCACAGTAGAAATACTAATGCTAACGTTGATTCAACAACATTCATAACAGGGATAATACAAAATATGCTAATATAAAGTCGTAAACAAAAAGTACAGTACCTAGTTGAAAGTTTCATTCGCAATAAATGTAGATATTTTTTCAAATGAAATATCAAGTTATGTAGATTCGTGGAGCATTTTCCTGAACGTTACCGGCAAGAGAAACGTTCGAGCGTGTCGATCGCAGCTTGAGGGAGACAGGTATGTCTAATGTATAATTATTTGGAGCCTGTTATTTTATTTCGATATTATTGTAGGTTCAGTTTTGCCCTCCTAGGGCTGTGCGTACCGTTGTATTGGAAAAAAATATTTTGGAAGCTGTCGCTGATGATCCTTCAATGAGCATCAGAAACCTATCAGAACAGTTCCATACATCCAAGTCCACTATTCATAGAATAATTAGGAAATAACTGCTCCACCCATATCACATCCAGAAGGTACACCTGAAGATTTTCCAGCACGACTGGAATATGCCAATTGGTTCCTGGATAAGCAAAGAGAGTATATGACTTTTATAACTCGAGTTTTATTCACTGATGAAGCAGGTTTCGGTAGAGATGGAGTAATCAACTCTCATAATCTCCACATATGGGCCGAAGAAAATCCTCATGGGATATTGCAAACCAAATACCAACGAAAATTCAACGTGCGTGTTTGGGCTGGTATCATAGGAAACCATCCTATAGGACTATTCGTTCTACATAACCGATTGAATGGAGAACGTTATTTGGAGTTCATACAGAACGATTTGAATGGACTTTTAGAACATGTTCCATTGCAAATCCGAAGAGATATGTGATTTATGCTCCTCCTCACTTTAGTTTGATTGTGCGGGACCATCTGAACCAGATTTTCCCCAATATATGGATTGGTAGAAGTGGGCCATATTCATAGCCACCGCGGTCACCGGATTTAAGTCCATTGGATTTCTTTCTGAGGAGGCATCTAAAAAGCCTCGTTCACGCTACACCTATTCACACCAGAGATGCCTTGTTGAATAGAATTACATTACATTGTGAAGCCATATGAAACGACCCTGGCATGCTATTTCAAGTGCAGAAAGGGTGTTTGCGCCGACTAAGAAAATGTATTGAGAGGAACGGGGGTCATATCGAGCAGTTTTTGTAGCGGATTTTGCATTTATGTTTGCTCTTGAGGCTTGCGATTGAATATTTACACCATGAGTTTTGTAAGGTTAACGTGTTTGCATGATGAAAATTCGTTATGGACATTGTACCTATCATTTCTATTTTCATTACAAATTGATCTTCTCGAATAATGATAGACATCTCAGGTTGGATGTCGTCGAACAAAAAAGCTTTTTTATCAAAATCGTTGCTCCGATCGATTTTCCACACGAGTACTTTTATTCAGGAAATTGTCAAGATAACCTTGTTTTGTTGAAACATATTGACAAATCCCAGTCATTTCAAAGTTTTGGGGTGTGGACCATCGGGGGTAGTCCGTTCCTGACTTGGAAGCTCATCGAAGAAATCCATTTGTTTAGTCGAACACCAAAATTAAAATGATTTTCAATATTCACTTTGAAAGATATCAAAGAAAAACATTTTTCATTTTGTAACTTTGAGGGCCCGTAACTTGGTAACGAAGGCTTTCAGGAACAAAAGTTATATGAAGTACTGGTGATATTTTGACCCCATCTATACATTCCCGAGAGGAAAAGAGGAAGTCCAGAGACACCCTGTATAAAAGAAAACCCAAAAGATATAAATAACTTCAGACAAATCTCCGTACTCTGTTCCATACCAAACTATTGAAAAAGTTGTTGTCAGAATCATCGATCATCTGGATACACATACTCTTCTGTGTAAATCTAATCATAAGAAATTAATATATCCAAACAGCTTCTCACCACCTACTTAATCACATTGACAATGAGATTGATAACAAATATACCCTTTCATTATTTTTGACCCAGTGTGCCCCAAATTCCTAGTCGAAAATTGATTTTTGGTCTTGCCTATAATTTGATAAATCGGGTCAAGTCCTACATGACGAATAGAGACATGGTCATATCCCGTAACGGTGCGTTCTCTCGATCAAGAAATGTAGAACTGGGTAAAAAAGTAAATTTTTTGGGAACCCATTTAGGGCCACCCTGAATTAGGAAATAAAAATGGACCATACCTGCACGAAATTAAACAAAACATATTATGCCCCAAAAGCAGATGAAATCCAGCTTAGATGAGCCTGGACCACCCAGTTTATATTACGCTATGGTCTTTTCACACAACAGCTCAGATATCTTATCTTGGAGTAGAGCAAACGATTTTTCGAGAGTTTTTAAATTTGATGTTTGAAATTTTCTCTGTTATTTTCAGGATAAAGGAGGTGAGACTGTTGGGGAGATGAGACTTTGGTTGATCTGCTGGACGTCTCCCAGACTTTGGTATAATGTGGTAAATAGATATATTCTAGATAAAATTCTTACCACTACAACGGTATTAAAAGCATGTTTATTTTCATCAGTATGTATTTTTTCAACAATAATTTCTCGCTTACTTCGTTCGTTGTGAAAATCAGCTGATAGGTACTCAATATGAATTCATTCAGTCACCAATAATATGAATTGAAATTACTTCAAATAGTTTTTCTGATATTGGTTTCTTTCAACCGGCTACTTGTTGAGACCTCTCAGCTCAATTCATGTACCCAATTTAAACCAAATCGGCCAATCCCTGTATTTAATATGGCGGATTGAATTTTTGTCTAAATTCACAAATCACTCCGTATGTCAGTAACCAAGCGATTTTGGACATTTGTATATGGCATTTTGCAACCATATTGGCAGTCCTAACCCCATAAGTTTTGTCGGTTTCATCTCCGGACACCCTGTATAACAAAAAGCGTTAGGAGAGATTTTACAACCACGATTAGCCATATTGAAAAGTGAATGAAAAGTACATAGGTTAAGCACTGCGATTCGAGGTTATATTAACTAGAAGAAAACATACTGCTTTGTAGTTTACCAGAACTACCAACCTCATAACATTTGATTTCATTGCTAACACTCAGATATATTGCCAACTTGATGATATTTTAATAATTAAAAATATTTTTTGTATCTATTTTTAAAAATAATTTATATTTATTTAATATGTTAAATTGTGAGAAATCATTGAGTGATACGACTTTTTCATTATTATTTTCCGGATCAGCATACCAAATAACACAGGAATTGGCTAAAATTATTAAAAATGTTTTTTCATCGCTGGCCTATGTAATTCGTGGCAGCAGCATTAGTGCTTCTTCTCTAAAACACTTCCAATTTATTCTCAGAGCCGCCACTGGTTTATGATACTGAACTGGTCCCCGAATTATTATTTTAATTTTCTTTCCGTTCCTTTAATGATATTCATAAATCCCAATTGTGGTAATTAGGAGCGGCATGAAATGGGTGCCGCATTTCCAACAGACAACAATATTGCGAGTAACACCAAATTTTACTTCGCCGGATTAATCAGCATCAATCGTGGCATTCCTTCGAACCTTTTTTTTTGAAGTAAACATTTCATATATGAATCTGAGACTCCCGTGGGATCTATATCAGGAAAAATGAATCCTTATGGAATCAATTAATGAGAATCACAGTAGATAGTTTGAAGAGATTTCATTGTTGCACTGCATCAACAACACAAGTCCCGTCGCCGTCGCTGCCAAAGGATGCTGGTTGGCAAGCAAAATACACTTTGCTTGTTTGAACATCACAACTTATTCAGGAGGAAAGATAAATAGAATTATCCTAGGATCCAATATACAGGGTTTATCTTACTGAGTTGAGGTGATCTATATATAGAGAACTAGAAGTAGCATGATTCTGAAAATTTGTAGAGAGAGTGAAGGAAACATTGAGAATCCAACTGAAATTTTTTCGTTATTGTGACACCTTTGTTTTTTTTGGGAGAGATGTCATCTTTGTTATTTTCAATGGGGCACCCTGTTTTTGATATTATTTTTGGGTTCCTTCCATGATTCTGACTCAAATCCATGTATCAATATACTCACCCAAAATTAACCGGTTTTGAGTTATTCAAGTTTTTCTAGAAAAACTGACAAATGCAACCTATCGAACATACGACATTTTTATATGAATTACAATTTTTTGTGATATGCAATGACTGAATCATGAATATTAAAGGTTGAGCGGATCACTCACCATAATCACATCTACTGACTAATTTAAAAGGTGCGTACAAAAGTGGGACCAGAACGGAGGCAGGTTGACCTCAGCAATATTTCTGTTACAGTTCCTGCCACCACCATATTCGTCAGAGCGTTATGAAGGAGCTATGAATTCGTAAAAAAAGAATTACCGAGCGTCGGGCGAGTTGGCCTCAGCAATATTTTTATTGGAGGTCCTGACACCACCAAATTCCTCTAGAGCGTTCACGAAAGAGGCTGCACGATTCCATCAAAATAAAAAATCACACATCGTCGGGGGCGGGTTGACCTCAGCAATATTTTTAATAGAGTTTCTGCCACCACCATATTCTGTCAGAGCGTTCATGATGGAGAATAATGGAATATTCCGTCGAGATAAAGAAATTACCGAGCATCGGGGGCGAGTTGGCCTCAGCAATATTTTTATTAAAGGTCCTGACACCACCATATTTCGTTAGAGCGTTCACCAAGGAGACTAATGCACGATTCCATCAAAAGAATAAAATAACACATCGTCGGGGGCGGGTTGACCCCAGCAATATTTTAAATAGAGTTCCTGCCACCACCATATTTTGTCAGAGCGTCCATGATGTAGAATGATGGAATATTTCGTCGGGATGAAAAAATTACCCAGAATCAGGGGCGAGTTGGCCTCAGCAATATTTTTATTAAAGGTCCCGCCACCACCATATCAGTCAGAGCGTTAATGAAGGAAGCTTATGCACGATTCGATCAACAGAAAAATTACCAGCGTCGGGCGGTTGGCCTCAGCAATATTTTTATTGGAGGTCCTGCACCACCATATTTCGTCAGAGCGTTCATGAAGGAAGCTAATGCACGATTCCATCAACAGAAAAATTACCGAGCGTCGGGGGCGGGTTGGCCTCAGCAATATTTTTATTGGAGGTCCTGACACCACCATATTTCGTTAGAGCGTTCACGAAGGAGACTAATGCACGATTCCATCAAAATAAGGAATTAAACATCGTCGGGTACGGGTTTACCTCAGCAATATTTTTAACAGAGTTCCTGCCACCACCATATTCTGTCAGAGCGTTCATGATGGAGAATAATGGAATATTCCGTCGAAATAAAGGAATAAATTACGAGTGTCGGGGGCGAGTTGGCCTCAGCAATATTTTTATTAAGGTCCTGCACCAATTCCAGACTTCCATATATTTCAAGAATCCACTGGGCGGGTTCTAGCAATTCTTAAAGAGTAACATATTTCCGAGTTCATGAAAAATAATTTGAATATGAGCGTCATGAGGCAGTTGGCTCAGCAATATTTTTTATGAGGTCCTGACACCACCATATTCTGTCAGAGCGTTCAGAAGAAGCATGCGATTCCATCAAGTAAAAATTACCGACGTCGGAGGCGTTGCCTCAGCAATATTTTATTAGAGGTCCTGCCACCACCATATTTCCAGTTCAGATGGTATGGGAATTATCACGTCGATAAAGAAATTACCTCGTCGGGTGCGAGTTGGCCTCAGCAATATTTTTAGCAAAGGTCCTGCCACCACCATATTTTGTCAGAGCGTTCATGAACGAAGTTCATGCACGATTCCATCAACAGAAATGAATTACCGAGCGTCGGGGGCGGTTGGCCTCAGCAATATTTTTATTGGAGGTCCTGACACCACCATATTTCGTTAGAGCGTTCACGAAGGAGACTAATGCACGATTCCATCAAAATAAGAAATTACACATCGTCGGGTGCGGGTTGGCCTCAGCAATATTTTTATTGGATGTCCTGACACCACCATATTCCGTCAGGGCGTTCACGAAGGAAGCTAATGCACGATTCCATCAACAGAAAAGGAATGAACGAGAGTCAGGGGACGAGTTGGCCTCAGCAATATCTCATAGAGGTCCTGCACCACCATATTTCTTCAGAGCGTTCTGAAGGAGGTAATGCACGATTCCATCAACAGAAATTTTTGTCGTAACGACTTCTTTAAATCAGCAATGGTATCATTAAGTTTCTAATCATTGAAAAGTAATACTTCTGGATAAGTGAACCTGACTATGTTTTAGTAAAAGCAATTTTTCTTGATCATAGACACTACTTCAAACTCTTACGTGTAACTTCCAGCCATTTTTTCATGTATTTGGTGCGGGTTTTTTTTATCGAAAAGATATGCCGGTTTCTCAGTTTTGATTAATTTCTTATATAAACTGCAAGAGTGAAGAATTATCGATTTTCTATATTCATATGTTGGCTAATGTGATGTCTTCTACTCAAACCACAAATAAGTCGAACACATGAATTCTGAACGAGTTGTAGCCGATTCATGTTCGACTTCGTTATGGCATGAACGAGATATTTCATCAGGAAAACCAGAAAATAAGGAGAATATTTCAATGTGCCTTCAACTCTGCGGTAACCTTGAGAAAAAAGTATCATTCAGAATTATTTTTCCCTGTTTTATTCAAAAGAAACTACTAATTCCTGAAAGAAATCTGAATAACTGATAGTTACTCTGATTGACGTTCACTTTGGTAATGATTTTCACAATCAAACGAACCTTTTTGACATCAATAAGTTTCCAAAGAATCATTCATTTTAAGAGAAGGGTCTATAAATAACGATATATTTTTATTTATATCGCTAGTTCTCAGAGGAGTACAATGCAACGACAAATGATTACGACTTAGTTTGCATAATAAAACGTCAAATTCTCAACAATTCCACGGCGGTTATTACGCCTGAGAGAAATAAACGACTGTACGCTCCTTAAACGGAATTTAAAATTATTTTTTCCAGCGATTACAATAATAATAACTGTGTTATGTCGCATATCCTTACATGTCTCGTATCTTATCAAACTCCCACAAATATTAAACTGCTCAAAACTTGATGTAACACAATACAAGCTATGACATTTTGTTATTCAAGCTGTTGAAGACGTTTTTGACCCACCAACAAAATATAATATGTATAATAAATGGAAATTATATTCTATCCATTATATATATAATATAAAAAAAGCTACAAAGGTGAAAATACTATAGTATGTTGATAAATATAAAAATAACCTTACTTACAATGTTAGTGAGAATGGTCGTTTTTCGGTGAAATACAAAAAGATGTAAAGACAGCATTGAAACATGTAAAAAATGGAGCACCAATTAGATTTATATGAATAATATTTGTAACAAAAACATTACTGTAAATTTACTAAAAGCCGAAAACAATTGTGGTGAACATTCTTTGGTTATGAATGTGAAAAGTGTGGGAAAATCAAAACATAGAGGTTGGAATTTAACATAACCTAAAATGTCAACGTCAAATTGTACAATTTTTAAGAAGAAGAAGAGACATTTGGTCTTAGCTGTCCAAATGAAAGTGGAAACATCAATTGCAATTACTACTGAAGATGAGATTTTCTAATGGTAAAATTGATAATAAATTTTATTATGTTATTATATTGTAAAATTTTCATGTTGGTTTGTATTAAATAGAAAAGGAAGATGAATTATTATTGAGAGCATTCGGGTTCTTGTCTAAGATTAATAAATAAGAATAGATCTCACTTAAATGCTTGAGATCTGTTCTTTTGTTTAAACAATTGTTGGATTGAGAGATAAATGGCATTTAAAGCATGACTGAAAATGGTGGTAAATGTGATAATTGTCCTGTCAAATGTTAAATTGTTTGAATTATGTTCCTAAACAAAATGTGCTTTTACAATTGTTTAATTTTTATATACAGTGCGCGTCAAAATTATGGAACAGATTCGATATTTCGCAAGCCATGTACTTTTGACAAAAATCCTGAAATAGGTCGATTTTTATTTTGAAATGACGATTTTTTTATGTATATTCTAAAGAGGTTATGTCACTGGTTTTGACATGGTGACGTAATCGGTAATTTTTTTAAATTGGAATAGATATCTTGTGATACCTCATCTGAAAGGCCTTTCAATATTGCATTCAATGATGATAATTAATTAGATTTTTTTTTGTACAGGGCGAACAAAAATTAATATTTTATTTCAATAAGAGAATAACTTCATATCCAACAAAATAGAACAGTTAAATAAGATGTTCGAATTGCCATCCACCAGTCTCTTGACAATAAGCAAATCTACGGACATATTCCTCTTGCACATTGCGAATAACTTCCGGAGTAATTCTGTTAATTTCGATCCTAATTCGATTTTTCAACTCTTGTAGATTTTGCGGCCTATCTACATGGATCTTCGATTTCAAATAACCTCCACAAGAAAAAATCCAGGGGCGTAAGATCTGGAGATATTGGGGGCCACTCTATCGGTCCGCGTCTACCAATCCACCTCCTAGGAAAACAGTTATTCAAAAACTCGCGAACATCACGTGCATAGTGCGGGGGTGCACCATCTTGTTGCAACCAAATACTTTCATTTGGTGAGTTAGGATTGTTGGCGTTTGGAAAAATATCGGCAAGGCTAGGTATGAGTTCATTTCTTGAAAATTCCAAGTAACGCTCCCCTGTGAGATTTCCTTCGAAAAAATACGGGCCAATAATCCTGTCGTTTATTATCCCTGCCCAAACATGGACTTTCGGGTATTGAGTATGCCCGTCCATCATCCAGTGAGGATTATCCCTACTCCAATATCTGAAATTCTGACGATTTACTGAACCATTTAGGCAAAACGTAATTTGTTTTATAAAACGTGGATTGCGGTTACACAAATCCTGCATTATTTTACAGAACTCCACACGGCGATCGGGATCATCATCATTGAGTTGTTGATGTAGCTGTACTTTGTATGGATGGTACTTTTCTGCTTTTAGAATAGTAATACAGAACTTTGGGATATGTCAAGGTCTGCTGCAATTTGTCGTGAAGTATTGTGAGGATTATTCTCTACACCCAATACAACATCAAGTTTCACGTTTTCTTCTATTTTAGGACGTCCAGCATTCGGAATATGTTTGACATGACCAGTTTCTTTAAATTTTCCTCTGAATCTTACTGACTGTTGAACTACTGATAGGTCTATTTGGATACTTCGCATTGAGCAAGTCGCATACTTCTTGCTGAGTTCTGGTTCTATATCCGCATCCAATAAAAATTAAAATTTCTATGCGTTGAGTTTCACTCAAAGTAGCCATAGTTTACTTTTAGAACCTTTTCACTTAGAATTTGTGAAGAATATTTATTGATATTTCAACTGACATTTATTTGACACTAACTTGCCCATTATGGCATTAATTTGTGATTGTCTTTTGTTTCCATTTCAGACTAGGAAATAGCTAACTAATAATATTTGGAAAGGATCCATTGGTGAAGTAGAGCACTGACTCACTAGTCTGCCAGGGCAGTCTAAGGGATTAGAGCCTTGGCTCAAAAAAGTAAAATTTTGCATTCTTTAACACGCTTTTATTATCTTTACTTGTAACTGAATAACTCACAATGTAATAAAATAAAATAAAATATTCACCCACTTCCAATCTTCCGAATGATCTGAAATTTGTCACACATATCAAGGACCGATGACAATACAAGAATTTCATAATCATAATGTAATAATGATAAAAATATATTTTTCCAAACGCCAACAATCCTAACTCACCAAATGAAAGTATTTGGTTGCAACAAGATGGTGCACCCCCGCACTATGCACGTGATGTTCGCGAGTTTTTGAATAACTGTTTTCCTAGGAGGTGGATTGGTAGACGCGGACCGATAGAGTGGCCCAAGATCTCCAGATCTTACGCTCCTGGATTTTTTCTTGTGGGGTTATTTGAAATCGAAGGTCTATGTAGATGGGCCGCAAAATCTACAAGAGTTGAAAAATCGAATTAGGATCGAAATTAACAGAATTACTCCGGAAGTTATTCGCAATGTGCAAGAGGAATGTGTCCGTAGATTTGCTTATTGTCAAGAGACTGGTGGATGGCATTTCGAACATCTTATTTAACTGTTCTATTTTGTTGGATATAAAGTTAATCTCTTATTGAAATAAAATATTAATTTTTGTTCACCCTGTACAAAAAAAATCGAATTAATTATTATCATTGAATGCAGTATTGAAAGGCCTTTCAGATGAGGTATCACAAGACATCTATTCCAATTTAAAAAAAATTCCGATTACGTCACCATGTCAAAACCAGTGACAACCCATTCAGAATATACATAAAAAAATCGGCATTTTAAAATAAAAATCGACCTATTTTAGGATTTTTGTCAAAAGTACATGGCTTGCGAAATATCGAATTTGTTCCATAATTTTGACGCGCACTGTATATTACTAGTAGTGTTTCATAGTGATATGATTTTGAAAAGTTCCTCAATCACACAATGGTGATCAGATCGCTGTCTTCACTTGACCTCACCTTAGTAAGTTCTTTAAATTTGTTTAAAATTGCATTTCACAATTGTGTTTTCCTTTTTCCACAGCTGTCTTGATAATAAAAATAACATTTTCGGAAGCTTGACAATATAAGAAAGAGTTTTTTTTTACTGGCCATTAAATTTGCCTGCAACCTCAAGGAATATCCTTTCTACTGAGTTTATTTCAAATTCATAGTATTTTCAACTAGTCCAGTTACGAGACTACCCTTCTTCTATATATATATATATATATATATATATATATATATATTGAATAAGAGGTCCCAGAACACTACCTTGAGGCACGCCATATTCAATAGTTTCTTCCTGACTGAGGACATCTCTACCTTTACGATCTGCCGTCTATTGGTGATGTAGCTCTCAAATAATTTCAGGTTCATTTCTAATACCAATGTCCTCTATTCTGCAGAAGTAGGTTGTGACTCACAGTGTCAAACGCTTTTGATAAGTCTATGAAGATACACAGTTGAGACTTGTTTTCATTCAACGCATTGTTTAGTTTTGCAGTTAGGGCCAGGATTGCATCCTGTGTTGACATTTTTTCTTCAAAGCCAAACTGCCTAACATAAAGGATTTTATATTTTTCAAGATACGTAGTCATCGTTTTACTTATTATTTTTTCGAAGATTTTTTATAAGTGCGTTAATAATGATATGGGTCTATATTATCTACTTTTGTTTTATCTCCCTTTTTATGAAGTGGTACTACATGGAGTTGTTTATTTATAGATGATAAATATTGAATAGTTTGTACATAACAATTTCAGATCAGAATATTTTCTTGTTTCATACTTTTTGAAGCGAGATTTTTCAGTAGTCGGGTTTTAGTTTTTGAACTTATTTTTATTCATATAAGCGTAGAAATAGTTATAGGTCTATAATTTTCCAGTAATTGGAAGTAATTTTGGGGATTGGTATGACCGTCCCCATTTTCGAATGCGAGAAAATCTTCCTAATTCAATATAGGAATTGATGAGGAGGTTCCATTATATCTAATTTTCTATAGGGTTGGTGCCATAAAAAGAATGAATTATTTTGCGGATTATTAACATTGCATTCCAAGGTATGGAATTTTGGAAATGTCGGTTTTAGAAGACCAAATATTTATGAAGTTCATCTGTCATTAAAATTCACCTTTACTGAAATGATCATTTATAATAATTCAAAGTTTTGATTATCTTTCGTTTTTCGTGTTTTGTCACGAAATAATATCTAAATATACTTTTGCTTGTTGGTGTTATCATTTATTCGAGACTGATAATAATTATGTTTGGTAAGCGTGATTTTGTGTTCGTATGGTTTTTTCAATAGGATTATGGGTATGCTATACAATGTGCTACACTAAAAATAGCCCAATGATGACTTTAATATCATGAGTCACATTCCCGGTCTAATTCAAGAGACAACGAGCTTATTCTCGTTTTAATATCCGAAACCTTTTCGTAGCCTACGTGGCCCAAAACGGGAGATGAAGGAATGCATTTTCTTTGTGTTTCGCAGTGAGACTTCCAATAACTTGACCTGATGGATGTTCTGCCCGAATATTTTATCGTTAATAACCGAGTTGTAGTAGTTGGCTATGGTGGAGATAAATAAGATTGTAACATGGCGTCCCGCAGGGATCTCAGTGCCGTGTGGAATGTTTCACACTTTCCTAAACGATAAATTTACATCCTCTCTCGTCTTCCATCATTCCTCCTCTCATATTAAAATGCATACAAAGTGAATTAATATGTTAATTAAAAACCGACTCGATTTGAAGTTGAGGATCGTAGACGGGCTTATCGCTTTTTGTGTTCACTTTTTGTAATTGCGTCAGTTTCAGTTAGTGTCACGCCAGAGAATAGATATGGATCTGGTTGCTTTTGAGTAAAGCCGAAAATGTCTCGAAATAATTCGGTAATGATTCGATAGATGCTTCTATGACGAATTCTGAAGAGTTGTTTGGGTGTCCCAGTTCTAGAAATGCTACGCATGGATGAGTCCCTGTGACATTCCCTGAAATTCAATACACATTCAAATATGTGGAATGTTGAGCTGAACAACTTTTTAACGGAAAATTAAAGCAACGAAAGAAGAAACTGAGCTTCAAAACGAACAAACAAACAAGCAAATGAATAACGTAAAGCGTAAGATGATGGCAGCGGGGTGCGCGGTGGCGGTGCGCCTCCCCTCAGGAAATTGCCGAGCGTTCTCGAAGTCAATATCAGCGAGACAGTTATCCGAACGGACACACAATAATGATGAATGATGAAGTCTCCTAGAGTAAAACACTCCGGAAGCAAAATACCTCTCCATTCGGATTTCCGGGCGAGAGGTACTCGAGGGGACTCAACATTAAAGATTAATTTTTGCAACATCCGCGGACTCAACAAGAACATCAATTACGTCCACCATCACCTACAGACGAAAAAACCGGATATTCTGGCTCTGACAGAAACACAAGTAAACTCGTCCACCAACAAGGTCCATATGCTTTGTCCTGGTTACGAACTCCATTCTCGATTCAGGTGCAAAGGTGGAGTCTGCCTTTACGCTAAGGCTAACCTTTCATGCCAGCGTGAAGAGAGTTTGGAACCGAAAGACTTTGATGTGATGTGGTTCCTCTGCTGCCTTTACCTATCACCTAATGAACCTTCATATAACGACCTCTTTGAGTTTTCATCACTCAAACTGGACTACATTCAGGAGAACCATCCAACAGCTGAAACCATAATCATGGGAGACTTTAATGTACATAACGCTGCCTGGCTCAAATTCTCTAACAAAACAGATGATGCGGGTCGTCAAGCCGAGGCCTTCGCCATCACTCATGGTCTAGAACAACTGGTCGAGCTACCAACCCGCATCCCTGATGTCAACAACCAGTCTGCCAATACACTAGATCTTTTCCTCACCACCAATCCTGACCCGTATAGAATAGAAGTTTGTGCCCCACTTGGAAACTCTGATCACACCCTCATCTCCACAACATGCTCTTTCCAAATACCATCGAGCTGCACAATACCACCCCGTCTCATGTGGCATTACAATTCGGCCGACTGGGAAGGTCTTCGTATGTTTTTCTCAGCGTTTCCATGGAAGAGAGTTTGTTTCTCTTCAGTAATTCCAACACGATGTGCTGAGACAATTTCTGAAATCATCATGTTGGGGATGCAAACTTACCTACCGAATACCGAAAGAAGAGCATCATCCGATAAGACCTGGTTTAACAGAAACTGCTCTAGAGCTGTGGCTTCCAAACAGGCAGCATACCATCGATGGCTGAAAAATCCGGGCTCTGAGACCAGAGCAGCATATGTCGAGGCTAGAGGCATATGCAAAGAGACAATAGAATGCTCAAAAGATGCCCACAATGCCAAAATAAGATCAAAACTTGCTGAATGTCCTAACGGATCCCGTTCATTTTGGTCTTTTGCCAAAGCTGTGGGAAGAAACTCCACTTCCAGCTCATTTCCTCCTCTAACCAATGGAAATGGAACACTAGCAACGACTGCCCAGGAAAAAGCCAATATCTTTGCGCACCTATTTGCTGGAAATTCCACTCTGGATTCATCGGGAAAACAACCCCCGAACATTACACCTATTGACAGTCACATGCCCGAGATCACCTTTCGCCAACGTACTATCAGAAAGATTTTGCTGGGTCTCAACACCAGACAAAGCCTGTGGAGCTGACGGAACCCCGCCGACTGGTCTCAAGAAATGTGCCCCCGAACTAACACCTGTACTTTGCAAGTCGATCAACCACGCTTACAATTTGGGGTATTTCCGTCCAATTGGAAAATTGCAAGATACAGCCAGTCCCTAAAAAGGCAAAAGGCCTACCTAGCAACTACAGACCTATCGCACTGCTATCTATTATTTCAAGGTCATGGAAAAGCCATCAACATCGAGCTCATGAAATATCTGGAAGACTCAGGAATTGTCAACGATAGGCAATATGGCTTTCGCCATCAGATATCAACTGGTGACCTGCTCGCTTACGTCTCACATATATGGCAGCTATCTATTGAAAAGTATGGAGAAACTTTAGCTGTGGCATTAGGTATCTCCAAGGCGTTCGATCGAGTTTGGCACCAGGGACTCCTCGCCAAGCTTCCGTCTTATGGCTTGCCCCCTCAGCTGTGTTCTCTGCTTGCTAGTTTTCTCTCAAACAGGTCTCTCCATGTAGTGGTCGATGGAGTTTCATCTGACACTCTACTCATAAATGCTGGTGTTCCGCAAGGATCTATTCTCGCACCAACACTATTTTTACTTCACATCAACGACCTGTTGAAAGCAACACAGTACACAGTTTTGCCGATGATAGTACCCTCCATACCGCTTTCTCTTCCAGGGCCCCTATATCAGCCCGTGAAACCAGAAATGAACGAGGAAAAAATGTTAATAATATAAATATGGACTTGGCAACAATTCTCGAGTGGGGATCTAATAACTTGGTAGAATTCAATGCAAAAAAACACAAGCATGTCTTTCTCAAAAAGCCGATCTACTGCCTAACATAACTTTGTCAGGAGTAACCATACCACTGAAGTCATCCATATCGATGCTTGGTATTACTATCAGCAATAACCTTTCCTGGGAAAATCACGTGAGGTCCATTGCCAAAAGTGCATCCCAAATACTTGGTTTTTTGTTTCGTGCCAAGAGCTATTTCACCCCCACTCAGCTGCTTATGATCTATAAGGCACAGATCCGACCTGTCCTGGAATACTGTTTCCATATTTGGAGCGCGGCACCTAAACATATCCTGAGGCTATCGGATTCTGTCCAAAAAAGGGCAATTCGTCTCGTCGGTGATGCCTCGCTTACAAACTCGCTCACTTGTCTGGAGCACCGTAGAAAAGTTGGCGATTTGTCTCTATTTTATAGATATTTTCATGGGCGATGCTCTTCTGAAATATCAACAATCGTTCCTGCTTTGGCAGTCTCTTCGAGACTAACCCGTCAAGTTCAGTCATCACACCCCTTCGTGGTAATTTTGGAGACCTGCTTCTGATGTTCTTCTCTTTCCAAAGACTCGTTCATCCAACGAACAGCGAGGCTTTGGAACTCATTGCCTAGGGAGGTGTTCCCCGAGGCATACAACCTCCAGAAATTCAAGAAGAACACCAACTCCTACCTCCTTTCCCTTGGTTCCCACGATGTTCTCTGAACATTACAGGATATCCCTTTTCGTGGGAACCAGAACATAAAAATAAAAAAACACGTGAGGGCATACGTCGTTGCGAATGGTCTTGTGGAGAGCTTCAGCAGAGCAACTGAGTATTTATACAAGGTGTCTGACTTGTCATGGAAGCAACCTCGTATCTTCCGTAAATATAAGAATTTTAAAATTTACAGAATCAATAAATGTACCAAAAAAAGATAGGCTGGAAATCTCTTCGGAGCAGTGATCAGAAAAATAAATTTACTCGAAATATATTTTGTCGGGGGCGCTCCCATGAGAAATGAGACAAATAGATGTTTTAGAAGTGCATTTTTTTAGGGAATAAGTCTACAGATAGTAAATTAGTTGTTCCGATTACGATTCTGCAGATATGCCCAGCCACTCTTGCCTCCTGATATTTTTTTTCGGAATTGCTGGGTGGCTATTCTACCGCTTTCAAAGCTTTGTTTTTCGCAAGATATATTGGTGCAAGTGCCCTATTGAAATGATATATCAGATTCGAAGAAGAATATGTGCCATGGGATACTTTCCTTACTAATATCTTACCTCGGAATGTTATTGGAACGAAGTTCCTTGGGGCGCGTTGCGAAAGGGGGCTAGACGGAATAAATTAAGACCAAAAGTTGTAACGACACTTTTTGCGGTAGTTGTAAGCCGTGCGGCGTGCGCGTGTTTCTCTGTCTGTCTCTCTCTCTCTCTCTCTCTCATAGAAAGCAAGCCAGTTATTTTCGTTTCGTCTTCCTATTTCGCATTGAACAGTGTGGTGTCGCGACGATTATTTTTGTTAAGTGTATACAGGTTTTTTGTGCATAATAAATAATAAAAAATAATAACAATAATGAATCCTGACAGTGTTTCTGCACAAGTTCCGGATATTGCTGATGGAGTTAGGTAAGTAGAGATTTTATACAGACAATAATAAATGCTTATGTATTTTTAGCAAGTACGCATTATAACCTCTCTTTACTATTGTGCTAACCAAGTTATACGCGTTATAATCTCTCCATTATTGAGTGTTTAGCAAGTGTACGCGTCATAACTTTAATAAATTTAAAAGCAAATTATAATTTAATATTACAATATCAATGCGTATGTACTAAAATTGAGCCTACTGATTAAGTTTATATTACATTATATTTGTTAATAATAAAAAAAATATTATTATAACTTAAAAAAAATAAAACTTTATTACAATTCCTCCACTAATCAATCGAAAGGAACTTCGTTCCATCCGGGTATCCCTTAACACCTCTCAACTTTTTGTTTATCGCTGGAGATTTCACGTTGCATTGCTATGTTATTTTTTTTTATCATTTCTTTGAAGTAATTCAATGATCTTCGTTGATTGTTTATTTGGTGCCGACTCAAAATCAGTTACCTACATAATTGGAGCTTATTTATTGAGACTGAAAAGGTTCATTTAATTTTTTGCTTCTTAGTTTCTTTTTCCGTCGGTTTAATTTTTGTTAAAAAGTTTTTATTTTGAAAATTTTTTTGGCCAGAATCTATTAATGGCTACCTACTTACTTGGATATATTTGAAATATTTAATTTCCACTTTACTTGACTATTAACTGTTATATACTACAACTAGCTGGTACCAGCGACTTCTCCGCGTTGAAATTTTATTTTTTGGACGACTATTACAAATTCCCCACTCCTTTAGGGACATAATTTCTGAAACTACTAAAACACGTTTTTCTTTATTTGTAACAAAGACCTCAGATGCCAATTGTTATGACTCTAATTCAAAATCTAACAGAACTCTTACACAAACGTTCACGCTTCCCCATCCTCTCAACCCCTAGGAGTTGCATTTATAAAAACACTGAATATGTATTCTTGTATCCCTCACGAAGGCCTCAAATACCAATTTTATGACCCTAACTTGAAAACAACGGAAACTCCATACAAATTTGCCCCCCATAACCCTTTAGGGTTGAATTATAAAAACTGTTACATATTTCTTCTAGTTGTAACAAAATCATCAAATAACAGTTTTCATGACCCCAACTTGAAATGTAACGGAATTCCTATAGAAACTTCCAATCCCAATTTAACCTCATTCTACTCCTTTACCGCCAATACCATTTTTAATCCTAACTTTGAACTAACTTAACAGACTTTCAACCCATTTTAGCCCTTGGTTGAATTTTCAAAAACCCTGAAACACATTCGTCTCTATTTGTGAAGAAGAGCCCAAATACTGATTTCCATGACTCTATTTCAAAACCACCTATACTTCCACTTTCACCTCCCTTCTCACCCTCTAAGGAATGGAATCAGTAAGTTACAATCCAAGAGGGGGCTGCAGAAAACCTGACCAATCGAGTAACATAATGAATTGTTTTTAAAATATTAGTACTCACGCAAACATAAGAAAAATCATTGACTGCCTGGCTGAAAGTGGCGCATAAATTTTTTATTTCCTTTTTCGGAAAAAGCAACCATAACGATGTAATACATGTCCGGAATACGTTTGACACTTACCTCTCTCCAGTTGGTCAAGCGGTCTAATGAGCTGGTTTACGAAATGGAGCGTGGGTGAGCGTGGGTTCAAATCCCATATCGGGCCGCTTTTTAGTTATTTTTTCTTTCGAAATTGAAAAATGATTTGTTTGGGGCGAATACTCGTCCCAAAACAAATCATTTCTCAGGTCTGAGAGCTGGCTGCAGAAAACCTGGCCGATCGAGTAACACCATGAAATGTTCACACAAGCTCTCATTTGAATCCATATACAGCGCTTCTCAAAAGTCCCCTCCCCCCCTATTATTTTTGTAACGATTATACATAAACAAGTGAAATTTGGAAACTGAATATTGAAGGTTGTAAAATTCCCTACTAGTGATGATAGATGACGAAATCGTCAAAGATGACGTCACAAGGCCATTGTGAGCAATAATTTTAAATGGAACCCTACGGCAAGCGACACTTCTTTTAAAAGGTATCGAAAAATCCTATTCAATGATACTAATTTTGTTTGTGTTTATGGCAGTTTTGGCAACTCACTTTTAAAAAACGGAAAGCTGTGATGAATTAAATCAGTTAATACTAAAATTCCAAATTCAAGCTCCGCTTCTGGATAGTTGTCAAATAAGCTGACGTTTTTGGTAGTCTCCCTGATTTGACGTTTTTGTAATTGTCCAAGTTTTTGTACATTTAATAATTCGTGTATAGTTGATCGAACGTTTAACTGTCTTAGCAGCTTTTGGTACTTTTAATATTTATGAACATTTAAATAATTTGTTAAACTGTTGTGAGCCGAACGTAAGTGCTTCCAGAAGCGAAATGGTACGTGCTTTAGGTGATAAAGTAGCAGCGATCCTAATTCTTGGTGAAACTGGACAAAACATTCATGCAGCAGAACGCATTTTTAATGAGAGGTTTCCCGATCGCCCCGTTTCGAGGACTTATTTAGGGGAGCTCCTTCGTAAGTTTCTGATGGGAAAAAAATTTATAAACTGGCAGAAGTAATAGTTAATCCTACTTCTTCAACAACTCACGTTGCATCTACCTGTGGAGTCAGTCGAAGTACAGTACACAGGGTGTTGAAAAAAAACCAAATTTCATCCATACAAATTAAAAATGGTTCATCAACTCTCAGACGACGACCCAGACCGAAGACTAGAATTTTGTGAAAATATGGAAACTAAAATTAACCAACAGCCAGACTATGTCAAAATAATTTGTTTTTGTGATGAGAGTACTTTCTATCTAAATGGAAATGTAAATACACAGAATGTGAGGTATTGGAGTGACGCAAATCCTCACCTGTTTCGTGAAACGCATACCCAATTTCCCCAGAAGGTGAATGTTTGGGCAGGTATCCTATGAAACCACATCGTTGGGCATCTTTCTTCAAATACTAATTTAACTGGTGAGGTTTATCTGAAGCTGTTGCTTAACGCAATAGAACCGTTAATCCTTTAAATTTTTGAAGGTAATCCAGTAGAACTCGGCAATTTGGAAATAACATTCCAACAGGATGGTGCTCCTCCACACTATTACGGTGCAGTAAGACAGTATTTGGATGAGGAGTATCGTGGTAGATGGATTGGACGACGAGGTTCAACGGAATGGCCAGCTCGATCACCGGACCTCACACCTTTGGATTTTTTTCTGTGGGGTACCTTGAATCAAAGGTTCACGCCACTGAACCTGACAATATTGTCGTTCTGAAACAACGTATTGTTGCAGAATGTGAGGCTGTTTCCGCAGACACATTTGCAAAAGTACGAGAAGAGTTTAAAAATAGGATATTTCACTGTCAGGAAGTAAATTGAGGTCACTCCGAGCAATTTCTTCAAGTATATACTGATTCTTAAATCTGTAATTAATATCATACTGAATGGAATTTAAATTTTAATGTTTACTAATGAGCCATTGAAACTGCCATAAACACGAACAAAATTAGTATCATTGAATAGGTTTTTTCGATACCTTTTAAAAGAGGTGTCGCTTGCCGTAGGGTTCCATTTAAAATTAATGGTCACAATGGCCTTGTGACGTCATCTTTGACGATTTCGTCATCTATCATCACTAGTAGGGAAGTTTACAACCTTTAATATTCAGTTTCCAAATTTCACTTGTTTATGTATAATCGTTCCAAAAATAAGAGAGGGGGAGGGGACTTTTGAGAAGCACTGTATGTATGTTTAGTTCAAATGTTGCAAGTGAATGTTGACCTACTTCTAGTTGTTCTATTAACGTGAAATTTGGCAGGTATCCATTATTCCGGTGACAATGCATTGCGGAATTTCTCTAGCCAACATGGCGGACGAGTTTTGTGATTATAGTTCGATTCTATTCAAAATTAGTGGGGATTTTTGGGATCGGACATCAAAGTTCCTTCGCCAGAATTCATTAATCCAAGATGTCGGCTCCAAGATGGCGTTGACTTTTGTGATTATAGTCTGATTCCATTCATAATTGGTGTGTGGGAGTCGAGCATCATGATTGCTTAGTCGAAATTCATGAATTTAAGATGGCGGCTTCAGGAAGGCGATGTGTTTTGTTATTATGGACTGATTCCAGTCAAAGTTGGTATGTGGATTTTTTTGGGTTCGTAGATTATCAACTTTTGTCGGAATTCAATAAGATGACCGATATCATGAATGTCTAAAAAGAATTAAATAAAAATGGTTGAAAAAAAAATTAGTTTCAATAAAAAACTGCCACAGGGACGAAAACGAACACCCTGTGTCTGACAGGTAGGTCCGTGAAGTTGACCACCGTCAGTTTGGCTTCCTCCCGTCGTGGACCCGGTGAGCACATCGTCTCCCCGAACAAGGTTGCTGTTTCTTCATTTGCGAAGGTCATCGATAGGATCCCTGCATTGTGCAAGTGAGCTCTTCCGAATTGTGGTGCTGCACTCTTACTCTCTGATGGAGTCTGGAAAAGTGCTTCCACAATTGCGTTTTGAACCAGGTCCGCTTGTTCCTGGTTCAGTAAAGCTGGATTTATAGTTAGACGGACTGTGGATGTAGTCGCACTGCAAAAAGATCAACTATAAATATTATGTACTCTTAATTATAAATGAACGTAAACGCATGACGTATCGTAAGTGAAACGGACTGGAACGGAAGAGTTGGCCAACTTTCATCTTTTACACTACGTTTCTTGCGTCCGGCCAATCAAAATAAAGAATTATGTGTGATGTTTTTCACAAGACCTAATTATTCATTGAATACTGGAACAATCATTCACGTATACTCAAAAAATTGATTCGGATCAGCAGTCTTCATCTTTGAAAAATTATTGTAGGCAGTCTGTACTTTTCTATTACGGTTTATGGGTCTTGTTTTGTAACGTCTTAGTCGCATAATTATTGTTCTTCGAGTTTGTCGACACTTTTCCAATGCTACTGCACACAACAACAGTCCCACGGCACCAAGAAGCATACCTTCATGTATTTCATAATCCATTGTGACACAGAAAACGAAGCATAGATAAATATTTACAATATAATACAAATCCATACCAACACAGGCTGTTTATGATTCGTATAATGTGTAGGTTATGTTGAATGTCACTATTACTTCTACCCATGCGCAAAAATTCCGTTCCGTCAATTTATAAATTTAATAATATTTTACAGTCCGTTTGTTACGTATACAGTGCGTCTACGTTCACAGTCCGTCTACGTTCACAGTCCGTCTAACTATAAATCCAGCTCAAGACATCCAATCCAATCCAATCCAATAACATTTATTTACAGTTTTTGTGGTATAATTACATGACATTTCTTAAAAGCTACTTATTATAATATATACAATTTATATACAAATAATTCTTTCCAGTCTGTCATGTTTGTTTTTACTGTGTGTTCCTTCGGCCTCCTACAAAATTGTTTATGCCAAAATTTTTTGTTTTCTCGTTATGTGTAGTTTGCTTTATGTAGTTTGTTTGTGTAAATTCCCAGGAAAATCAAGAAAAACCTGGTTAGGGGTGTGTGTACCCCGGATTCATTGCAGAGGTCCCAGTCGGCGCAGTTGTGTGTCACTGGGCCTTTTTAAATTGGTGGATTGTGGAGGGTTCTGGGAGTCAGAAGATTGATTAGAGACTTTGTCATAGAAACAATAACATAGAAACGCAGTGAAGCAGTTCTTATATAGAAATATATTGAACAGCCCATGAAGTGGTTCTATAAAAGCCAATTTTGCTTTCATTATTTCAATTGGAGTCATATCTTTCACTATTCAATAAATTGGTTAATTGAACTACCTCAGACTGAGAGAAAGGAGTGTCACTGTTGTCCGTGAATTATGGTTTTCGCATGTTCATGAACACTATTTCAGAGCCGGTAAATCACCTGTTCAAAGAATCCACACACATGCAGCTTTCACAACAAGATTCATGCGAGTTTCCTGTTGCACAAAACACTCCGAAAGTTCACACCACTAACTCAAAGAACAAAAGTTGAAGTATCCTAATGTATGGTAATTATACTAATACAATCACGAGACACCCATACAATCCATGTAAATAGGTGTAGATGTAGCGGTTAGTATGATAATTCGCCACCAGGGGTGCGAGGACTCGGTGATTTATGATCCCGAATCGGCGGACGAATGAGCAACGCAACACGACAGTGTACAGAGGATTCGTAATTGTCGTGCCCGCAGCACGACCTGCCGTAACTTCAATAATTAACAAACAATGGAATGTTTTGCTACGGGGCCGAATGGTATCTCAATAATCATTGGATATTCCCGATTTTTTCAAATACCTAACGTTTTATCAATAATTTCATATTTCTCTCTCTCCTAATCAATTTAAAAACGTCCAAATATTTGGCAATGTCAGTATGGCTATAGAATCAGGATCAGAATATTATTTGTTGTCAGAAGGAAGTAATTCTTGTAGACATAGATAGGGTGTAAAAGTACAAGTACAACAAACAACCTAACTAATATAAAACATGCATAACATATAATAATAGTATTTTTAAAGCAATGTTAAAGGCAAATATCTGTATTTGAATAGGACCAATTATAAGGGTTACAATTTAATTCTATAGGATTATACTAAAAGACCTCACTGAGATATTCTTCCAATTCATAATGAGCTTTTGTTGCAAGTAACTTTTTGAGACTCTTTCTGAATTTCCTTTATACAGTGTCATCCTCAAAGTATGCACCATATGGAAAACTTATTTATTAAGGGTTTTTCGCCAAAATTTATTCTTGGTGAAAGTTTGTGCATCCCCTAAAACTAAACATGCACAACAAAATATAGTAAAACACACGTTATATGAGTCATCTAAATGCAAACCCCGCCAAGTGCACACTATGTAGTTTCAAGAAAAACGCGAAAAACTGTTTTGCTTGATACTATCGATAAAATGAATATACTTTTTTATTTAGTGGATGTAGATACTGTTTCTTAAACACCATCTTTCATCTTATATAACAAGGAGGATTATAGCACAGTAAAATGGAAATATAAAATGCACTTGGCGGAGTTTGAAAATTAACGTGAAAAATGGCGGGTTTTGCAGCCAAAATTAAGTGTTTTGAATAAATTTTATTGAAGAGTTTCAACTCTGAAAAGATTTCAATAACACCATTCAAAATATTAAAAAGTGGTGGCATAGATCCTTTTAAACTTAGACTCTTTACTTTTGGTTAATCTTTCATAAACTTTATTCAGACAAGTAGATACAAGTACAATCAAAATTAACTTAATATTCTTAAGCAAAACAAATAGATAAACAAGCTTGATCGTTCTTAAATGAAACAAACACATAAATTAAAATAATTTTTTCTTCAATACCAGGAATAAACACCAACAAAAATTAATTAAACAAATCTTGTGTCATCTTCAGGGTTTTGGTCGCAGGTGAATTCTTCTGTCATTGTAGAAGAGCTGTGTGAATCTTGAACGTTCTGGTTCTCCATTGCATCCTTATAAAATTTCAGATTTTGCAAAGATTTCCAATCAGGTCCAAAATGCTTGATTAATAAATTGTCAATGGATTTTTTTTTCTCGTTATTAACAGTACGTCCAGGCACTAGTTTGTTCGGTGCAATAGACAATATTCTTTTGCCTTTTTTGCAAACACTTCTAGCCATTCCCACATTGGTGCGATAGTGTGCTTCTACTTGAATTAAAGCCAGATCCTGATTGCCTCTTGTTAGCAAAAATCTTTTTGATGGATTGAATTGAAAATGCCAGTTTCCTGGCAGTTTGATAATATCCTGAGTAGCCGCTTTCCAATCATAGGCATGCCAGTCTTTTCCCAAAACTCTCAGTGTTGAGTGTTGTTCTATAATGCGGTGGTATTCTCTGGGTTCACAAATACATGTATTTTTTTTAATCTCAAGTTCAATTAAACCAAACACCCGGTCAGGAGGCATAAAAGAGGGCCTTTCAATGGAAAGACGAATTCAATTGTTTTTACATGGGCCGGCATATTTCACAAGCCAAAATAAAAGCATTGTTAAAACAATAGAATTTTTATTCTGTCCGCCGCAACCATCGGCGAACAAACGAATTGTATCTTTCGATGCAGGAAAGTCTTCTCTTCTTAAAAAAATCAAACAAGGCGGAGGCAATTATACTCGAGTTTTTTGGAAGATCCACGTCTGTCCATAGGTATGATGTTACATTGTATGAACGTAACTGCGATTTTGAAGAACCTTTCACGATAGTAAAATTATACAGATTATATTGCTGAGAAAAATATGCGAGGAATCTGGAAGTCGGGGTAACGCCAAATTTTTCTGGCAATCAAAGGAATAATTTATAACATTATCTTTTTCTTCCTTGAGCATTGCAAAAAGCATTGGCTTTCAGTTTATGAACTCTTTGTTTTGTTATTAAGTTGGTTGTCAAAGTTTCATCTTTCTCTTTTTGATTTCTTCTTTGAAGTTTAAACAAACAGAGCAAACATCAGTCTTTGGAGTTCCAAATCCAAGGTTGTAGTTCCTGTTCACGAATTTTCTAAAATAGGACTCTTTAATTTTGAGATGATCTTCTGCAGATGTATTGTATAGTTTATACAGTTTTCTGATATTCAGAGTACAACTTAGGTAAATTCTGGCATTGGTGCGACTTCTGCAATAATGAGACTCCGTACATTTTAAACTTTCTATGTAATGGGATATCGCGCTTCTTTTCTTCATTCTTTAAGCCAACTCTATCGCCACTCTATTTTCCTTCGGAACATTTTCGCATTTTTAACAATCCGTTGAACTCTATCTTTTTTAAGTTCAATATTTCAAGAAAAGCATTTCTACAGACCCGAACCAGTTGTTTGTTTTACAACATGATACAGTATAGAGACACTTTTTACCTCTTGCGTTTATTGCCAAACGTGACCTTTTTGGTTTTTAGTGCATAACAGCACTTGTAAATTAACGTGTCTTGTGCTACTTTATCTTTGTTGTTGTAAAATAATTCATGGAACCGTTTAATGTCCATCATAGATAAAGTTCTGCATTTGATAGTTCCCTCTTTATGACTGCAGGTGGGATATTTAGGTAAAGACTTTGCAGAATATCTACGAAAGACAAAAATCAGTATTGTTTGTCTCGTAAAAACTACAGAAAACTCACCTGTTTTGCTTAGAAATTGTGCGTTTATGTTTATTTGATTGCACTACCCTTTTTCGACTATGCTCTGGAAGAGTTTTTGTAACCTTAATTTCACTCATAATTGAATCATTCACAGAATATTTTAATAAACAACACTAATCACTATTACTTTTCACACCAGTATGCTTTATAACGACAAGGTATAATTGAAATGCCGGAGCTGTCCACCAAAACACGTGGTCGCTCAACAGAAATATGGCTTTCCTATTGGTCATACGCACTTGGAGGTTTTTGCACATAAACAAGTCCGCAGTTGGCGATGGATTGAAAGTAAACTGATTTGTAGATGCGCGATAATACTTCAACTGGCGGGTTTTGAGCAATAATATTTTATCAGAATGAAGATATTAATATTCGTTATCGAATGACAGCGCCATCTCAATTTTTATTTTTTGTGCACTTGGCGGGGTTTGCAGTTAGACGGCTCATATACAAGGAGCCTCCAAAAATTTTATTTTGAGACAAGAGTACCCTTATTTTCAAAAATCTCGGAAAATGTTATTTAGAAAAGTTGTTCAGCATTATAAAATACATCTAGATTTGAAGGCATGGCATCTGAGAGTGAAGTTTATTTTTTTACCATTTTTTTTAAATGGGGACTACGAAAACATTTTTATAAAATGATAAAAAGACAACATTCTGTAACGGCGGTTTATTCAAAAAGCCCGTAATTTACAATTTACACAAATTATTTTGAAGAGTAAAATGATTTTAAATTTTTGGGCAAAGTTATTTGTATTTTCTGTTAACACCGAAAATTGCTCAAAATTATACACTATTATAACAAGAACTCAATATTCAAAAATATCAAATCACAAAACATCAAAAAAAAAATAAGTATTTCGGCACAACTAATTACATTTATTTTGTGGTGTTTTTCTAGCCAAAATAATTGTACTTGAATATTTGCTAAATATTCATTACGTAGTTATTGTTACTGCTAATTTTGTTAAAGTTTGATAACAAGTACTATTTAAGTAATATTAAGATGCTTACGAAAGAAGAAAAAGTTTATATTATATTGTTGTGCGGGGAAAATACTCCAAGCAGACAAGTTACAGATATGTTTAAATGCCAGGCATTCTAATCGCAATGTGAATCACACTACGGTAACCCGTATTTTGGATAAATTCAAAGAAACAGGCAGTATTAATAACAATTTCAAAAAACCTCACACAGCTGCAAAGGTATCTATAGGAATGGAAGAGTAAGTGTGTTTAAAAGTTATCGAAAATGGTAAGACATCAATTAAACAAATATCGACAACCCTTGATGTACCTTTTACTACTGTACAAATATTTTTAAGAAAAAATAAATTCGAAGCTCTCAAACCAAAATTTATAAATACTTCAAAAGAAAGGGATATTATTCAAAGATTTGCGTTTTTCGTATGGTATCAGGGAGAATACGAAGAAAACACACGGTTCCCAATAAATATTTTATGGACTGATGAAGCAACATTAACAACTAATGGAGCAGTAAGTTCACAGAACTGTAGATGGTGGGCTACAGAAAACCCTCATTTCACTATAGAGTGCAAGGACCAATACTCATTTAAGGCAAATGTCTTATATGGACTGTTAAACAATACTGTGATTGGTCCCTTCTTCATTGATGGAAACCTCAATGTCAACCGATGTTTGAAATTTGTACAACAAGATTTATTACCAATTTTAAATCAAATATCGCGTAGACAAAGGGACATAATTTGGTTATATGGAGCTAGTGTTAACTGTAGTGAACCAATACGACAATTTTCAAATGAAACATTTAATGGAAAATGGATAGGATGTTACTCAGAGTATCCAATGCCAGCGCGCTCACCAGATTTAACCCCAATGGAGTTTTTTTCTTGGGGTTTATTGAATAACGAAGTTTACAAACATCGTCTTTTCAGGGATAGAGAACATTTAAAAACTGTGATTACTAATTGTCTGAGGGCCATACAACCGGAGCACATTACGAATGCAGTCAACGATTGTGTAAGAAGAACCGAACTGTGCATGTTGCGGGATAGACATCATACTGAGATGTAAAATACTTCTTTCGGAAACATGCTTTTGCTTTCAAAGCGAATATAAGAAATATTTTGGACAAGAAAATCTCCAGAAAATCTATTAATTTGTGCCGAAATACTTATTTCATTTTGATGTTTTGTGATTTGACATTATTGAATATTGAGTACTTGTTACAATACTGTATAATTTTGAGCAATTTCAATTTATCTAGAAATATATTTACGTTCGACGATGGAGGTCTATAAGTACACATAATATACAGATTAAGTTTTATATAGTTATTGAGTATTCAAATAATCTTTCTTCAATGATATCTTTGTTGGCAAAGTGGTCTGTATTTCTAAATTCATAAGATCGTTCAGTAGCCACTTCAACAAGAATATAATCATTCCACCATGTTCAGCATTGACTCTGTCATATCTAGCTTCGGTCCTGTATTTTGGTAAATGAATTGGCTCTTCAGGCTTAAGCCAGGTCTCAGTCAGAACAATATTTTTATGATGTTCAAGGAATATACACAGTTCGTCATCTTTGTTCCGTATTGATTGAATGTTTAGTAGTAAGTGATATACCTTTGCCATCATGTCTATTTATTGAGACTTTAGGATCATTTATGATCTTGTCTGTTTTTTGGGAAGGATATAAAAAATGTTCATTGTATCATTTGTACATACATATATCAAATCATTGTGTTGTGGTTTTATGATAAATTTCTAAATTAACTTATTAGTAGTGTATCTATTATTAAAATATGGTACTACGTAATATAATATTTGTATGGGTTTAATGTTTTATAATAGTGTTTATCTTTCAAAGGAGCATACTATTATTCTTAAGGTCATTGGATCCTGCTAATATCATTATAAAATATTTCTTGTATATTGTTTGGAGAGGTAACCATTTTCGATTACATTTTCAGAAAGAGCAAACAGTTTACATGTAGTTTGAATTTCATAGTTTTTTAGTTTGTTGATCAAAATTACATATACATACATATAATTTGAAAATTATTACTAGAAATATAAAATTCAAGACTTTGTTCAACAAACATTATGAATGGCAGTATTAGCTATCCAATATATACTGATGTGATAGAGAAGTACTGTAAGAAATAAGTTATGCAATGTTTCTTATTAAGCAAAGAAAACAAATATTTTTGACAAATACTTTAAAAACTGTTCCGTTCTCTTGAGGTGAGGAAGATTCAAGTGCGCTGGGTAATCTTTTTTTAAATGGTGGAAAAACTCTATAGCTAATTTCAGTTTTGCAGGTCATTCGTCGATTCCAAGGATGACGTGCAAACATGATCCCGATTATATGGGCAAACAGAAAAAAAAACAGCTCCCTGTTGGAAAGAATTGGGTGAGAATGGCCCAGAGAGTAAAAAACGTTGGATAAAATATTTGTTGTCAAACTTGATATCGAGTAAAAGTATTTTCGATATTTTATGAAATAAAAGAAATATAAACAAAAATTCATTTTCTTTCAGGTTTTTCCCAGTATCACTAGAAGCGGCCCTGATAGTTCTAATTTGATTTTACCATTGGAAAGTACTCGAAAAATATTATTCCAGAACTGTCCATATTCAAATGTAATGAACCCAAGAAAATGCAACGAAAACTATGTCGGAAATTGGACTGACACCAGTACAATTGAAGTCGATAAGGCGGCGATCCAATCTTTAAAGAAAATTGATAGAACTTTTCACCTGTGAGTTTGTTGATTTCCTGTTGAATGTTAAGGTGATAATGCTGCATTTTGAATTCTGGTCGAATTTTTCTCAGGTTCAAACTTTTGGGAAACGCTACTGGGAAGGAATTTATTATAAACGGTAGAAAAAAGGTTTATGTTCTTTAATTTTCCATTCTCTGGAAATTTTTTCGCATTCTTTGAAATATAGCAATTGTTTCATTGAAAAAACTCTCATTTCGTAGGAATTTCTCTTTATGAATAAGTTCTGGCTAAATATTATCTTCTCGTATTTGTATGTGATATAACTCAACCATCATTTTTTTATGAGCTTCAACAAACAATGGAAAGAACGAGACACATACTATTTAATAATAGGTTACCTAACCTCATAATTACACAAAAATTTGGTCCATGTTCTTTATCGTGAGACAAAGCCAAATAAATCTTTGTCCAACGCCTCTCAGTCAACTCTAAAGGACATCGCGTTTATTTATAACCAAGACCATTGTTTGTATTTTTTAGATTTTGTAAGTGGCACATCGTTGAGAAATACGGGGTGGCACGGAAGAAGATCTGACGAATGATCTGCGACATTCAAATCAAGTGTTGAAAGTATCCTCGAATATACTTAATATATACAGTGTCCGTCATAAAGTTGGCTACATATGGGAACAAAATTTGTTATTGAAATTTCTGAAGAACTCTAATGTCAATTCGTTTCTGCATGTCTGACAACAAAAAAATCGTTGCGACTATATTCGTTACCTCGATTTGGCGGAATTTAAAAAAAGTATACAAATATCGAAAAAATTTATTGAGAAAATAAACAACGTTCATTAATCATGAAACATGAAATGAAATAATGAAAGAATAATAGTTGAATTATATTTTTACCTGGAGATGACATAAACAATGTCGAAACGTTGCATGAAATAAAAAACATATAGACTGACTAAGGCCCTTATTCCAAGAAAATGAAGAATATAAAAATTTTGGTCTGGAAATTGTATATATATATATATATATATATATATATATATTTCCTAATTTATTGACCACATATGTTTATATTCTTTTATTTCGGAATGAGGAGCTTAGTCAATCGATAATTTGTATTCATGCGACGTTTCAGTTGTATCTTCAGTAAATTCTTTTAAATAAAGTAAAACATGTAAAGTTAAAAACATAATACGTTACATAACAACAAATACGATTAAAATTCAAAGAGACATTCGAAACCTACAATATAATTCAACTGTTATTCTGTCATTATTTCGTTTTATGTTTCATGATTGAATGAATGTTGTTGAATGTCTCAGATTGCTGATATCGGGTTTGTTTTATCTGTAAAGATCAGTTCATTTTATTTTTTATATATTTCTACACGGAAAAGTCGTATAGCAAATTATAGCAATATAGCCCTCGTACTATAACTGAATATGTCGAACACTCCAATGTATTTAAGTTAAGAAAAAACGATAACAAAACAAACCCGATACCAGCAATCTCAGACATTCAACAACATTAATTCAATCATGAAACGAAATAATGACAGAATTACAGTTGAATTATTTGTAAGTTTTGAATGTCCTTTGAGTTTAATCTATTTATGTAACGTATTATGTTTTTAACTTTACATGTTTTACATTATTTTAAGAATTTACCTGAAGATGACATAAACAATGTCGAAACTTCGCATGGAATAAAAAATTCATAGACTGACTAAAGCCCTTATTCCGACAAAATGAAGAATATATATATATATATATATATATATATATATATATATATGAATAAATTTAGATATAACGACTGAAAATTGGTATGAACAGTGAGGAATACCGGGGATCTTCAGTCAGCACAAGTGTTGAAATATGAAAATCTCTTTAATACTTTGGAACGAGCTTTCGTTTCAATTTTGGAACTTCTTCAGTCCTAAAATATGTAAATCACATTATTGATAGAAATAACCTAAAATGGAGGAAGTACTTACAGTAATTTGAGTGGTTGATTGATGAACATGAACTTTTAGAAAAAGAAACCAGTAATGTGAGTAGTTGATTGATGAATTCTTTTTAGAAAAAGAAAACGAAAATATGTAAACATTGGTCGGAATGGTGTAGCTTTACGTTTCAAGTGTCATTGAAAGATTTGAAATTACTACCTCTTATGATAATCGTCAGAAAAATATAAAATATTGAGTGGGTGTGTAATTTTTATTCTTTGAAAATCATTTCTCTAAAAATTATTTCTTGAAATGATTGAAATTAATAAATACCAATCAAAACATGAATAAAAAAAAACAGATATCGAAATCTACAGTTATCTTTTACAAATAGATCAAAACTGATATAATCCATTCAACCAGGGTGCTAATTTAATATTTTTTATGTGCATTTGACGTATCTCTGTGCATGGCTCTATCATATGTAAATAATGTTGATAATTTTTTCTGTTGCAGATCTTGAGTTAGTGCAGTATATACATCTATCCAGGAAATATTGCTGAACATGTATTTTGTTGATATTTATAGTCTTTATCAATTTTTTTTTTCAGTAAATATAACCTGGAGTAGAGTAGTGTTATTGTGGTTTTTAATATAATGGGTAGAATATTTTCATTCACATTAGGACTTCTGTATTGTCTCACCTTGAACGCGTTTATTCTGGATATGTACCCCAAATTCATTTAACGTATTTGAATTTTCAGTTTGTTGTCATCTACATTACACAAATCGATATTGATGTCGTCTTGTCTCACCTTGAACGCGTTTATTCTGGATATGTAGCCCAAATTCATTTAACGTATTTAAATATTCAGTTCCTTGTCATCTGCATTACACAAATCGATATTGATGTCGCCCAAAAACTGAAATATATATGTGGTCTCAGCTCAATAAAAACCTCTTTGCTTGAGGTGAAATTCAAAATCATTTTGATATATTAACTATCCAGTATTCGTTATATATCATAGTATATCCATTATGCAAAAAATGCTCTGATGAATTACAACTCCAATTTCGCTTGAAATTATACAGTAAAAATATGTATTGAGATTTTGCAATATTACCAAAAATTCATCAAATTTTTATAAATAAATATTCATCTGCAGAATCTTGAGATTATTGGAGCCTTCAAGTATTTGATTGCATTTTCCAACAGTTTATTTATATGTTTTGAATATATAAGTCTGTGTCTCACATCTCATAACACAGAACTGTAGCGTGACGTCACATATGGCGGGTGTCACATGTTCATAGATGGTAGCACTGTCATAGACGTCAGAACTGCCAAATGTTGCATAGATGCAGAATTGTCAGCTGTCACATTTTCATAGATGGCAGCACTGTCACTGACGTTACATCTCATAGACTCTGACGTCACAAATATGACGGAACTGTCAGCTGTCAACTGTATGACAACTAGATGAGGTTTGAGCAATCACCCATTTGAAGCGTGAGTCTTATGAAATATGGATGTGTATGCTGACAGACTGGTGACATTTCAAAATTGGAACAAACGCATATTCCGGATGTTTGGGCCTATTATATGTACAAGTTATAAAAAATAGATAAACCAATGAAGTGGTATTATGAGAACTTAAAGCTCTACAAAAGACACAAACAATTTTCATTAAAAATGAAGTAAGAAGGTGAATGATTAATCGGTTTCTGGTTCTTTTATTGAAAAAAAGTTCTTGTTAGGGTGGAAACTTTATATTTACCGAAAGAGAAGAGGTCATCTTCCATTTGCAATCGATGAAATTTTTACGAATCGTTATATT
Source organism: Gonioctena quinquepunctata (assembly GCA_018342105.1). Taxonomy (NCBI): domain Eukaryota; kingdom Metazoa; phylum Arthropoda; class Insecta; order Coleoptera; family Chrysomelidae; genus Gonioctena; species Gonioctena quinquepunctata. The sequence continues at coordinate 111,347 of JAFIRS010001184.1, forward strand.
ATATCAAAAACCTGAAATGTATGCAATTGAATATTGGGATGAGATAATTTTCAGCAAATCGAAAAATCTACGATAAAAATTGGGATATTTTTCATGTAATTGAATACCATTTCTCCCACTGAAGCACACGCTGGACATTAAACCACATCTGATAGATATTGTTTTATATTATATAACAAACAGCTTTGAAATCAACAAAGCTTTTCATGGGTGTTGTGAATTATAATCCAACAGTCCTTTGCATTTGCATGAAGAGCCAGAAAATAAAGAAAAATAATTATCGAAAAATTTCCGAAGCACCTGAGTTATTGACGTTGGTATGTAAACTATCTGCAATTGGAGAAAATATAATGACTGATATATGTTTTGTCATTTTGGAAACATAATTTTTTCAGACTTGAAATGGCATTACGCATACGTTATGAGTGTTATGAGGTATATTTCAGGATCTTACGGAAGAATAAATGAGGTATTTCTCTTTTTTTCTATGGAATACCGATTGAGGTATTTTTCATTTCTGTGTTTGTTTTTGAGAAAAAGTTTGATGGGTTGAAAATCATTCGCACGTATGAATAATTGTAGGCCTTCCGAGATCCCATCCCATAAAAGGTGAACCAACCGTTGATAAATCGTTCGAATCAACGAGACATCACCTGAGGATGGCAAATGTGATTTTGCCGAAACGTCGTGAAATCGGACATGTTTATGCTAACGTACGGAGATAAAGCGACACATGATATTCATCGAAAAGTGTGTTTTGGGTGCCTATCATCTCCATACTTAACACACGTTTGCACATTTGCATTCCTAATAACGTAATATGCGTTTTGAAAATGAAGTAATTTATATTCATAAGATAGTTGGATATTATGGAAATCACGTGGTAGTCCAACAAGAACAAAAAAATAGTTGTTGAAAAAACCTTTCAAACTGCAATTCCAATAAAATATACCGAATACTTCGCGCTATACCAGGCAGTGGAGCTAATTAACCATGAAAATTCACTTAAAAGCATCCGAAGAAACATCCAATTTCATTCAGTGCCCTTAAGCGTGATATATATTTGCATAAAATAAAATTGTTTCTGGAGAAATATTGGATTATCCAAGAATTCTTCGAGTCGAGAGGTTCAGTGTTTTCCTTGTGAACATAAATAGCCCCATTTCAATTCAAACCAATACTGCCTCGAAAAGAGAACTCCGCAGAAAATGCCTTTCGAATTGAAGTCCGGTTATCCTTCGAATCGTACTCGATCAAAAAATTCAAGATATTGTAAGATATCGATTGAATTATCATTCATTGAGCCTGACAATACGAAAATGAGAACATTCTGCCTATCTGTGTATGTGTGTGTATCCATCTGAACCATAGACCGTTTTGAATGGAATTTGGTATCTTGGTTTTAATAATGTACAGACAAGTATTTAAACATACTTTTTGCTCTATTACGGATGTGTTATAGTTTTGTTATCCTCAGAAAAGATATAGAAATAATTGAAATTATATTGTAATGGCGAATATAGAAAACCTAACGAAGCTGATTCCCTACAAATATTAATACTGACAGCCGCTCATGGAAACTGGTTTTGTGGTCAATATTGGGCATAAATATTTATAGTTGTGAAAAATTGAGAAACACCCTTGTATAGCAAACAGTACTAGAACGTTATAAATAATGAGAAAAAATTAATTGACTAAAAAATTTGCTTTTATGTAAAAAAAGCGTGTGGTGCTTGATATCAGTTCCCAAGTAACGCACATTGCTTCTTAAAAGCGGAACATCTACTCCACATTTTTTTAAGTTGAGGGTCCAAGTAAGAAATGATGAGGGGTCAGTGCTTCGTCATTTTCGTGTTCTAAAGAGACATCGGTTAGCGGGCGATGATTTAATATATTTTCCACTTCAAGGAATACATTGTGCAGAACTTCATCTGAGGGGGCTTGTTCTTTTAGAATCATTCTTAGGGTAGTCTTCACAGACCTAATGAGCCTCTTCCATACGCCACCCATATGGGACGCTGTTGGAGGATTGAAAATCCAGTTTATTCCTCGAACAGATAAATTAGATATGATTTCATTCTGTTTGAAATTCCAATCCTTTATCAGCACCTCTCAGATTGGTGCCATTGTCACTGAAAATTTTAGATGGGTATCCTCTTCTAGAACTCATTCTCTGAATAGTCATTATAGTGGAATCAGTTGTTAATGAATTTGCTATTTCTAAGTGCACTGCCCGAGTAGTCAAACAGGTGAGAATCACGCCATAACGTTTTTCCCTTCTTCGGCCAACCTTCACGTGATATGGTCCGAAATAATCCATACCACAATATGTGAAAGGTCTAACATATGGCGTAACACGTTCTTTCGGTAGATCTCCCATTACAGGAATATTGGGTATGGCTTTCTTATTCTTACAAATTTGACAATCGTGTCCAACTTCCTTCACCAAATTATTGAGTCCGATGATCCAGTACTTCTGTCGTATTTCATTGCTAACAGTGAGGCGACTTTGATGCTTGAACTTTTCGTGAAAAAATGTCACCAATAGCTTTGTAAATTTATGTTTTGTGTCCAATATCACTGGGTGTCTTTCAAATCCTGTTATATCCTCAGTTATACGACTTCGTACTCTGAGAATCCCCACTTTGTCGATGTATGGGGATAGCTTTTTAATTTTGCTATTTTTCAAGTCTTTTCCTGTCTTCAGTTGTCTGATATCCTTATCAAAACAACTTTTTTGAACATGTTTCCACCATAGTAATTCCGCCTCACAGATCTCATCTACATCTATCTCTCCTTTTCGACCACGTTTTCTACAACATTTTGTGAATCGGAGTACCCAAGCTGTGCTTCTAAGAAGTTTCATAAACGAAGAGAAATGTGATATATCAGGAAGTTCTGGAAAATCACATGGGCATGAAACTCCAAGAAATTGTTTTTTTATTTCTACGGTACACTTATCATTTCTCATTTCCTCATGTGGCCAAGTATTAATATCTTTGAAAAGCATGTCAGGTCCTTTCAACCAACTATTATGTGTCCTTTTATTTTCCCGTGTTGCTTCATCCGCAGGATTCAAACTACTTGGTACCCATTTCCAGTCTAATCGGTCTGAATTTTCCAAACTGTTACTCACCCTATTCGAAACATACTGCTTGTATTTTCCTTCTTTCGACCTAATCCAACACAAAACGATCTTGGAATCTGTCCAAAATACCGACTTGTCTATTTTGATTTCCAGTGATTGTCGAATATTGTTGGCTAATTTACTTCCCATGACTGCTGCTTGTAACTCCAATCTTGGAATCGTTACAGTTTTTAGGGGCGCAAGTCTACATTTGGAGGAAACAAATGATACCTCTATGCAATCATTTGTTTGGATTCTCAGGTAACAAACAGCTGTATACGCTTTTTCGCTTGCATCGCAGTATGTGTGTAATTGGATTACCTGTGCCACTGGAATTTTCAGGGAATAGCATCTTGGTATTTTAATTTCATTTATTTTATCCATCTCCTCAAGCCATTTGCCAAATCTTGTTGAAATTTCGGCTGGAACCTTTTCATCCCATCCAATTTTGTATCGCCATAAATCTTGTAGAATTATTCTCCCTTGTATAACTAGATTGTTGATAAAACCTAGGGGATCGAAAATGCTCATTACGATCCTAAGAATATGTCTTTTGGTCAATGAATGTGCACTACCAATCAATTGTACCTGCTCTCTATGGAAATTGAACATGAAATTGTCCTCTTCCGGGTTCCAATGGATACCTAAAACTCTTTCTATTGGTAGTACCGCATCTGACTCGAAATATTTGATTGAATTTGATCGAAGGTTTGGGGGAAGTTTACTCAGTACACTTTTTGAATTGGAGAGCCAATTGCAGATATGAAACCCACCTTTTCTATGTACATGAATAACTTCTTCGATCAGATTAACAGCCTCTTCCTCAGTGTCACAGCTTGCCAGAAAATCGTCTACATAATGTTTATTGACGATAGCGTGATAAGCTTCAGGAAATTCAAATCGAAATTCTGCAGCATTTCTATTTTTCACATATTGAGCAAGGCATGGTGAACAGCAAGCTCCAAAAGTCATGACTTGCAGTTCCAATATATCCGGTTCACGAGTCCTTTCCAAACCTCTCCATAAAATCCTTTGAGATGATCTGTCCTCTTCTCTAATGACAACCTGATGGAACATTTCGCGGATATCTCCGCAAGATGCTACTTTTCTTTGTCGAAATGTCAGAAGTACCGCAATCAATGGCTTTAATAGATCAGGTCCCTGTAACAACATGTCATTCAGACTCAACCCGTTTGACTTTGATGCAGCGTCAAAGACCATTCGTAGCTTACCTGGTTTATTTGGATTGAATACCGCGAAATGAGGCAGATACCAAGTTTTGTCCGAATCATAAGAAATTTCATTCTCATCTAGTTTCCTTAAATATCCTTTAGAAATATATTCATCAATTTTTGCACAATATGCTTTACCAAATTCTAGTTGTTTGCGAATAAATTTTTCTTTCATTTCAATGATTTTTCGTTCTGCTTCCAACTCGATCTCTAACAATTTTTTCCTTTCAACGATTGAGGAATTAGATTTCTTGGTTTTGATAGATTCCACTTGAGAAACTCTGGAACTCACCACAGCTCTAAGATGTCCGTGTCCTTTCTCTTTAGATTTACCGGTTGAACTTTTATCCTCATCGTTGTTGGTAATATCCTGCTGGATATTAGGAGTCTCCTTGTTCGTACCACTATTTGTTTCAATTTTCTGCTCAGTTGCAGCATTCGGCAAGTGATCGGCTGTTTTAGCTGGTCTGCTAAATCTTGTGTCATATCTTTTCTTGATTGTCCCTGTCTGGGCTCCATTTAGACTCATTGTTTCGCCTCGAATTTCGAATTTCCTCAATTCTTCAGATTTGGCTAAGAAGGACCAATGTTGCTGTCTGCAATGTCGTCTGGATGTCTTCCAGAATATTTTTGGCTGGTTCAATCAAAAGAATTGTAGAAAAACTTGACTTTACTTTATTGACAATCAATTTCTATTTTCTCTCTTGTCAACTAACTTAAAACAACTCATTATACAGGGTCAAATAAAAATGGAATTAACAAATATAATATATGATGAAACTGAATCAGGAAACAAGTAACAGAAGTATTTATACCTCCATAATAGCTACAGGGTGAGTCAGAATAAGACCGACAAACTCCGATACAGATTCCTCACCTCATTTGAGATGGAAAATTGCTATCAAGGTATGTCCTGAAATGCATCCCCTCTGAGATACAGGGTGTCGAAAGTACAGAAAAAATCAGATTCAATTTGTTTTCTCCAAAACTCCTGAAGGAAAAAATTTTAAACTTGGTACATTAATCAAGGTTTATCAACGTGCTAATTTGAAGTTATAATTTCTTACTTTCGTAAACCAGTGGCGTAGTTATGATGGTATGTGGTCATATGTTCCTTCATATTTTCTTGGGACAAGTGAATGATCAGAAGAGCCTTTGACATCAGTTCGGCTCATCAATACTCAACCTAAAAGTCATAACATTCCATGTGCCTGAAAGTGGAGGTTTCTGAGGTAATTGAGAAAAACTGAAGATTTACCCTCAGTAGAGACAATGTCCTAGGTGCAAATAATCGCATTATGCTAATTTCTCACAACATATCGGAATATGTGTCAACCTCCTGAACATTTTTTAATGTTGGGAGAATCGGAAACATAGTATGGGTGAGTCAGAATAAGACTGCTAACTCCATTTTTTCATTCATCATATTATTTGATTGAGTCGATGTTGCGGATTCACTGATATGTCACCATTTTTTCTTGCATATGATTGTTTTGAAGATAACTGACAAACAAACCCAATCTCAAATTCATAATCTCCATTTAGATAAGCGTTAAGGTCTGAAATAATGTTTGCGAAAAACTGAAGATAAGTACTCTTAATTTGCTGAAATATATGTTGGAGTATCATTATCAAAGTCATTTCTGATTGAATTATCTAGGAAAATATTATCCAATCAACATGTTTTTGTTTATAAAAACAATTATTGTGTATTAATATCTACTTAAATGATAGAAATGGTGGGTACACTACATAGAAACAAATAAGGCATTGAAGAAAATGTTCCAATGGACCACCATTTTGTTCAATACACAATTGGCATCTCCGTATCATCGACTGTCGCATGCTTTGGAATATTCCTGGTGTATCCTGTATTAACGTACATGCTGCTAAAATTCTCGCCGATAAATCCTCCACAGATTGTACACTAGGGATTCAAGGTATCCCCACAAAAAAAGTCCAGTGAATTAAATCTTGAGAACGTGCAGGCCAATGTATGGGACCACGTCTACCTATCCACCGATCATGGAATGTTTGATCGAAAAATTGACGAACGATTCGTTGGAAATGGGCCGGTGTTCCGTCATAATATTGATACCACATTCTCTGACGAAGCAATAGAGGTACGTCTTCAAGTAGCCCAGGTAAAACTTGTTCAAGAAACCCTCGGTAGTTCTGCCCATTCAAACGGGGAGGAAGAAGATATGGTCCAACGATACGATTTCCGATAATTCCTACTCAAATATTCACTGAAAACTTTTGTTGGTTGCCTTTTAGAAACATTCCATACAGATTTTGTTCATTCCATAAATGGCCGTTCCTACCATTGAAATATCCATCTCTTCTGAAACATGCCTCATCCGTGCATAGAAGATATCTAGGAAAGTCGTTTGCTCCCTCATACATAATCAAAAACCATTCACAAACAAATCTACGAGGGCCATAATCACCAGCATATAGGGCCATCACCTTCTGTTGGTGAAATAGATACAATAGTTGTTCACGTGCTACTCGACTTACTGTTGATTGTGACACTTGTAACCTATACGAAATAGCCCGAGTGCTGGTAGAAGGATCTGCTGCTGATCGTTCAAGAATTTGTTCTTCCGTAACATTATTTGTGAGAAAAGAATCAGCCTTTCCGGTATTGAAAAGTAACGGGATGATCTCAAAAAATTTTGTTAGGATATTTTTCTGATCAAGGATCCTAACACCGTGACCGAATACTTTATTAATTCGTTAAATCTCCATATAGAAAAGATATTTCCTCTGAAAATAACCAGGTATTGCAATGTACAAAAATCGCCTGTTTGTTGGTTCAATGAAGAATTGGTTAACAAACGTCGGACACTCTCTAACGTGAAACTGATTCATAATGTCAACAAGGATCAACGTGACCTGGGATGCATACACTTTCTAACGTAAGGATTACAGGAATTCCATCATCGAAACACAAAGGTTAGCGTATGAAACTTTTTGAAGAATTCCTCGAACATCAGCAGAGACTCCTGGAGTTTAATCAACTTCAAGTGTAACAGAAATCCATGGAAAAAAAAGGAGTCCACCATCATGGAATCTGAATTCAATGGATATTTCAGCAATATTGCTAAAAAATTGATCACGTCTCTACCTGAGACGAATCACGAACCGACGGAATACTTGAAAAATCTCAGATCACCTGTAAATTCTTTCTTTTTTTCCCTGTAACACCCAAAGAAGTGATGGACACAATTCAAGTGGTCCGGATTTCTATGATCTGAACAGCGCGGTGATTGAAGCTATAGCAGATATTATTGCTTCTCCTCTTTCAATTTTGATTAATGATTGCTTATCTCTAGGAGTTTATCCAGATGCACTGAAGATTTCAGTTGTTTCGCCGTTGCTAATAAAAGGGAATCCCCACCTAGCAGAATATTATAGCCCCATTTCCATAATTCCAGTGATCTAGAGAATCATAGAGACGCTAGTCAAAACAAGGTTGATATCCTACCTGGAAACAAACTCCTTACTGTGTCCTGAGCAATTTGGCTTAAGAAAAAATAAATCAACTACGAGAGCTATTCTGAGCGTTATTTCGAATGTAGTTGATGGACTGGAGAAGGGAGAGCATTCTTTTTTAACGTTTTGCGATCTGACTAAAGCTTTTGATTGTGTATCTCATGATATATAACCTGAGAGACTTTTCTATTATGGCATTCGTGGACTTCCATTGGAATTTTCAGGTCTTATTTGCATGGGCGATCTCAGTGTGTTTCGGTTGAAGGCGCCTAATCAGCATCAATGCAAATCGTCCATGGGGTTCCACAAGGCTCTGTTTTGGGACAAATCTTGTCTACTGATGAACTGTTTTTACTCCGTAAAGAACTTTTTGAACTATAATTTAACGTGTGATCTAGGCTTTTATGTGTTTGTCAATTCAACTTTTATACTCCTTTCTGTATTGTTTACAATGACTGAGTTCTGAGTTAACTATTTTATTCCTGTGTTGTAATGTGATGTATCACCGTAGGAAATTTAGTCTCACTCTTTTAACTTGTAACTTTTAAATTAATTTTTTTTTCCCAAGGATTTGCTACAAATGTATTCATATATCTCTCTCTTCTATTCTCAGAAAAGATATAGAAATAAACGAAATTATATTGTTATGGCGAATATAGAAAACCAACAAAGCTGGTAATATATTAATACTTACTGCCGCTCATGGAAAACCAAATATGCTATGCAAAGACGATTTTTCTACTGAAACTGCTTTTCTACTTCGAATTGATATAACGCGCCTCCCAAATTACAAAATTTTATATCTTCAAAAATTAATGTTAAAAAATAATTTCACTTTTTTTTCATAAAATAGTTTCAAAATGGTGCACTCATGTGAGCATAATGCCTCATGAGTGATATTGAGCAAAATTTCATTTTAAAATAACAAAAATTTATCAAAAACACTCTTGAAGTGACAACAATGACAGCGCTGTCATATATTGTTTTCGGATTACAAGATGGTTCCCTGAAAAAACTCAAAAAGGTTAACATAGAAGCAGTTATAACTACTTAAAGAAGTACTTTTGCTGTAAATTTGTTGTATATTTGTAATTAGACATTGTGAATGAACAAATACACATTTTTACTATATTCTGAAAAAATTAAACTTAAATTCACATTGATGTAACTGTCGAATCATAAAATACATGTTATGTACTTGCTGTCGAAGGAAATTTCCACTTATTAATTTCCCGGTAAGTGCTCAGGAGTAATAATAATTTCCGAAAAATGTTGCTGTTGTCATAGTGATATTGTCAAATTGAAGCATCTGATTGATTTAAACAAGTGGTAAATTTTCACTTATAATCGCCCTAGAGCATGAATTATTGCCGGAAATTTTTTGAGTACATGAATTTTTTTTTAATTATCACGAGTCGCGAAGCGACGAGGGATAATTTTCTTTAAAAATTCATGTACGAGACAAATTTTCCGCAATTAATTCAAGCACGTGGGGGATTCGGTAAGAAAATTGTATACCGGAATTATATTTAAATAGAAAACATTAAGTAAATATTCATTTTGACGTTATTCACAAATAAATGGGAGGCTGTGAGTAATGAGAATTTTGGGGAAGATTTTTTTCTGATTTTCCCGTTCCCTAGTAAAATAAAATAAATAATATCAGATGAACTATTATGTGAAATTAATTGATTTCATACAATTTTCTCACTAGGTTTCATTCAGGGAAATGTCAATATTGACTACAAATGAAAGTGGATACGTTCGTATTGCGGGAGATATTTTTTTATTTTCCCCGTGCCCTAGTAAAATAAAATATATATATCAGATAAATTTTTATATAAAATGGATTGTTTTCATACAATTTTCTTACTGGGTTTCAGGGGAATGTCAATATTGATTAAAAATGAAAGTGGATGTTCGTATTGCGAAATATTTTATTTTTTCCGTGCCCTAGTAAAATGAAATTTCTAATATCAGATACATATAAAAATAATTGATTTCATATAATTTTCTTACTAGGTTTCAGGGACATGTCAATTTCGACTACAAACAACAGGTTTAATTCTAAGAAAAATAAATATTAGCGGTAATAATTTGTTTTTCAAATGATTCAGGAAATCGGGATATTTTATTCTTTATTCTAAATATAATGTTGTTGGCGTATGTTGCCGTTTAAAAAAATATAAAATATGGATTTGACATTCACTACTCCTGTCAATCAATATTTTATTTGTGGCATTATAAGTTCCTCATAACATTGTATACAATCATAAGTTAGTAAAAAAGTGATAATAAAATGAACTTTCAATCGTATGAATTGTGTTCCTTTTGCAAAGAATCACAGCACATCAAAATATCTAACATACCCAGTGGAAGAATCTGGATTAAATCCTGAGCAAGAAAACTTATTTAAAGAGATTGGCAACATTCTGCGTGACATTGTGCCGTCTTTTGGACACAAATCTAATACTCAGAGAAATAAACTGGTGCCTCAGTATTATTTTTATTTTATGAAACACAGGCATATTGTTAAAAAAAACTGGTTCTGTGTTTTATTCACCACTTAGGAAAGAGGAGGTAGAAGTGGAATTTTTGAAGAATTCAAAATTAATTAATGATATTATAGAATGTACACCTTAATAAATTGTTGTAATATTTCCAACTTATAAAGTAAGTAAATAAACAATATTGTCAATATTATTTCAATATTATTTTTGTCTAATTAATGATAGCTGTCATGTGCCGGGAATTTTTCACTTATTAATTTTACGTTACATGCAAATGTGGATGGAAAAATTTTCAGAAAATTTGCCGGTTACCATAGTAACAATGTCGAAATAAAGCATCTGATCGGTTGAGAATGACTGGTATGAAATTTTCAGTGAAATATCAAACAAAGGAAATATAGCAGACCGTGTTTCAGTATATTCAGGCGCATGTAATTATTCATTTCAATTCCAAGAAACAAAATCCACGTGGAATTAATATTTACCAATATTCAACAACACACCTCCCATTGTGCTTCAAAACTTTCATCGTCAACATTCTCAAGTATATCCTCAAATACTTACCATTATATTTTCAGATGCGTGTTTGTTATTCCAAGCTTCACGAGTGAATGAAAAATTTCTATCTAGTATTAATATCAATACGATCCAATCCAATTTAGGTGGATTCAATTCAAAGAGATTCTTATCAATCCGTACAACATGGGTGTATACAACGGTCCTTTTCATCTTGTAAGTGGACTCTAGCCCACGCAGCACTCTGCATGGAAAATAAAAGCACTTGATGAAAATTATGAAAGGAGAGGAAGAAAAGATTTTTCGGCGGTGATCCCAATCGTTGAGTGGATGATGATGATTTGTATTGGTTTGATGAAATCAATGATTTGTTAATCATTTCGAGTGGTGTAGGAAGTCATATTATAATTATAGATTTAGAAGTACTCAATAAAGTAGGAGAAAAAAATCCACCCTTACATTCAAGGAACTGATTTAGTACCAATTTTATTGTTTTCTGGCATCACTCATCGTAGTGATAAAAATCAGCAAATGACCGAAAATTGGGTGTCTAGGTTTTTATTGGTTTTGCTTTTGAATTTTTGATATTATTGATTGTAGATATTTTTATAATTCTGCTGTTTTCCAACAATTTATGTGTTTTCAAAGTCAAATTGGAAGGTGTGTGCTCTGCCAGGCCTGTTTCAATCATTATCTTAAGGAGATTTTCAGGTCTTATACTGCTTTTATGGGGTGCTTCTCAAACCACCCCTTTGTGACGAGATTTTTTTAAATATTTTTCCCATGATTCTCGTCAGCCTCAAAAGCTTTTCGCAAATGGCTTGAATCTGTTTTCTTTTTGTACAACCCCTCTCTTTTTAAAACTACCCCTTTGTGACAGTTTCTTTAAAATTTTTATCACGATTCTCGTCAGCCTTCAGAGCAATTCCGCGAAAAAAAAGACTCAAAACTGTTTTTTCCCCAACCCTCCTAAAACACCCCTTTGTGACAACATTTTTTTTCATGATTTTTAAGCCAAAGAGGCGATTGAGCAAAAAAATGCTTAGTTCGGTTTTTTTCGTGAACTAGTAATACTGCAGTCGCCTTTCTCTGAAATACACCTGCTTAAAAATGCTTATCCACTGAATGACTTGAACAATATATCTATGAAACAACCAAGTGAATAATAATTACTAGCAAAAGTGTTTATTAACTCCAACACATTTGGATGGCGGTTGCCGACAAAGGGTTCATATTCTGAATATTAAACCAAGGCTGGCGAAAGCGGTGAGCGGAAGACTATTCGGTTGCTTTCATTTTGAGTTGTTTCTTCCTCTGGAGGAAGTTATCTTTTCAGAAATCATTCAGTCGTACATGGTGGGAATAAATATTATTATTTCGAACGACTTGTATCAGGAGAGGTGAAGTACAAATTCACAACTTGTTTTATTTTCGATATTGCATTCACTGATTCTAACTTTTTAGTACTTCAATTCTATCACTGGTTCCCTAGTGATAATAGTTTTTCCTATTATAATTACGACATTTAAGACAAATCGAATTATATATACAGGATGTATTTAACTCGTTGCACACTCCTGAATGAATGGTGTATAATGCCATTTTATAAGGAATAACAATGGTTAAAAATTCAATAATTTTTTTTGTTTTTTTTGTCATTGAACTCTTGGGAATATGGGTCACTCAACAATATGCCAGGAACTTATTTCACAAGACATATTGAGAATAATAGTGGAGTGCAGGAGCATTTATTTACGTAAAATACTTTCATTTAACCCTCGTTACTAGCTAAGTAGTCTTTGAGATTCACAAAGGTATCATGATCGTAAAGAGTTGAGGACCTTTAAAATATGGAAATGTTCCATATATAATTTCCGACTTGTCAGGTGGGGTGTCTGAAACATTATGGCCACTAAGCAAATCACATTGAAGGTTTTCAAACTTGAAAGTGGAGAATAACCGTTGCAGTAACCATTCTGTACCACTTGAATATCTCTTAGAAGTCACAATCACTTTCGGTGAAGTTTTGGTAACTTCCATCAAACTCAGGCACTTGATTGTGAAATGTGGTGACGGTTGCCACGTTCTTTCTATCTCTATAAGTGATTGCCACAGTTCGCATTTGATGAAAGTCACTACAAATAACAATTACCTTCAACATTTACCATCAAGTGACCGTGGATTGGTCTGCGCGATGACGAAAGTTAACCTAACTTTTCTCAAATTATTTTATTGTGGCTTACAAAAAGTGCGTTTTACCTGTCACGTGAATTATATTTATGCAAAATGAAATTTTTCTTGATTTTGTATAAAAAGGTCAATTAAATAGATCGGATCTATGACTTGTACACCTGCTTAATATTCATACCTCAATTGTTTGCATAAATGCCATCACTTTCATAACTTGTTAATTAATAATTGTTACTTGATAAGTGTTAATTGGAGCTGCATGAAACCACTATACTTGCTACATGTCCTCTTTTAACAATTAATGGACATGTACCCGCAATTTCGAGGTTATAACTTTGAAGTGGCAGGTTATAATAGCCGCGACGTGTTCGCCCCTAAGGGTATAAGACCTACTGTAATTTTAGGTTATAACTTTGAAGTGGAGAGTCATGCGCCCGCGACGTGGGCGCCATTTTCTAGTGGTGGAAAAGGAATAATTATTTCCACTGGCTACTTTATGATGAGAGGAGCTTCAGAGTGGTATATTTCAGTTTCTGCCACTTTGAAGTTATATTCTCCATAGCGCCAAATCACAGGAATATACTGGGTAGCCATTATTAGAAAAATGGACGAAACATTCAATAACGATTTATCTTTTCTTTCTGGTCGTTAAAGGCGACTTCACGGATACAGTGTATCTATCGCTTTTTTTCTGAAAAGGAAAGAATATATATTTATATACTATCCAACGGGTTTTATCAATGTTTTGCACTTTATGTGGAGAAACCTTGAGACAGTTTATATGAGATAGCATTCATAGATCAGCTGAACAGAACGTCTAGCAATCAATCTCCAAAAATAGACATAAACAATGTGGACTACACTTCAAAGTGACAATTGTCAGTTCAATGTGGCAATTCCCAAATGTTTTAGAAAATTATTCCAATCTGGCCCTTCTACTGCTTCGTATTTTTGTTATATTGTACTAGTATCGCTAAATATTTTTTTTTACACTAGTGAAACAATTTTGTTCCAATCATCGCAGGCTACAAAGGTCTTTTGGGCTCTGATTTCAAATTGAAACAATAATAAATATGAATAAAAAAATATGAATTCCATATAATAATGAAAAAGAATAAATATTCATGCAACATTGATAACTACTAAATTTCGAGGAAAAAAAATATTGACACATCCACCATAATCTGCAATTTCAAAGTAACTAATATTTCCCTGGGACTTTGGTTTCATGGTTAATTATGTTTAAAATTGGTGATTTATTCTTATGCCCCTACCCATGCCAACTATGAATCATCAAATTACCCATTGTCAACATCTTCGACCATATCCCTTGCAGTTTTTCATTAGGTTCTGTGTGTAATTAGTTTGAATACTATTCTACTCCATCAATATTACCAAAATCACTGTCGGCTTAACATGAAAAGACATGATTAGTTGTCGGGAAAAAGTTTCAACATTTGCTGAGTTTGCAAGAAAGTATGGGATGGCATGGGCACTCATTAATTGGCAGTCGGGCTAGACACCAGTGGCGTAATGATAGGGGTTTTACATAATTTTTGTCAAAATCATGAGAATAGAACAATGAAAACTATTTTCTAGAATGCATAGCATTCAAATAGTCACATTCCTTCAGAAATTATTGTTTAAAACATAGGATATACATGTATTTTTATATGGAAAGTATTTTATCATACCGGAATCAATTATGGAGATAAATTCCTACCAATAAAGTTAAACCTTTGTTTTAGTTTGCAAAACATATTCATTCGAATATTATTCGATTACTTCTCCAAAATATATAGAGAACTTTATTGAAATGTTCACTTTCTAAATATCTAGCCATTTCTTTTCTTTTAACTTTTTGAAATGATACGAATAATCAAATTGATAGGAAGTAACACTAGAATAAATGACGTAATATTTACCAGAGCAGACAAAGGGAACACGATGAATACTATCAATAGAAGTGATTATATCCAAATAAATCTCGATTTTTTCAACTCAGGAGATTTTGGGATTCTCAAACGCGATCCAACTCATTCCTACCAATCACAAGTTGGGGAGTTTAAAAAAAATCAAAATAACTTTTTACTGAAGGGAAAAAGTGTAGATTAACAATAATGAACCCCTATATACCTAAACTGTACTCTCTTACACAAACAAAACTACCCCATTATGTTACTGCTCCAACAGTAAAATTATCAGTTGTAATATCACAAGAGAGTGAGAATAAAGTGAAAATATTTCGACAGATTTTCGAAAACTTGTTGCCAGGCAATAGACACGCGAGCCCAACGGGCTCGAGTGGCTATTCAATGAATTTAATTATTTATTATTTAATTTAATTTAATAAATTCTGTATCTTCTGTTTCCCTATAAATGAATTGAATGCATTGACATATAATTTTGACATGACCTTAGTGCGGTTTTATCGCAAAACAATATCGAATAGACTGTGGTTTTATCAGTATAAAACAGCGAGAAGACGTTTCATCAGTATAAAACTGATCTGATTGGTTATCTGTTTGAAATTCCAGCCATTTCATTGGCTCAAAAATATTGAGGGATTTCCCCAGAAAACTGCATTTAAAAGCTATGTGGGAGTTTTCCCTACCACAACAAACTATAAGCAAAATTATGGAACAATTACATATTGTGGACAGACTACGAAAAAAATTGCTCAATTTCTGAATAAACAAGATCTGAAGTCTGCGTATAGAACAAATAATACCTTGGGTAGATTCATCACAAATAATAAAGACATAATCTCGAAATCCGGGTGATAAGGAGTATGTAGATTGAATTGTGGAGCTTGTCCTGAAGTATATATTGGCCAAACTGGTGAAACATCCAAAGATAGGATCCATGAACATCATAAAAGTTAATTGGTAGAAAAAAAAATTGAAGTCTGCTCCACAGTAAAAAGCATTTATTTCTAGGAAAGAAATTATTTTTACTAATTAATCAGAACTTCACCTGACGTGGACTACTTTCATAATCAAAGAGTTTGTAGAAAAAAAAGTTCCAATTACCTTTTGAAAGAAAAGCATTGTTTCAATGGTGATTCTGAAATTTTACATGTAGAAAATTAAGATATTAAACTGAATCAGTTAGAAACAACCAACTTGATTAGAATAATTAATCACTTCTGAATTTGTTTTCCCAGAAATGGATTAAACTAGAACTTGGAATAACGCCTTTGTTATAATTATAATCGAGGATATATTTTATGTTTTGGGAGATTAGCCCGATAGATTTAATTAGCAATAATGATCTCAGGTAGTAAATTACTGTTTGTATTGTATTATTTGGTTTATTGTACATTGAGCTGAAGAAGCTAGGTACTGTGCTAGCGAAACATATGAATTTAAATACAAATTCTGTGGAAATCTGATCGTATGTGTTGTGATCTAAAGTTTTTTTTAACGTTCGTTTCTGGAAGACACCCTGTAGTTGTTTTCTGTTAGACATTCACATAAAATAGCTTCATTTTAATCGTGGATTTTTCAATTCACCGAAAAATCTTTCTATCAATATTCAATTGAGAATGTTTCCCTTTTCAACACCCTGTGGTTTCATGAGAGTGCCACTTCGAATATTTACTGAAAAATTGAGACTATGCATGTATTTGTTTCACAAGTAGCACACACTAGTAGTATCTATTGTATCATAAGAGAATATTAATGGGGTGGTAGTTGGGGATTGCGAATTAAACCCCGATTCTAACGTAGTGGTTTGGAGAATTTCATCCACAACTCTTTAAAAAAGCCACTTTCATGTTTTCATTGTTTCCAAATTCACATAGATGTGAATATCGAAAAAATCCTTAGTACAATACCAGGAACGAAAATCCCTAATAGGGACACAACTTCCATTCGAAAATCAATTCTAATAATACATTAATAAATAATATTCCCCAATACAAATTATTCCGCAAATGTTCGGAAAAAAAATGATTGGAAATGAATATAATTTTGAATTGATATCATGCAGATACATTTGAATATATTTTCATTACATGATTGAAACTGTAATATTACTTCACGCAAACGTGAATTCATCACAATATATTTGCAGTTGTTGATACAGAAACATTATAATTCATTTGAAAGTCAAAAACAATTTCAACAACATATGAACTCCAACATCGTATTGATAAGTACCGAAGGAAGAAAATTTTCCTGTTTTTGAACGTTGATGAAAAAGTTAGAATACAGAAAAATCAGGAAGATTTGATGAATATTTTAGCAATTCCCACAGAAAAGTGGCGGCTTTCAGAGAATATAACTAAAGTGACAGAAACTGATTTTTTTTTTTTTTTTATGTTCTGATTCCCACGGAAAGGGATATCCTGTAATGTTCAGAGAACATCGTGGGAACCAAGGGTAAGAAGGTAGGAGTTGGTGTTCTTCTTAAATTTCTGGAGGTTGTATGCCTCGGGGAACACCTCCCTAGGCAATGAGTTCCAAAGCCTCGCTGTTCGTTGGATGAACGAGTCTTTGGAAAGTGATGTTCTGCAGGTCTCCAAAGTGACCACGAAGGGGTGTGATGACTGAAATTGACGGGTTAGTCTCGAAGAAACTGCCAAAGCAGGAACGATTGTTGATATTTCAGAAGAGCATCGCCCATGAAAATATCTATAAAATAGAGACAAATCGCCAACTTTTCTACGGTGTTCCAGACAAGTGAGCGAGTTTGTAAGCGAGGCATCACCGACGAGACGGATTGCCCTTTTTTGGACAGAATCCAATAGCCTCAGGATATGTTTAGGTGCCGCGCTCCAAATATGGGAACAGTATTCCAGGACAGGTCGGATCTGTGCCTTATAGATCATAAGCAGCTGGGTGGGGGTGAAATAGCTCTTGACACGAAACAAAAAACCAAGTTTTTGGGATGCACTTTTGGCAATGGACCTCACGTGATTTTCCCAGGAAAGGTTATTGCTAATACCAAGCATCAATATGGATGACTTCAGTGGTATGGTTACTCCTGACAAAGTTATGTTAGGCACAGTGAGATCGACTTTTCTAGAGAAAAGACATGCTTGTGTTTTGTTTGCATTGAATTCTACCAAGTTATTAGAACCCCACTCGAGAATTGTTGCTAAGTCCATATTTATATTATTAACATTTCTTTCTCGTTCATTTCTGGTTTCACGGGCTGATATAGGGGCCCTGGAAGAGAAAGCGGTATGGAGGGTACTATCATCGGCAAAGCTGTGTACTGGACATGAAGTTTCTCTCACCACAAACTGGCCCGTGGAACTAAATTATTAACTTTTTCACCACTAGGCAGTAGTGCCCATGTCGAATGCCCATGACACACCACCAAAAATTACAACAGGTCTTATTCCCTTGAAAGTGGCGAACATATCGCGGCTATTATAACCTGCCACTTCAAAGTTATGATTTCTAAATTGCGGGTACATGTCCAGTAATTATTAAAAAAGGACATGTAGAAAGTATGGTGGATTTATTCAGCTTCAATTAAAAATTATCAAGTAACAATTATCAATTAACAAGTTATGAAAAGGATGGCATTAATGCAAACTGAATTAACAATTAAGTTTTGAATACTAAGTCAGAAATCCGATCTATTTAAATTAGCCTTTTTATACAAAATGAAGAAAACATTTCCATTAAAAACGCATTACCCATTTCATTTTGGATAAATATCATTCCCGTAATAGGTAAAACGAACTTTTTGTAAGCCACAATGAAATAATTTGAGAAAAGTTAGGTTAGTTTTCGTCATCACGCGGACCAATCCACGGTCACTTCAAAATCAATTTCACTTTGAATAAATATCATTCACGTTTCTAGTAACAGGTTAAACAAACTTTTTGTAAGCCACAATGTCATCGCACAGTGTCTTCGCGCGGACCAATCCACGGTCACTTGACGGTGAATTCAAAAGGTAATTGTAACTTTGTAGTGAGTTTCATTAAATGCGAATTGTGGCAATAACTTATGGAGATAGCAAGAACGTGGTTTGATGGAAATTACTCTATTGAAAGTGATTGTGACCTAAGTGATTTTGAGTTGTACAGGATGGTTACCCAACAGTATTTTCCACTTTCGAATTTAAAAACCTTTGAAGTGATTCTGCGTAGTGGCCATAATGTTTAAGACATCTCAATTGACAGTAACAAGTTATAGAACTGTGGAGTGGCTACCATAGATGGGAAATTGCGTGACTACAACCATGCAAACATACAATTTTAGTTGTCCTTACTGTATAGTGGTAGATTTAGTGGTGAAGTTGCAGTATCATTTTCCTGCACCATCACCACCGTCTTCATTAATTTTTTGGGGTCATACGTAAGGCTCCAACAGATGATGTGAGGAAAAGCATGTTCACCCTGATGAAGGTCAAAAAATAAGTTTCTCATTTTCTCTTATGACGGACCGTTCATCAGAACATCAATTCCAGCATATCTGTTTTTTGGAACATTATAAAAATTTCTGAAAAATACAGTAGTTTATCTTTCCAACATGAAAAAGTTTTTGAAGCAATAACTGTAAGAGGATCACTTCTATATTTAAAACAAGGTACTTGGGAGTCTATTCACAAAAAATTCAAGATAAATTGAAACAAGTGGTAGACCACAAGTGATAAACAACTCATTTCTTGGCAAATACCACGCAGTACGTTGAATGATATCCATTTGAAAATGTATGCAAACTTCCATTGACAATGAAAATTGATTGCAAATGTTTCTTTCTGATAAACTTGATTATGTGAAAATCCATATCTTTAATTTGGTTTTTACCATTCGCATTCAACAATGCCATATAGTTTTTGATAAAATTGGTACAAGGGTTTCCCCACTCAATCATAGGCAGACTCAAATTGGGATATGGATGCTTTCTGTACATCTATATAGAATTGGCGTTATATAGGTAATCTGAATTGTATAATATGTGCAATGTACAAAGTGATCTGGATCAATATCCTGCATATCAGATGCAAAGTGCCCACTTGAGTTAATTGATGAAATCAAAAATACAATTTCCAGTGAGCTTTTCAACAATATTCCTGGACAATACTGTCTTCACTGGCTTCTATTGCTGAGCTTTGAGTCCAACACCATTTCAAATCTTTGATCGTTAACACAGTTATATTCCAAAAAAATCTATTTTTTTCGCAGTAGCTGTGGAATATTTTTATTCAATAGATAACACTTGTTAGAAAATTGATGTTTATTATATAACTCACAGGTCATTCTCAAACCAGTAGAATTTAGAATTGAAGAAACGTGAAGAAATACCATTGATAAATATTCAAGAGAAATGCATAAACGAATTTTATTAAATCATTTTTTTTTCCAAATAGGATATCTAAATTACACCAAGCAAATCAAAATATGATAGTTAGCAGAGTTTTGAGATGGACCTAAGAAACATTTTTGTGCACGGTATCGATCTGGTCTTTGTTGTCCATCGATTCATAAACATCTTGTATAGAAGGCACTAGATTAGTCGTTGTAGACCTATACTCACAAAAGCCATGGCCATGCGCCATAAGCTGTTTTCTGCTAAAAATATAATTCATCTGTACTAACTGCATCCAAAAATGGTTCTATGAGAAAAGGACTGGCATTCACTTTGAAGACAGAACCAAAGTAATCAGAAAATATCTCGTCTCCATCTTGTTACATTCTCATTTCACTGTTATTTATAAATTCCTAAGCTTCTGGGCTCAGTGTCTCGCCGTTAAAATACCTTTACCCGCTTAAAAACCAATGAGCGCCACTGCGCGAAGGTAATGGGGTGGAGATTCATCCGTCCGGTAAAATGATATTCAAGACCCTCCCGAACCTTTCAATTTTAACTGTTGTTTTCGGTATCCTCTGCGTATATCCACGAAGCTTGACCCGGCGCCATATACTCTATTATAAAGAGATTTTTGTTTTTAGAGGCGTTACCTTTTAAACGAACGACGTCAGTTGAGTAAATAAAATTATATGGGCTTTCACATGCACATTAATATGGAAGTATCAGATTTGTTAATTAGTATGCGGCATGGGTGGTACTACTGCTTTGTGTGTTCGGGTAATTAAATGTTTTCATTTGTGTTCATAGTTGGTGTATCATTGAAAAGGGAAGTTTTATCAACATCGAGTAACAAGATAACTCTCGTTTCGGACGTCCATCGTCTTAATTGATTTGAAAGGTTTTCACGACGTTTCGAATGCTTGTATTGTAATAGAAAGTAAATTATTGTAAAAGAATGCCCAGACTATTCAGTGAAGAGCGCTGAGGAGTTCTTTGGACTGCCTTGCTAGTTTCAAATTTATTTATGTTTTCAAGCAAAGGTTTTCTAAGAAATTGTGAATTTGAATGGACGCCAGAATTGTTTGTCAAATTAGGATAAAAATGTTCAAACTTCCTAGCTGATAATAATTGCAAATCAAATACTGTTTCCTTCTGTAAATCACTACAACAATAAAGCAAATACCAAATTTATATTAGTCTATTCACAAATGTACAAAAGCTTTTTGCAGTATAACAAATATTACAATTGTGAGTTCCTAAATAGTATTGCTGAATCTGTCGGTTTTATCGACGACGATGTACCTCTGATTGTGGATTGTGTAGCTCGTAGCTAGACTTCACGTAGTCGTGTGGCTCTCAATCAGGGGGTACTTATGGCTGCTGGGCGACCAATCAGGTGGAACATACAAGCATCAGCTTCTTGTCCATGAAATGATTGTTCTCTGCAATACAACATAAAAAACAATATTGTTTGTGTTAGAATTTGTTTTTACTAAAAATTCAACTTCTTGAATTTCTCAATGCACTCTTCAACGCACAGTTGTTACAGATGAGTGTAATCTCATCAAGAGATTATTGCTTAAAATTATTTGAACATACAAATCAGCTTGTGATGAGATTTTTCATTGATATTCAATACTGAAATAGAAGATTCGAAATTACATTTTAATTTCTTCAAAATTGATCTTTGCTCTATAAAAGAAAGCTGTTCTGATCTTAATCAGCCAAGACTAAATTTTACAAAGAATGAAAATCAGAATTCAGCACAATTATATTTGAAGAATTTGATATACGAAAATGACTTGAATTTCAATGATATTCAGAGAAAGTGTATATAAGAACTATCTTTGACCAATCGTCAAATACTTCTTCATAAAGTTTCTCTGTATGTTAAAAAATATTCCAAACTCCAAGAATTAAATATATACATATATATATATATATATATATATATATATATATATATATATATATATTGGGTATAGTGGGTTCTTGAATCTTGCTGATTGTATTTTTGGAGTTTTCTTGGGTTTCAGGTTCGATTGTATTGAAATGAGAAGAAAATTACATTTATTTAAAATTTTTCGTTCAGGGCATCTTCAGTAAAATTTATTAAAATATTAAAACATTTGAATCTGAAAATAAGATATTGGTTTGATAAATCATATGTAGAAATTGATTGTTCGAAACTAACTTTATATTTTGTTATGTACCTTGGTTTTTATGTTGTAGCTTGTTACAACATTTTGATTTCAGCGGTGTAAATGGTACAACAAAATTTAACACCGCCCCGAACAACCAATGTTGGTAACAAAACACAACATGGTAAAACCAAGGTACGTAACCAAAAGGTAATTAAAGCTATTTTCAGACACAACCTAACTTTCTACATATGATGTTATCCAAACCAATATCTTATTTTCAGATTCAAATGTTTTTAATAAATTTTACTGAAGATGCCCCCGAACGAGGGCGAAACGTTTAAATAAATGTAATTTTGTTCTCATTTTAATACAATCGAATCTGAAACCCAAGAAAACTCCAAAAATATATATTTATATATATAAATGTATATATATATATATATATAAATATGTACACATATATATATATATATATATATATATATATAAATTTATCTATATGTATTTGTATATATATATAAATTTATATATATGTATTTGTATATATATATATAATATATCTATATGTATATATATATATATATATATATATATATATAAATATATATATATATATATATATATATATATATATATATATATATATATATATATATGATCGCTGCACCTAGGTCAGAAGAAAAATCACAGCTCTGTGATAATTATCACCAAATCAAAAACCCCAAATAAGGTATAACAAAATAATATTTGAGAAACCCACTTTGAACCCCAATGAAGCCTTGTCAGAGAAAGCAATCTAATCAGATGAGACGGAACACTGATATCTTGATTCAATTCGATATAGTACATGTGATATTTATAATTCCGCCTGATCTAATTTGGAAAATAAATATGATACTGCACTGGAATCATTTACCTGCTTGACCTTATCAAATGTATTCGCTGTATACTGATCATCGCTATAGATGAATCTAGATATCGTAACTTTGTGAAGAAATATTTCACGCCCTCGTTAGAAAATATCACAACATTCTCATTTGAAAATGGTCAAACAATATTCTTACATACCCCGGTATCACACTAAACTCACTGCCTTCGAAATCACTTTTGCCAAAGACAGGAAGATGCTTTGCTTCATTAGCTGTTTCAACATGAACAAAATTCTATTTTTCTGCTCAATTTCTGACAAACTTCAGAACCACGATCTCTCGATCGAAGATCGATCGCTAAAAATAGGCGTTAATGACTCGTCGCTTCCGTTCATAGCAAATCGTACTGTCAAATGCTCCACGCTCATCTTTCTCTCAACTTTTATGACTGTTCGCCGTTAGATGGCGCTAAAATTTACAACAGTGATTCTTAGATTGGAATTAATAAGACAACTTGAGCTACTCCTAATTATTTTGTATCTCTGAGCATATCAATAAGAAATGTAACAAATATATCGTTACAGTATCTGCAATCGTCTTCTGGTGAATACTGTCGAGCTCAGGTGGTACTCATTCATTTATATAGTAAGGTACACGAACGTCCATACAAATATAATTGAGGCGGTGAAACGCGCCATAATCTCGGAGCAGCACGGGTTTTTTTCTGAAAGAATCTAATTTGGTTACATATAGTGAGTATAAAATCTCCGCAGTCGATAACCAAGTCCAGGTTGATTCTGTGTATACCGATTTCAGCAGAACTTTCGACAGTTGATCACAATATCTTAATTGCAAAATTATTTCAAATCGGTATACATGGAGATCTACTTCGCTGGCTCTCCTCATATCTGTTTAACATAATCCAAATTGTTACTATGAATGGTTATAGATCAGCACCTTACTTTGTGACCTAGGGGGTACCTCAGGGCTCGCTATTGGGCCCGCTACTCTTCATATTTTTTTTAAATGATGTAGGTTCCTGTTTCTCGTTCTGAAACTTTCTTGCATATTCAGATGATATCAATATATTCCCCCAGGTTACTAGTATTGGTGACTGCCCATATTTCCAACAAGATCTAGAGATATTTTCGAAATACTGTGAAGATAACAAATTCTTTCTTAACCTGGACAAATGCTGTTCCATCTCATTTGATCGCAATAAAACAATCTTCAATTATGTGTACAGCCTTGATAACAAGAGTTTCAGACAAGTTGATGAGATAAAGGATCTTGGGGTCATCTATGATGAAAAAATGTCCTTCGCACACCATATAGAAATGGTTGTTGCAGAAAGTAATCGTATGAAAGAATTTAATCATCGCAACTTTCCTCTAAAATCTTTATACTATGCCTATGTTTATAGTAAGGGGACATATGCATCTGTTATCTCAATATGAGGTACACAAACACAAACTTGAAATGACCCAGAATAATTTTTGAGATTTCTTGATTAGAAGGCTACTAGTACTTGGATTAACATGGCAAGCACAGATAATTTCGAACAGAAATGATGGTTTCACAACACTGGAAACACTCTGATGTTATATTTTTGTATAAATTATCAAATGATAACATTGATTCACCCAATTCGATCAAATTCACGATGGAATGGAAACCAACAGTGCCTTAACTTTCCTCGATGTGAACGTTGAGCGAATAGGCAATGACATCGCACCTCTTTATAGAAAAAGAACATAGGGACAGTTTCTCAACTCTCCGAGTTCGACAAAGAGACAAAGTTCAACATCAAGAGCTGCTTCCAATCCGGCAGTACTTTACGGAGTTTCCTTACCAAGACCAAACCTGACAACAGAAATGAAATCAGTAAGTATTTATGAAGTCGCATGTGAATGCGGAGATTTCTACATTCGAGAGACAAAGGAACCATTATCGGTAAGATTGGATGAGCACAAGAAATGGCTCAAGCGGAAACGTTAAAATCGGAATTTCTACCACCCTGGACTGAGCACCATCGAATTCTATGGGAGACGCAAGTTTCTACATAGAGAGGAGCTTGGTTCAAACAAAGTCCAAAGAGGCCGCCTACATCGAAGCCAATAACGCTTTGAGGCAACCGAGTGTTGAGATCAAGAACATATGGAAACCACTAATTGCTTTTTCTGGCGGACTTCACGCACGAAAACTTCACGCACACGAAATCACACGCACAACTGCACATGGCAGAATTACACGCATCATTGCACCGACAGACATATAAATAAGTGAGTAGCACCTAAGCATGTCAGTATTCACCTGAAGACGATTCAGATCATTCAAAACGTCGTGAAAACTTTCAATAAACGATGGACGTCCGAAACGATAGTAATCAAGTTGCCATATCGTCTAGAACCTTCAAACAATCGAGTAACAACCTATTCAATTTTCAAGATCATATGGCGGAACAATAGAACGCATTTATAATTATCGTTTTTTTGTCAATGCAAAGAAATTTATTCTCCTCTCAGATATTACAAAGAAGCCAAATCCATTTGAACCTAATGAGTTTTCTGTGGAACGTAAATAGTGAATTTTTCCTTTTATGAATGCTTGGTGACTGCAGTGAGACCGATAAGAATACAAAATATATCAATTATTTGAATGGAATCATTCGATGAGAAAAAAAAACAAGCAAACTGAAGAGGCAAACATCCTTTCAAATCGGCACTGAAATATACAATTTGTCATTGTGAATAAGATGCAATGAACTGCTAACAATGACATTTCTTGTGTCTAACCAATCACCTGAAAGAAGAATGGAAATTTTCGTCTCGTATTCTATTATACAATGCCCCATTAGGTCTCTATACATTGGCAAAAAAGTGTACAGTTGCAGAATGAACCTATTGTTAGAAAGTAAACGAGCGTAATACGATATACTCAAATATACCTGGCTGATATTGATCTCAAACTGCCCAAACCCATATTTTTTCGAGTAATTCGTATTCTGTTACATAGGTAACTAATGCATTACAGCTTATTGAAAAAATTATTGTTTCAATTCCCAATGGAATTAAAGCAGCATGACAGGATTCCTGAAACTCGCTTGGAATGGATTTAATGCAATGAAAGTTTTATATCTATTTCAACAATATAGGATGCTTTCCAGTTTGCATCTGTAAATTGTATGTTGGTCAAAGTTTCAATTAACATCTTCAAAGTATAATGTTTGTTAGGCCCAGTTTCACAAAGTTCTATCACTTTTCGGGCATATAGGCAAAGTTAACTTTGTATAATTCCATAGCAGTAATATTTGGTCGTTAAGGATTGACCAGAAAAAGTTACCATTCCTATGTTTTCGATTATCTGTTTTGTATTTTTTCGTAGTATGATATTTGATGTATTCAATGTCAGTGTGGCTTTAGCCGGAAATAGTTGTTTTCTGTTTTGTCGATTTATTTCCAGAAAAATCTTCCTATTCAATAGAGAATGTTTCCCTTATCAACATATACATCACCTTTATGCATGTACTTTACATATATAATCCTTTTATGAATTTTAAATAGTACCTAGGCTAAATGGTACAATCTTTAGTTAACATGATATTCATTTTCGGTTCTCCCAATAGTTATTTTATTTTCATTGACCTGTAACGAGTTATTGGTATTTTATAGTGTCAGATAACAATGGAAAAAAAAAGATTAATATGAGCGAAGAAAATTATTTATTTATTCAAAATTATTATTGCACTCATTAGTTGGCATTAAAAAAACAAAATCATAAATTCTATCAATATTCATCTTCCACGATGATTTATTGGCCTACTTCAGCATCTTTTTTCTTCAATTCCCTGTTTAGCCTTTGTCGGCTCAATCTCAACACTGCCGTGCCTGTTTTCTATTCATAGAAGGGTGACTGCTGATGATACTTTTAAAGATTAGTTAATAATATTTGTCTATAAAATCAACAATATATCCCTGTTAATATTTTGACTGATATTAATCTTT
This sequence comes from Gonioctena quinquepunctata, assembly GCA_018342105.1. Classification (NCBI taxonomy): domain Eukaryota; kingdom Metazoa; phylum Arthropoda; class Insecta; order Coleoptera; family Chrysomelidae; genus Gonioctena; species Gonioctena quinquepunctata. Next base: position 138,714 of record JAFIRS010001184.1, read on the forward strand.
CGCCTTGAAATTCTCTTTGTCCATACCATGAACATTGTGTCGCCAACTCATTAGTGATTATAGAATAATTGGACAAGGCATCTATGTAGATGATCTTTCACATCTCTTCCGCCCAGGGATTTGAAAAGTAAGTTCAATCAAAATACAAGCTCATATTGAGTTAATTTTTAGGGTGTTCACATAATTTGGGTGTGTAATATAAAGAGCTAACTTGAGACTTCTTAAAAATTATTATATTAAACTTACCAAAGAACTAATTATATTGTCAATTGCCAACTGTAGTTCAAATTCCTGAACTGCTTAAAGAGTTTTCAGGGGAACATTTTGTAATGTCTGGAAATCGCTTTCCTGATGTCCAAACTCCAATACTTTTTATTCGATAAACAAATTGTTCGCAGTTCAACTAGAACAGAATAATTCATCAATATATTAACATTTGAGTAACCATAATAATTATTAACTATTCCTCCATACAATGCTTCCAGATTTATAGTTGTCACTACAATTAATGAATTATTATGAATTAACAACAAATAAATTTAAAACGGGAAATTATTATTACCCTACCGCTGTTAAGCTAATGATGATAAGCCTGTTTGACATATGTGTATTTCTATTTTTAACACTACCAATCAATTGAGGTTTAAATATTCCTCAACAAAATATTTAAAAAAATCATCTTCGGGTTTTTTAAGCCACGAAAACAACTATTACAAATGGTTCTGTATTAATGGCCATCAGTATCAGGTACGTTAGCATTACTAGGTTCACGAGAACAAATCAATTGTTCATTATTTGAAAAAATTCTCTGCTGTTTTTAGAAAGGTTATGAAAATTTCGTGGCAACTTAATTTCCTTGTTGTAATGATCTACTTACGTTTTCACTTAGATTGATCACTATGGTAATAATCGCATACCTATGAAAACGAATAAAATAACACAGATCTCACTGACATTGATTGTGATGAATGCTGATGCTTGATTACCAAGAAAATCAGTAAATAATTGTCATCCGTCAAAAATTCCAAGGAAAGTTCTTTATTACCAAGATACTACCATAATACACAATATTTAGTGAAACTTTCCCAATATTGACAATCTAAAGTAGAAGTAACAGCAATATGTAGTATTTACGTATAACACGAGATGATATACAGGGTGTTATGTTATGAGTGTCTGATATTTTACAGAACGATTCCTCAGTTATTTATAAGGTGAAAAGTTCATATAAGCATGGGTCCACAAAATATTTTTATTTTTTTTATTATATTTTTTCGTAAATTATTTTTAGAATAATGTCTAGATTTGGACGAAGATTGGTATTCGGGGACTTTTCAATATGAGAAATTCAAATTTGATCTTAGTTTGGCCCTTAATTGTAGGAGGCGCCACCTACAGGTATTTGTTTTTTTTTGGAAAGTCACAAATTTGTCATGCTTGTATGTATCACATTTTTACGTGAAAATTATTTTCAAAAGTTGCTACAAGCAGCCGTTTTCGAGATATTTTTATTTGAATTAATCGATGCATGTGTTTGTCAAAAAGTGAAACAATTTTGAAAACTTTGTTTTTAATTTAACATAAAAACATTTTAAACGCTGATTTTTGAAGAACAATAAACAACGGAACACTAGATATAAATCTAAATCAAAATCACAATAAAAGTTCGAAATGTCCACATCCTGCCTGTATGCACGCATCCAATCTTCTTCTCAATGATTCGCGCACAATTTGTAAAATTCCAGGAATATTTTGAATGGATCTACAAGAGTTAATTCTTCGATAACTTAATTCTTCTTTATTTTGTATAGGTGCCTGGTAAATTAAAGATTTCAGATGTCCCCGCAGGAAAAAATCCAAACTGTGAAGGTCTGGTGACCTAGAGGGCCATAGTTGAGGCCCTCCCCGACCTATCCAACGGTTGCCGAAAGTTTGATCTAAAAATTCTCGCGCTTGGATGCTAAAATGGCCGGGGCACCGTGATGCATAAACCACATTTCATTTTGTAGTCAAAGTGGCACATCTTCCAGTAAACTAGGCAAATCTTCTTCAAGAAAATGACGATATCTCTCTCCGTTCTTCCCGGAATGAAGAATGAACCTATAATATAATCTTCAAGGATTCCTGCCCACACGTTAAGAGAGAACTATTCTTGGAATTGTGATTCCTGTATCGCATGGGGGTTTTTCCTCTGACCACAAATGATTGTTGTGAAAATTGCGTAAAGCGTTGCGTGAGAAATTTGTCCCGTCGGTAAACAGGATTTGATTTTCAAATAAAGGATTCTGAATAAGGCATTGGAGAAACCAACGACAGAAGTTGATACGTAACGGAAAGTCACGAGGGAGTAGTGCCTGAACTACGAAAAACCAAAATAAAAATAAGTTTTTAACACCTTGTATATCAAAAATGAAGGCCTTGTAGACCCATGCTTATATGAACTTTTCACCTTATAAATAACTGAGGAATCGTCCTGTAAAATATCGGACACTTATTACATAACACCCTTTATTGACAGTAAATTTTGACGTAACAGCTACTCAATATTTATGTGAACCATTTACATAAATATGGGGGTAATAAATGTTATGTAGTATTCAAATAATTATTTTACATAAGCATGTTGCGTTAATTTGTTGAAAATATAAACAGGATGTTCATAAAATCAGATGAGAATGTTTCCCTTTTCAACATGTTCCGTTAATTTTATATAATATTTACGTCAATATAACAGATATATGTGCTGGGAGCAATATTATTTCCAATAATTCCTCCCGCTATTTTGACTTATAAATTGACAGTAGTCAATAACTTCCGCAGATAAGTCAAAGGAACCTGGGTGCCCTATGTCGACAATTTCAAAAATGCAACAAAAATGGGGGGTTGACGAAAAAAACAGAACTCAGTTTTGTATCTCATTTTGACACATTCTGTATATAACTAGAAATATTGATGTTCCTTATTGTCGGATCTATCGTTTAAAAAAACAAGTCGATAGCTTGGATAGAAAACAAAGTAATGGAGCTTGCATGCACCCCTGGATCACCCTGTATGTACTTCCAGTCCAAATTTCATACTTCAGAAAGGGATAAAGTTTGAGTGCATTTCTGCAAGATATTCCACGTGCGTTTCATAATTCTGTTCGTATTTTTGTACTGGTTGAAAAATATAAGATACAATTCTTCTTCTTTTTCAGTGTTCAAACTGGCGGATACTTCACATATATTTTCTGATACTGTGTTTTTCAAGTTGATATTATTCCCAATTGATGATATTTGAATCGCCTGCATAACTAACCATTGTTTTTGTTTCGAAAATTTCTGCTAAATTATTCATTGAAAGTTTAGAGAAGTAACATTGTAGAACTTTGCAGGATTATCCATCAAAAATTATCCAATGTCCGTCGAAGCGTTAGCTAGGGAAGTAGTTGTTTTTTCAAATTATACCCAAATAAAATGTGGATTCTAGGTGGGGATATTCTATTTTATTGTGTGGAATTTAATTATTTTACATGTATTTAAATTAACCTTACACTTTTAAATTCATCTCAATCGACAAATCCGTATAGTAATAATTTTGGAATTCTGAACTATTCGCAATTCCTCGGCATTCCAACCCTCAACTGTTTTCTTGAACGAGATATTTCTCCTGGCAAAATTCTTGAAGCCAGACCAACCGGTCAACTGCCAGAAGCCGCAGGCTATAAAATTCCTCGAATAATATTTGTTCAACTAATTTCCTCTAATAAACACAATATCCATTCTTCAGACATTCCTCGGTCGAGGCGCATCCCTCAGTATATTCGAGCAATATTTGAAGGCCTAATCCTCTTCTAGTTAAAATAATAATAGAGGGTGAGTTTCCAAAATTGCTTGGACAAGAATTATTGAGTCTGAGAACGGACAGGTTATCCCATTTTTGTTTCATTTCCACTCCCACAGTCGTACATCCAACAATGGAAAAATATCCAGTAATGAATGTCATGGGTGGATCGTTATATGGGACGATGCAGTGGCGGAGTTACAGTTATTTCAAATACCTACTATATTTGTTTCTTCAGACCTGAAATACAGACAAAACAACATATAATCGAGGAATGGAAATTTGAATTAGTGCAGTATTTAATGAAATCGTAGCAAAGCGCTTTCGACTGTTGAGTCATCATTAGTACTTGAGTAAGAAATAATTTGAGTTTTAGAGTTGGCAGTGGCAGTTGTTATTGAACAACTCTCTAGGGATTAAAATGTCAATGAAATGAATAATAAAAAACCTCTTTAAAGACAAGCTTTTAATCGAATGCCCAAAAAGTGAAACAATAATTGCTTTGGATGTGGACGTGGACGTAGGTTATTTTGCGAGTTACATATTCAAGAGCTTGTCGCGCAAAGTTTTCAGTTCGAATACGAAAGCGACAAGCTTTTGAATCTGTAACCCACGAAATAACCTGCATCACACATTCAAAGCAATTATTTTTTCAACTTTTTAGGGCATTTGAATAAAAGCTTGTTTTAAAAAAAGTTTTTTTATTAATTATTTTATTTTGTGCTTTTTAGTAAGTACGCCTTAATCTATCCATTTCTGTTTGAACCATCGTCATTATGAGGCTTTTTTCTGAATTATCTAGTTCTTCAATGAGGAAACCATCTAGAGATGAACGGTCCATTAGGGGCCATTTATTAATTACGTAACGACAATTCTGGCCATTTCTGACCCCTTCTACCCCCATGTAAGAGCACATAAGATTTCTCGGACTTCCCCTCCCCCTTCTTACGTGAGATTTTATCTGGTTTTAGAAAAAAACAATTAGAAATCGCACATTTCGACTTATGAAATATTACGTGAGAATGGTCGCCCCCCTCCCCTCAGAACCCTTAAGTAAGTAATAAATGGCCCCTTAACACAAAACTTGTCCACCATCTAGAATTTATGAATTTTGACAATAAATTCATAATCTCCGACCCCGAAAAGCCTCACATACCAATTTTGAATAGAGTCAGTCCATAATCACGAAGATTGTCCGCCATCTTGGAGCTGTCATTCTGATTTTATGAATTTTGACAACAAATTCATGATCTTCAACATCGAACACCCCCATATACTAATTTTGAATCGAATCGTACCATAATTACAAAACTCGTCCACCATCTTGAAGCCGCCATCTCAAATTCGTAAATTTTAATAAAAAATTCATAATATCGGACCCCAAAAATCCCCACATACCAATTTTGAATAGAATCGGATTATAAACACAGAGATCATCGGCCATCTTGGTGCCGCCATTTTGATTCAATGAATTTTCACAAACAGTCAATGATCTTCGACAATGAAAACCCCCAGATACAAATTTTGGATCGAATCGGGTCATAAACACATCTCGTCCGCCATCTTGGAGCCGCCATTTTGTTTCTACTCCAACAAAAATTCCGTAATGCATTGTCACAGGAACCATGAACACATGCCAAATTTAATGTTAATCGGACAACTAGAAGTGGGTCAAGTTTAACTTGAAAGACAAAAAAACAAAAAAAAAACAATGATACTCATAATTTCCTGTATAAAGTCAAACATAGCAAATAGCAATACAACAATCAGAGTCTCAAACATTTACTAATCAAAAAAAATTAAACCGACGAAAAAATCAACTGAAAAGCAAAAAATAAAATAAACCTTCTTAGTCTAAATGATAATTGAGCTCCTAAACTAATGTAAGTAACTGATTTTGAGTCAAACAAACAATTATCGAAGATCATTATCTATGAAAGAAGTCATCAAAACGCAGCCGTGCATCTCGCTGCCATCATTTTACGCTTCACCTAATTCATTTGCTAGTTTGTTTGGCGCCGACTCAAAATCAGTTACTCACATTAGTTTAGGAGCTCAATTATCATTTAGACTAAGAAGGTTTATTTTATTTTTTGCTTTTCAGTTGATTTTCGTCGGTTTAATTTTTGTTAAAAAGTTTTATTTTTCACTTTTCACTTCCGTATTTCGTCGGTTTAATTTTTTGTTAAAAAGTTTTCATTTTTTAATTTTTTGTGGCTAAAATCTACCAACTACTACGTACTTGTTTTTTGATTACTTCCAAAATACTTACTTACCCACCTTACTTCAACTATTACCAGTTAAATAATATGATCATCTACTTTTACTATTTGTTGTAATATAAATTATTTTCGTTGTTGTGGTTAGTTTATTTCATTACTTATATATATCATGTATATCATTCCATCCTCTCATAAAATATACTGATTTTGACGGATGTGGAATAAGAATAATGTCAGTAGCGATCTGTCATTGTCAACTACGTATGTGTGTGCCAATGTTCACTAGTAAAAAATCAATTATCCCCTATTTTTCTACCCGTAAGGGTGGCTTATTCTTTTCGAAATCCAAATGTAAGGTATACCCTATCTATTAAAAAAAGAATCATCCAAATCGAAGAACCCAGTACAAAGTTATGCCTGATAGAATCGGTTAACGGACCAGAATTCAGAGGGTGAGTGATCAATATCCTTCATTTTGCTACCCTTAGGGGTGGATTTCATTTTTTAAATTCAAATGGGACCAAATTCGAAGTACACCCTATCCACTAAAAATTATCGGAATTGGACGTATCAGTAAAAAGTTATGCGTGATCATACATAAAAAAAATGATGGAAAAAAAATATACGTGTCGACTAGAGAACCTCCTCCTTTTTGGTTTCGTCGGTTAGAAAAACAGATCACAATCTAAAGCCGGCCGAATAATGGTGTACTTGGCGAATAATCGTTACTTGCGTATACTTGCCATGTCGTGTGAGTGGGTTACTTGTACAATTATTTGTCACTCGTCGGTTTTCCATTTGTGGCCGGTAAAAATGGCCCAAGTCAAAGGGATCACGATTATTCGTACACTTGCCAAGTACATACTTGTCTATACTTGAGGGCGCTCAAACGAAACACAAATAATTGGCTTTTACTGCGACTATTCATTAGTTTTCAAAGACCTAGCAGAAGCGTACATGCTTGCCGAGTATGCAGATAATTGTGTATTTGCCAAGTACACGAGTCGTTTGAGCCCGGCTTTACATTCTCAAAAGTTGACAGTTATTGAGTAATCCTAAATGAGTTTCATTACATTGACAAAGTAGAAAACGTTCTTTCTGAGCACAATTCCAAACTCTCACCGTCAGATTCATTTAACAACTTCATTAGAGGTATGGAAACTTAGTTGAATTGTCACAAGGATTTTTTTATAACATTCCGCCCCTTTTTCCTTCATTTCTAGCAATCGAGTCATCGCTCCTATGGACTTTCAAAGATCCACAATATTAATATACCAATACGACTAGTAATGAGTTTCACCAATATTCCAGTCTCAATGCAAGCTTCTTTCATTTGTAAAAGAAGAAGAAATGTTACACTGGAATAGATCGTTGACGACTGTTTAGTTTTCCTGAATGGCTATATGGAAACTGCCCAAACTGTTTCAACTAAAACTGATCGAATACATCCTAACATAAAATTCAAACTTGAAATAGAATCATGTGATACCTAGTTTTTCCAATCATCCTCACGAGCACAAAAAGGCTGCATTCAACTGTTACATGCAAAAATTCTAACAAAATAGCCAGTTGCATCCGAAGTAACTTCAAAAATTTTTTTTTTCAAAATTAATAATGGGTTGAGTAGATACCTGATTAACACAACAGATAAATTCGATGAACTATCAAAAAGTGAGATATATAAGATAAACTGTGAAGTTTGTGATGCAGCTTACATTGGAAGAACTTGCAGACCTTGGAAGTTATATAAATGAACATTAAAACCCTCACAAAGTATCGGCTTTCTACTATCACCTTAGATTCAACAACTACAACTTCAGTCCAAATAGAAATTTAGAAATTTTTGCAGGAGGTCAGTTCCAAAAATTACAGGAGACTAGATTCTCTTAAATATTTACACGTAAGTAATGAATTGCTTGACAATAACCTTTGTGTACATAGCTCTTTTTTTCAAATTTTCGAAATTTCTACTTCAAATTGGTTCAAATATTTTTTCAGTGCTTAAAACTTACTGAAAGGTACGCACTAATGACTCCACAGTCGAAAGCACACTGGTACGAATCACACTAAAAAAAAATTGAAAAATATATTGATCCTTGGGATGTTTCGAGAAAATACACAAAACAATATACAATACCATACCCGCTCATGGTCTAGCTCTGAATAGGTCCCACACAACAGGTAGATTCAACCCCAGGGCATTCCCTAATGTATCGTTGTGTAACAATATAAGGAAATTGAAAAGAACAGGTATGTTTGTGGAAAGATATCAACTGTATTGTATGTTTTGTATTTTTTTAATCATTTTTCTATGAATATTATTATACGACTGCTCATAGCGAAATGTTCCTAGTCGTCACACAAAATATTTTTGTGGTGATGTACAAAAATGTTTAAAGGTTTTAATATAGAAAATTATTCAGCTGATCAGTAAAAGGTTGAATTTATTGAAAAACTATATTGTTTTGTACACGCTCTACAAAATACCAGATTTGGAAACTAAATAAAAACTTTTGAACAAAGAATTAAACCGACGAAAAAAGAAACTAAAAATCGGAAACTAAAAGAAACTTTTTTTAGTCTTAGTACCTAAGCTCCGAAACTGATGTAAGTTTCTAATTTTGAGTCGGCGCCTAACAAACAAACAAGGAAATTAATTACGTAATGCATAAAATGATGGCAACGGAGTGCGTTGTGGCGGCGCGTCCTTTCGCAGGAAATTGCCGAGCAATCAGTCAATATCAGCGAGACAGTTACCCAAACGGGCAACACGTGAGGGCACACGTCGTTGTGAGTGATCGTGCGGAAAGCACATTTTTGGAATGTTGCTTTATATCTCTGGAGATTTCACGTTGTATTTATATGTTATTTTGTTCTGATCATTTCTTAAAAGTAATCTAATGATCTTCGTTGATTGTTTTCTGGGATCCGACTCAAAATTAATTGCTCACCTCAGTTTTGGAGCTTAGTTACTGAACTTCCAACCTCCATGTCACCCCTTTAGGGGTTGAATTTCTAAAAACATTGAAATACATATTTCTTCCATTTGCGCCATCAATTTTTATGATCACAACTTGAAAACTAACGGATTTCCCATACAAGCCTCCAATCCTAATTTAACTCTCATTTCACCCCTTTAGTGGATACATTTCCAAAAACACCGAAACGGTAATTTTTTTATTTGTATCAAAGACCCCTAAATACCAATTTTCATGATTCTAACTTCAAAACTAACTGAACAGACTTTCATCCTCCATTATACCCCTTTAGGTTTGAATTTTCGAAAACCCTGAAACATACAGGGTGAGTCATCAGGATTCCCGTGGTTAATTGCTCCTTAATGTATCACTATTTCAATTTCTTACATTTTTTTTTGTCAAAGGACCATCTAAGACCTTCCAGAATAATTCACACAGGGTGCATCATTGGTGAATGGCTAACCAAAGAAGTTCTTTTTCAAATGAAACACCTGGTATATTTTCAAATATTCCGATCGGCTGTTCCATTGGCTGCTCCACAATTCTTTCAATTTTGAATTCCGTTGCGGCGTTGCCGAGTTATTCAAAAGAAATCTATTTTGTAGACTTCTTTTCTAAAAATTACCTATTTCACATTTTGAAATATTTAGTAAAGATAATTGGGGAATCGTTGGTCGATATGATGATGTTTATTGAAAATAACAAGAATTTGGAATTAATTGTACAGGATGTTCGATAGAACAACACAAACTTAGCCATTTTCAAACATCGGTATTTTGATTTTTTCAAATGGAACACGCTATATATTTTCATTTAAATCAACTCCTTTTTGATGACTATACACTTTTCATTCCGACATCATGTATCTTAAACAACCTGTTTCCGAGATATTCTGGTTCAAAGGAATTGTTCAATATCAAATCAACAATTCTATAGATTTGTTTATCTACATGTTTATTCATAGAAAATACTGATACTGAATGATGTTTCAATTATTTTTTTCCATCTTCAAAAGCATTCTTGGCAACTCATGAATAACTAGCATAGCAAAAGAAATTTTCAAACGTAACTATTTTTTCTAGTTTAGTTATCCATGACTACCGCTGAAAAAATTACTATCGGAATTTGTAAATAGATGTAACTGTCAAACTACAATCCAGTTCTGTTAAAAATGATTGTGGCATTATGAATGATCGTTTGGAGCACATGGTTGAAATGGTGTATGCTTTGGGGAAAAGTGATATCAATTGCTTACTGGCATTTAGATTATACGAACAAAAGTTTCCTGAGAGAAGACATCCAGACCAGCGAGCATTTCGAGACCTCAAAACAAGATTAGAGGAAACCGGAAAAGTATTTTACAAAAAGTTTTAAAAGTTGTCCTGTAACGAATGATGAAAATACTCTCGATATTGCATTGCATATTACCGAGAATCCCCATGTGAGTACACGTATTTTGAATAGGGAGTTGGGAATATCTCAAAGTAGCGTTTCTCGGATGGTGAGAAAATGCAATTACCATCCATATCATATGCAGTTAATGCAGGAGCTGACTGAAAGATATTTTCCAAAGCGAATGCGGTTTTGCCAATGGGGTGTAGATGAAATCAACCAAGAACCTGTTTTTTTTAGTATGTTCTATTTTCGGACGAAGCCACGTTTCACAACAATGGCCATGTGAATCGGCATAATATGCACTATTATGCAACTGGAAATCCTCATTTTGTTAGATATGTCAATCACCAACAACGTTGCTCACTGAATGTTTGGGGAGGTATTATTGGACGGCGTGTAATTGGGCCCTTTTTTTTCAACGGTCATCTGCGAAGTCAGTTATCAAACTTATTAGATGATATTCCATTGGAAATGAGGCTGAGAATGTGGCTGATGTGCGGGAATACATTGATAATGAATTCCGTGAAAAATGGATAGGTAGAGGAGGGCCAGTTCAATGGCCTCCATGGTCACCGGACTTACAAAAATAGTTTTTTTTCTATAGGGATACATTAAAGGGGTTGTCTATCAAACTCATCCTACAACTCCTGAAAATATGAGAGCAAGAATTCGTACTGCTTTTAGGGAAATTTCAGAGGACATGCTGGCACATGTGGATAATAATTTCCGAAACAGATTGAGAGTGTGTATTGGTGAAAATTGCAGGCACATTGAACATTTGCTGCATTAATTATTGTTATTTTCTGTAAGATTCGAATAAAAATGATTTGTATGGCAAGTTTAATTCCAAATATGATACCATAGGCGAACAATGTCAATATTATCTGTGGAAAAATATCCATCTGTTAGATGTAGAATATCTCGGAAACGAGTTGTTTTAGGTACATTACCTTTCTTTACAAAATATTTTTAAACGTGAAATAGGTAATTTTTTTTCGAAAAGAAGTCTACAAAATAGATTTCTTTTGAATGACTCGGCAACGCCGCAACGGAATTCAGAATTGAAAAAAAAAATTGAGCAGCCAATGGAACAGCCGATCGGAATATTTGAAAATATACCGGGTGTTTCATTTGAAAAAGAACAACTTTGGTTAGCCACGCATCAATGATGCAGCCTGTATGAAAAAAATCATTTTGGAAGGTGGTATTGAATGGTCCCTTGTACAAAAAAAAATATAAGAAATCGAAATAGTGATACATCAAGGAGGAATGAACCACGGGAATCCTGTTGACTCACCCTGTATTTATCTTCATTTGTGAAGGCGATCCCAAATACTTATTTCCATGACCATATCGAAACCAACTGTACTTTCACTTTCACCCCCCTTCTCACCCCTTTTTCACCCCTTAGGGATGGAATACCACAATCATCCCCCCCCTTAGAAGTGGATTTTTTTCAAATTCAACTTCGAGGTATACTTATCATTGAAAAAAGGATCATCAAAATCGGATGTTATGCGTGGTATACATAAAAAAAATGGGTTAACTAGATGACCTCCTCCTTTTTCTTCGTCGGTTAAAAATTAAATATTGTCAACACGAATTAGTCAATCGGTAGATTTCCTATTGATAAAATGCGTTGATTGTGGATTTTCCATCCAATTTTACACTACAAGATTATAATCGATAATTTTCATGTATATTCCTAGGGAGAAACCAGCAAAGAACCCAGGATTGAATGAATGACAGCGATGAACGGGCAGAATTGGCCGGACGGAACTGATGCTAGAAAATTCGATTCAATTTCCGTATCAAAGATGACTGGAGAGTTCAATGAATAGTTCATTAATTGCGGAACAAATTGATCGTAATTGAATTGCCCTTTTTAAGGTGTATAACGACTACGAAACGACGTTTTCATACAGTTCACATAATTTTTTATGACCAAGAAAGGGCTTTTTCCAAAATGTCCATCGACAAATATTTTGCAATTTCAAGCAACAAACGGTACGATATTCGTTTTGTATGTCACGCTACCTAAAGTAGAAAATCAATGGAATCGAATGAAGGATTAGTAATTAGAACGCTATTCTCCCAATAGAAATAAACGGATTTTGATTTTCTCCTTCTTCATTTTTTATGGAATATCACATTCGGGAAACGGAAAAATCTTCCAGATATTGGACTCACATTCATTTCATCCAGATTGTTCAGTCAATTTTGTGTTCATGGCTTAAGAGATGGTAGATCTACAGAGAACGCTATATACAGACTGACCTCTATCATTTATTAATCCATGGATAAAAAAAATCCTATAATCAGTATATTTCTAAACCATTCTGGAGCCTCTGATACCGTGTGCCATAAAAACCTTCTTGAAAATTTAAAAAAATACGGAATTAGGGGAAATACTGAAGCTACTTGAAAGCTACTTGTCTGATAGGAAACAGAGAGTGAAGTATGAAGGAACTTATAGTACAACAAGAACATTTACTTCTGGAATACCCCAATGAACTGTCCTTGGCCCACTCTTATTTATTATATATGCTTTATCTTAATACTACCTGCGGAATCATCAGTTTTGCCGACGATACAACCAGATTATATACAGCTCCAACTTGGCAGAAACTGAAAGAAAAATAGAAATTGATTTTCCTAATATATCAAGCTGGTTACAAATGAATAAATTGACACTTAATTACAAGAAAATAAAATACTTCCCCTTACATCATATACAAATGGTCTTCTCAACTTAGGGCCTTCGTATGTCGGATTAAACTCCCAAATTGCCGAATCTGAAACAACAAAATATCTCGGAATAATGTTTGGTCGCCATATGAGGTGGGACCTACAAACAAACGAAATTGTCAGAAAATTCTTATCGAAAGTCATACACCTCAAAGATTTCCTAAATATAAAACATTTAAAAACACTCTATATCTCCCTTATAGAATACCATATGGAATATTAGGTTGGGGTGGAGTTAATGACTGTTTTCCTAATGAAGTAGATGTTTTACAAAAATAGATCTTAAAAATAATATACGGTAAAAAGGCATCTTTTCCCACAAACTCTTCATACAACAAATCCAAAATAAAAGATGTGGGACAGATTTTTTGTCAAAAAATTATTCTATTCGAATAACTGGGAAAAATTGAACTCACTCTTTACATGAACCCCTACAATACTCGAGAAATTTATGGAGTTTTATTCCCATGTTGCGAAAAAACTATCGGCCAACGAAATACGAATTATTTAGCACCCAGAATCTAATGCTTTATTACCACATGACTTGAAAGATATAAAAAACTACCGAACTTGAAAAAGAACTGAAAAAATGGTTTGCCAAAGATATATGAGAAATATATTATGGTGTTTATTCATAATTCTCAAAAATTTCATATTACGACAAAGTTAACGCTTTATATCTCGAAAAATATCAATCTTAGCGATTCGGTTTTTATAGGAAATTAAATTTGCTACAGTTTATCATTCACATATTTTCCATGAATTCAGTTTTTCATGAAGTGACGTCAAAAAAATTAGTTATACATATTTGGAAAAAAATAACAAAGTTTACATGTATTTTAAATGGGAAATCTTTCCACGCTCTGGGAAAGTACTTAAATGTTAATATTAAGAGCTAACATTTTCAATGAAGTTTTTTTTGGATATTTCCAACAAAATTTTCGGTTGGGAGCAGAAATAAAAAAAAATTGTCGTAAAAAAAATACTATAGTATATAAATACCTGGTGTCAACGAATTTACTAGACAAGTCGTAACTTCTAGAATATTAGGAGTATCAAAATGAGATTTGGTATAGGTAAATGGTATGTGAAGAGGGGAGTTTTCGCTATTTTTCACTTTCCGGTCACTTGGATTCGGTTTTGAATTTGTAAATGGAACACCCTGTATATTGTAAATTTTTGGATTCCTGAGACAATTCTGGATCAAAATGTGATATTTTGAAAAGTTTTTACGCCTACTTCATTTTTTTAGAGTTACTTTCAATAACGCATCTAGGTGGCCATGATCGGACGTAAACTAATCTGAGGACCTCAGGTGATGTCAGAAAATTATTAACGCAAAGTTTAAGTGACTCATAGATAGAAATGAGACAAGTTGGCAAAATTACATTTTTGTGTCCAACTGTTATTTTTCAAATGACGACCATTTTTTGACAAGCACTTTCCGAAATAATGATTTTTTTGCAATTCTAACGATACAATTTATTTGCGATTGGAATAAAAATAAGAACATAAATTAAATATTACTAAGGAAAATACTGGATAATGATTTATTTACTTTTGTCAAGTGTGCCATGGAAAGCCATGATGAATAATATTTTGCAGTTATTTTAATCAAGTCTTCTTTGGAAAACAAAACACTCACATAGGTAATGACAGTGACATAAACTTCATCAGCAGATAGTAAAGGTTTCTTGATTTTCGTTAAATTTCAGTTTAATTTGCCTTCAAAATATTGTTTACTCAAAGTTAATAAGTGGATATGTTATTATTATTTGGAGAATGTCATGGAAATTCAAGGAATGCTGCTGAGTTGTATACTCAGATATATCCCAATCGGCAACATCTTGCCCATCAGTATTTTCCGAATGTTGAGAATCGTTTTAGTCAAGAAGGAAATCGAGAGGCGGAACAAAGGTTTATCATAAATGGGGAGACTGAGATTAACGTTCTTGCTATGGTTGACGTTGATAAAACGATTTCCTTAGGAGAAATTAGTCAGGAAATGCAGATAAGTTACGAATCAGCAAGAAAAATACTGAAAAAGCACGGATATCGAGCATTTAAATATCAGTAACATCAAGATTTGTATGCTGACGATGGTGACAGACGGGTAGTGTTTTGTGATTGGGAATCATAGAGTCAACACCAATTTCATTACCTTTATTCTATTTTCTGTAGAATCATGATTTACAAATAATGGTTTGTTCAATAAGCAAAATACTCGGTACATGCAATGAGAGAGGGCAATTTTCAAGAAAGGTTTGGCGCCAATGTCTTGGCTGGTACCGTTGGAAACTGAATAATTGAGCCAATATTGTTCAAAGGTCAGTTAACAGGGGTTAGGTACTTGGGTTTTCTTCAAAATGAAATTGAGGATCATCTTAATAATGGTCCAGTACGGTAGCCTGCCCGCTCACCGGATCTCACTGTGCTCGATTTCTTCATTTGGGGATATGTTAAAGGAAAGGTTTGCTATGGAACAGCTCCAGCCACTCTTGAAATCTTAGAAGAAAAAATGTCTAGGGGTCATTAGAAGTATAACGCCTCAAATGTTACGGAACGTGTTGAGATAAGCAATTGAACGAGCGTAAATGTGTCTTGAACAAGGAGGAATGCGCTTTGAAAATCTACTAGAGTGAAAGTGAACTAATTATTATCCATGGCACACTTGACAAAAGTAAATAAATTGTTATCCAGTATTTTCCCTAGTAACATTCAATTTATGTTGAAAGTAAAGTATTTTCAAACCACTCGCAAATAAATTAGTATCCTTAGATTCGTCAAAAAATCTTTTTTTCGGAAAGTGATTGTCAAAAAATGGTCGCCATTTGAAAAATAATAGTTAGACACGAAACTGTAATTTTGCCAACTTGTCTTATTCTTATCTATCATACTAATCTCTGAAACTTTGCGATTGTAATTTTCTGACATCACCCAAAGTCCTCAGATTAGTTAACGTCCGATCATGGCAACCTAGATGCAATATTAAAAGTGACTCTAAAAACATGAAGTAGGCGTGAAAACTTTTTGAAATGTCACATTCTGATCCGGGATATTCTCAGAAATCTAAAAATGTTATAATATACAGGGTGTTCCATTTAAAAATTCTAAGCTGGAGTCATTTCCGGTGAAACCGGAGGTGACCGGAAAGTGACTAATATGCGAGAACTCTCCTCTTCACATACCATGTACCTATACCAAATCTCATTTTGATACACCCAATATTCTAGAAGTTATGACTTGTCTAATTGATTCGATGACACCCGGTATATTTATATATATATATATATATATATATATATATATATATAAAATATATAATATAAGTGTATGTTTGTGTACATCAATGTATGTATCCATCATGTATATTTCAAAACTCTTCCTTATTAGCACTGGAAAATTACTCCAATTGTGAGTGGAAAATTACCCCGATTGTTACTTGAAGATTACCCCGATTATGACTAACCGACAATCTTCTACTATTTTCCAATTTTTTACAAATTTTTCACCAAATTTTACCCATTTTAATGTAATAATTTTACTAGGGAAATCACATACACAAGAAGTCAATACTACGTCTCTGACCCACCTGTTTATTCACAAGCACACTTCTATAAATTTATATTATGTATTATTATTATGATGAATAAACATATATTATTATGTCATTATTATCATTATTATTAAAATAAAGCCATACTGCGGTTTCTCAACTTTTTAATTGATCTCCAGCGTAAATCAGAAAATAATTCCTGAAATTATTCTTCAACTGGAACAGAAACAATAACTCAATACATAGTCCTCTGCAATTTGCAATGATACTTGAAACGTACAAATTAAATAATTCAACGGAGCAAAACAGAAAACAATGAGTCGCTCACTTGAATGGCTCTAGCTTCACCTTCGCAATATAGTCCAAACCTCCTTAACACAAAGTCACGATATAAAATTTGGCAACATACCCATCTAAGTTTGGTGGAAAACCTACTTATGAATATTTTTATGATCTCTAGAGGTCAGAAAGTAATGCAAATTTGGTCTGTTCAATACTGCGTATTTAGTTTTCTGGTTTGGTTTCTTGGCTTTGCAAATGGTTCATTAAGATGTTGATACAGAGTGGACATAAATGAAATGGTATTATGAGAAAACAAATAGAAACAAAATGTATTTCTATGGCGACACAAACACTACATAGTGCAGTAGCAACATATTTTTATGCTTTTCTTTTTCTACTTCTCATCATACATGTTAGAATTCAGAGAAAACAATTTCAAAATGTTTGGTATTTCCACTCTGTTATAGAGTCTATCCATTCTCAGTTGAATAATTAATCTTCGACTCGAAATAGAGGGTTGGTTCAAAATCGTATAAATTATTATGTTGAATTATGAAGGAAACCAGAAAAATAAATAAATATGATTTCCCCTAAAAAGTATATAGTAGACCAAATTGAGCGAAAACTATTCCCACGTAGAAACCAGTAGATAACTTCGTTTATAGCACGAATTACCGTAGTCCACTACAGATCATACGTTTTCACATTTGGGTTACATCTTATAGAATCTATTAATAGAACAGTGGTGTGATGTGTTTTGGGCAGAAGCAGATGGTATGGTTAGTGAACAACTGCTATTTTTTCCTTGTTAGTGCATTTGTATGAATAAAAGCTTGTCTTTATTTTATTTTTTATAATTTTTATTTTTATTCCTTCAGTTCTGTTTTTATCAACTAGTAATGAAAATTCGTTTGAAAAAAGTTTCGTCTATTTATTTTAATTCTTAGTATTTATGATGTTAAATAACTTGTTTAGTGATTTCTATCTGATTTATTTTTGAATTTTGACAAAAAAATCATTATTTGCGACCCCTAAGACCTCTAGATACCAATTTTGGATAGAATCGGACAATAATCACAAAAATTGTCCGCCATATTGGAGCCGCCATTTTGTTTTTTAGAAAATTTTATAATGCATTGTTACCGGAATTATATACAACAGCCAAATTTCAAATCAATCGGACCATTAGAAGTGGATCAAATTTGATTTGTTGAAAATATAAACAGGATGTTCATAAAATCAGATGTGGAATCATCTGCGACTGAAAGATAAACCTTAGTCACTATCTTCCATCGTCAAGATAACCTCTTGTGGGGTATTCATGTTGAAAAGGGAAACATTCTCAATTGAATATTGATAGAAAGATTTTTCTGTGAATTGAAAAATCCACGATTAAAATGAAGTTATTTTTTGTGAATGTCTAACAGAAAACAACTACTTCCCCGGCTAAAGCCACGCTGGACATTGAACTACATCTGATAGATATTCTGAAAAGGCCCTAACTCAAAAGCTTTAGCCGGGGAAGTAGTTGTTTTCTGTTAGACATTCACAAAAAAATAACTTCATTTTAATCGTGGATTTTTCAATTCACAGAAAAATATTTCTATCAATATTCAATTGAGAATGTTTCCCTTTTCAACATGAATACCCCACAAGAGGTTATCTTGACGATGGAAGATAGTGACTAAGGTTTATCTTTCAGTCGCAGATGATTCCACATCTGATTTTATGAACATCCTGTTTATATTTTCAACAAATCAATCTATCATACCCCATGACAGGTTTCAATGTCAGAAAACACTAATTTCAAAGTGTCTCTCCAAAAGAAATGATTCTAACTTTTTCCATCTTTGCAAAGTGAGATTGCTTCTTGAAAATGTGTTTCCCATTTCTTCCGGTCTCCCTGATGATCGTGGAAGCGTGAAATAGATTTTCGTCGACAAAAATGTATTGAAGACCTAGTGAATGCGATGTCTCTCCTGCGTCAATGTTATGAATGATTTCTGGTGAATACTCTTTTGGAAAACATTCTTCTTGCCTCATCATCTTTATGAGTTCTTAATTAAGACTGGAATAGAAAATCAAATAACTATCTGAATGAAAATGCAAATTTTCAATTTCAGATTTTTCTTTTGAGTTAGGGCCTTTTCAGAATATCTATCAGATGTAGTTCAATGTCCAGCGTGGCTTTAGCCGGGGAAGTAGTTGTTTTCTGTTAGACATTCACAAAAAATAACTTCATTTTAATCGTGGATTTTTCAATTCACAGAAAAATCTTTCTATCAATATTCAATTGAGAATGTTTCCCTTTTCAACATGGATCAAATTTAATTTGCAAGATTTGATTACAGGCAGACACAAAGTAAAAAGACAAAGAATCCCCGCCTATGGTCGGAATTTTTTATCAAAGCGCAAATGATATTATGTTTTATCAGGGGTGGGTGACAAACCCCACCCTCATCTTACTAAGAATTGGATATACTATAATAAGGAATTCATAAGTGTTTGGACCACCATCCTCTCGAATTTATTTATACCTACTATAAATTATGATAATCGTGTCATTATCGTATTTAATGAACACTGAAACAGATAAGAACTTTGATGAACCCTGAGTGTCTCATCAGCTTTATTTCCAGTATGCATGGAAATACGTTCGTTTTACACTTCCATGATATAATATCGAAACTTATCGCTTGAACTTTCTCACAAATTGAATAATACCCTTCAGTACTGAGAATTCCCAACTCTGGAGCCCTTAGGAGGTGAAACTAATTGAAGAATTGCGTTGAAGCTTGGTAGTATTTTTCACCTAAGTATATAGAAACCACATTACATCTAATGAAATTATTTTATTTCTAGTCCCGCCGTGAAAGGGGAATTAATAGGAATTAATGAGATATTCACAAGCTCTTTAAAGTCTCGGTGTTTGTCTGTCTGTGGTTCGGAAGAGAATAAAAAGAGGAAAGATAAGCAGCGGAAAAGATATACACAGAGCAGTACTCTACGCCATCCGGAAAGGAATGCAATGGGAATCAAAAAAGATCCACAGAGACAAATAACCATATTCTCGGACTCTCAAAAAGCAATGAATAAAATATACATACAAAAAGACAGGGACAATTTAACCAACACAATACAAAAGAAAATGAACGAGACAGAGAAGGAATAAGAGAAGCAGATGCAGAAGCCAAGAAACACCATGACGACGGAGATATAGAAGAAATACCAAACACCAAGAAGGAGCTGAAAAAAATAAAAGAGAAAATAGAGCGCATGTAAAGCAATTGAGAAATTACTGAAACAGCGATTACTCCATAAACATTCTAAAATAACACCAACGGAGGAAATGAACTGGAAGACAACACAGCTAATCACAGGCCATGGAAACCCACAGACCTACTACAAGAGATTCAACCTAAGGAGAACGGACGGAATGTGTAGTTGCGGGTCAGAAGAAGAAACCAAAGAACTCATAACAGAAAGGTGCGGAATAGACAGACGAAAGATAGCGAGACAAAGATCATGAGGGATTACCTAAACATGACCTACCCCACGAATATAAACAATGAAAAAAGGCTGACAAAGGAACAGATAAACGAAATCAACAAATGGGGCAACGAAATAATTCTTGAAAACGAACAAATACTAGACCCAGAATGAACAAAATAGACAAGAAAGTCTAAATAAAAAAAGAAAAGGAGGGATTCCCTGCCCGCTAATTTTTAGGAGTGTGGAGATGGGATGGGTTCCTTTTGCAGTGGAAAGCTTGAAAGACAGCTAGAATCAGTGGCTTTATACCTAACGGTTGGAAAGCTAGCCGTAAGGCAAATTCAGATCAATGTCTGTGTGTCTGTAATCAAATTTTGCAAGTTGAATTTGACCCACTCCTAATCATCCGATTGATTTGAAATTTGGCAGGTGTACATAATTCCAGTGACAATGCAATATAATTTTTTTGTTAGGAAAAAAAAACAAAATGGCGGAAATTTTTTGTGATTATGGTCAAAATTCGAAAATATATTGGATAGAAATTACTAAACTAGTTATTTACTACCATATAAATACTAAAAAAAAAATAACGAAAAAAGTTTTTTAAAAGCATATCAGTTGATAATAGAAACAGAACTAAAAAGTTAGGAATAAAAATTATAAAAAAAAGTCAAAGACAAGCTTTTATTATACAAATGCACTAAAAAAGAAAAAACAATATTTCTCTCATTGTTTGATCTAGGTTATTCTGCGAGTAACAGATTCAAGAGCTTGCCGCAGATACAAATAGGTAATCTTGCGCGGCAAAATTTTGAATCTGTTACTCACAGAGAAAAATATTTTTTTCCTTTTTAGGGCATTTATATAATGAAAGCTTTTCTTTACATTTTTTCTTTGGCGGGAAAAATGTTTGACATTTTATCTTTGTTGACAGGTAACAAAATATCATGAAATTACTTTTATCTGTCCTGTGAGCTACCGATTCATCAGCATACCCTTCAGCGAACGTTGATGACTTCCAACCGCCATGTTTCTTTAGTGTCATCAAGTCTGCCCCAGATTCAACTAAATGTGTAGCAGACGATCTTCGAAATGAATGACCTGCATATGAGTTGGCATTTTCAAGTTGAAGAAAATTAGCTAATGTTTCAGGTACCTTATAAAACTGATTTTTACCCACAACCTGATTGATACTTTTTCGATTGCGATACGCATAAAACAGGCGAGGATCCTTTGCTGCTGCTGGACGAAGGGCTATGAACATTCGGTAATATTTAATATATTCTTCAGTAACTACAAATCTCCTGTTTACATCATTCTTTGTTTGCTTAAGTTTCACAATTAATAACGGTCCCGAATCTTCAATATCATTCAATGTCACCTGGCTGATTCCACGAATTCGACGAGCTCCTGCAATCCCAAATAGAACAACAACCTTGGCAATCAAATAAACTTCATCGGGAGCATTATTTAAAGAATCACTAGTTTGTGTACTCATAAAATTTGCAGCTTTCTTGGGCTTGTAACCTTTCCCATTTTCTTTCAGAAATGTAATTAGTTTGAAATATTTTGGAATGTCTACATTATTATTGGATTGTAACAGAGGTACTTTTGATCATTGAATTATTCGACCACACTGTTGATGCCTTTTGTTGTTGTGCCAGTTCCGAATAAAAACTTTTTAACAGAATATCAAACCGACGAAATACGGAACTGGAACGTAAAAAATAAAATAAACCTTCTTAGTCTCAATAACGAAGCTCCTTAACTAATGTAAGTAACTAATTTTGAGTCGGCGCCAAACAAACAAGCAAATGAATTAGGTAAGGCGTAAAATGATGGCATCGAGTTGCGCGGTGACATTGTGATAATTTTTTTGAAGTAATTAATGATCTTCGTTGATTGTTCGTTTGGCGCCGACTCAAAATTGAGTACTTACATTAGTTAAGGAGCTTAGTTATTGAGACTAAGAAGATTTATTTTATTTTTTACTTTTCTGTTCCGTATTTCGTCGGTTTAATTTTTTGTTAAAAAGTTTTTATGTTTCAATTATTTGTGGCTGAAATCTACCAATTACTACCTACTTGTTTTTTGATTACTCCCAAAATACTTACTTACCCATCTTACTTCAACTATTACCAGTTAAATAATATGATTATCAACTTTCACTAATTGTTGTAATATAATTTTTTTGTTATTGTTCTGATCAGTTCATTTCATTACTTTGTATATCATCCCATCCTCTCATAGAATATAATGATTGTGACAGATGTAGAACAAAAATAATGACAGTAGCGATCTGTCATTGTCAACTACATATGTGTGTGCCAATGTTCACAAGTGAAAAATCAATCATCCCCTATTTTGCTACCCGTAAGGATGGATAATTTAGTTTGAAATCCAAATATGAGGTATACTCTATCTATTAAAGGAAGAATAATCCAAATCGAAGAACCCAGTACAAAGTTATGCCTGATAGAATCGGTTAACGGACCGGAATTCAGAGGGTGAGTGATCAATATCCTTCATTTTGCTACCCTTAGGGGCGGATTTCATCTTTTAAATTCAAATGGGACTAACTTCAAAGTGTACCCTATCCACTGAGAAAAGGATTATCGGAAAAAAAATTAAAAAAATATACGCGTCGACTAGAGAACCTTCTCCTTTTTGGTTTCGTCGGTTAAAAATAAGCCAATAAGACCGTCTCCGAGAAAGAACTGCATCTTTTTTTCATCCTCCATTCCATAAATGTTGAATACGCGGTTTCTTAAATTTTCCGCGATTTAGCTGGCAATAATTTTTATAACGCTACTTTCGCTACATCTACTAACTCCGGTGGAGTCAGAGAAAACTCGGAATCAGACATTTTTCAACTTTATTATTCGAAATAACTACTAAACAACCACTGAGTTCGCAATTTTTAAATCAAATCACAGAATTAAATTGATATTTGATAACTTTGAAGGTTTCGTTAGCAGCCTACCAGTTTAAAAATTCCAATTTCACATCGATAATTTTCTGACTTGAACCTTCGTTCTCCCAGTCACAGAAAAAAATTGTGTATTATACACGGGAAAAATATTAGATTTTAGCTCTCGGTTTTTTGTCTACCTCGGCTTCGCGTCGGGAGACAACACAACCTCGAGCTAAAATCTAATACTTTTTTCCCTTGTTAAATAAATAATTATTTAATAATTTCCATTCATATTTTGGTTGACAATAAGGAGAAAATAAGAGGAAGCTTCTCTGACAGAAGTCAAAGTTTTCCTTGAAATAAAAAAATCGCTTCATGTGAAGAACAACTTTGTTATTTGCCAAATTGGTTAGCTTAGGAGAAAACTACTCTCTAGAAAATTATGAGCTGATTTTTTTTCGAAAGCCTTCCACATTGCTCCATTTTCCTGAACTTCGCTTTCCTGATTGACCCGACGAGAAATATCGACTCTCACCTAATCAATGTTGTCTTGCCTTGCCACGGCTCGTTACACCGGTTTCGCCGATACGGTGTAAAGAAGGGTTGAAGACTACGAGAACGAAATATCACCAGCAGTTGCTTTAATAGACTACTTCCGGAGAAACTTTCATTGGTTAATGCAGAGTAGAGACTTGCCCCTTTTTATCTTGAAATCTTTTCGATGTATAATGGCTTCCGTGTCCGGTTTCAATTTCCGAATGGTGAGGGCTTGGGCAAATTGATAAGACACCATAGTTTGGTTTAACCGTTCATAGAGAAATAAATAAAACAGATATTTTAATTTTTTAAACACCTCATGTCATGTCTTTTGCAAGGTAACATAGATTTACTTTGTTTCTCATTCAGAGTGAAGAGGAGACGTTTCAACTTTGTTTGTGAATGTTAAGTCATTCTCAATTTGGTGAGTGTCTGATGATGACAATTGACATTTTTCGAAGAATAAATGCCCTTTTTCATTGGGATGGCTTTCGGTGAAATCGGCTAAAACTTTAAGAGATTGAATATCTCCATGGGCGCAAGGCACAAAAATAGACAGTTTTTGAGAATAATCAAGGTCAAAGACTCTCAAATTGGCGTTTTCATCTGTCAGTGGTAGTTTCGTACGCCATGAACATATATTCCCACGACTCGATATTCCAGAAACTCGATGGAAATTTCACCGAGAGGTTTTCTTGGGACGCAGATAACGAATCTGTGGTCAGAATTTGGAAATTCACGTCAGTGGTCCCCCCCAAAAAAGCCCATTTTTCCATATTCTCGAAACTCGATGATAACTTGACCCAGGAGGTTTTCTCGGGCCGTCTGATAACGAATCTGGGGTCAGAATTACAAAATTCACGCAATTGGTCCCAATATGCCCTCCCCCCCAAAATGGACTATTTTTCGAAACTGGGTGAAATTTCGACCCGGGTGGTTTTTGGCGTCGCTGAACACGAATCTGAGGACATAATTTGAAAATTGACATCAGTGATCCCAATGGCCCCCAAAAAAGGCCCATTTTTCGATTTTCCCTGAAAATTCGGTATTTTCTGGGAGGTTTTAAGGTGACAACCAATTACATGAATTTTAAAATTCTGACCCCAGATTCGTTATCTGCGACCCGAGAAAACACTGGTGAAGTTTCCATTTTCGGGAATATCGAGTCGGAATAATCAATCTGTTCATGGCACGAAACTACCACTGATAGCTGAAAACGCTTTGACAGCCTTTGACCTTGATTATCTCAAAAACTTTCCATTTTTAGATTGATAAACATCTACAACTATTTTTTGGTTTGACTCTAATATTCATACTCGTTTCCATTGAATTAATGTAAACTTAGGGATGTAAAAATCCAGGAGCCGTGTGTCACTTGCGAAACAAGAGACATCAGATATATATGTTTAATGTCATCCATTCATTGTGGAACAACAAGAATACGACGCTATACGCCAAAAATTCCATGTTTTGTGTGCAATCGTAATTTTCAATTACAGCAAACTGCGAAAGTGATTGGTGATGAAAACATGAATAAATGGCAATCACTATCGTTCGAAGGGATGCCAGTAATCATCCACCTCTTAAGTTTGATGATGAGTGCAGACTTTCTTTGAATTGTAATGAGTCGATCAATGCAGAATGATCAAGGTACGTGGGAGGCGCAGCCGAACAAGAAGTTGTGCCAGCACGGAAAAAGCATTTATGAACGTGTAATGAACGATATTTTCCATTATATCTACCTGAAAACCACAGATTGTTAAGAACATTATTTTTGAGATTAATGAACAAAAACATGTATTTTTATTTTTATAATTGAAATATTATGGTCATTTGTTTTTAAATTGCTAATTTTCAGTAGCTACTTCATTTTCCATAACTGTAGTTGATAAAGTCGAAGGTGCGAATTAACAGAAGTGTTCAGTTTTTGATTTTACCCCACTCCATTGTATTCTGATGTTGGCGTTGTTTTTACTGTTCTTGAATGGCTGAACAATTTACGAGAAACTTCAATCTTTCTGCTTACCGATACTTCGATGTAGCCTTCAGCCAGAGTCAAGGAACGCCAACCTCCGTGACTTTTCAAAGTAAGCAAATCTCCTCCGCCCTCGACTAACCGAGATGCTGAAGATCGTCTCAAGCCGTGTCCAGCATAATCTTCCGGATTTTCTAGGTTCAGATATTCAGCAATCTGGTTTGTTGTATCACTGATTGTACGACACCCTGCATGTTGAGCAAAACATTTACTATTACGATACGCAATAAATAATCTTTTACTACTCATGTGTGGAGGTCTTAGATTAATATATTTACGATAAATAGTGCGTGGATCAAAGGGACATTCTTCCTTTGTAATTGTGAAACTTCTTGATTTGTGATTTTTGTAACTCGAAGGAGTCCTATAAAAAACTGGCCATTATCTACCACGTCTTCCAAAGTCAGACGAATCAATTTATCTCTTCGGCAGGCACCGAACATGCCAAATATTAAAATTACTTTTAGTCTGGTTCACAAGTGCTTCTTAGGTCAAAATTTTTTCGCATTCTATCGAAATTTATGATTGAGGTGTCATTCCATTCGGAATGGCATGTAGATATTTTTTGAGAAAATGCTAAGGCCGCTCGCAAAAATTGCAATAGTTATAAACAATTAAGTGAAAAAAAAAGGAAGTTTGGTTTTTTTGCCAATATCTCAAGAACTATCCGAAATAATTCAAATTTGAAAAATGATACAAAAAAAGGAGAAAATTTCCTAAGAAAAATTTTGCATTCCTGGAACTGTAGGACCAATATTTATAATTTTCCCAGAGGGTTGAAAAAACGCCCAAAAACGGGTACTCCGGCTTGCGCAAGCCACGCTCCCTTCGGACCTTTAATGAATAAATATTATTTAAACTTATTAAATATGAAAATTAAGAAATTTAAAAAATTCAGACGCCTGCAGGATAGATCAATGAACAATAATCCGTGGTCCAAAACTTTTTATGTGATTTTTCAATAAGTTATCCATTAGTTAATTACAATTTTTTGTAGCACGAACATTAACATGTTAAACTATTAATCTGAGAATGTTTTCCTCTCGTGGAGCTATCTTTCAAAGGTCCAAGAATAGATTTCCGTTGGAAAAATGAAAATTGTTAATTTTCGTTTGTTATTAACAATTTACTAAGGTGAAAAATTATAAAGCTTCATTAAACATTGAAAAACATTTTTTTTTCATAATATTATTATGATCGTTTTCTTATGATCAAAGCTACTTGAAAATGATTTTTAATAATCCTTATCTCCCATTGTTTAAAAAATTGTTATAAACAAATGCGTTGTTTATGAGATAATTTGAAAAAAAAAATTATAACTTAATCTTTGATGATAATTATGATTTTCACAAAAAACCGTTCCTTAAAAAAAAAATTATTGCTTAAAAACGCATTTTTAAATAACAATTTTTTTACCACTCGTTATGAAAATTAAGAAACCATTTTTTTATTTAATCATTATTTATCTTGGTCTTCGATAAAAAAAAATATTTCAATTTTCTT
This sequence comes from Gonioctena quinquepunctata, assembly GCA_018342105.1. NCBI lineage: Eukaryota > Metazoa > Arthropoda > Insecta > Coleoptera > Chrysomelidae > Gonioctena > Gonioctena quinquepunctata. Next base: position 166,198 of record JAFIRS010001184.1, read on the forward strand.
TGTTTATTTAATAAACAATTTGTTATAAACAAATGAATTATCTCTTTGTATGTTTTTTCTTTTTCTACTTAAAAAAACAAAAACAACCATGTATTATTTGGAAAAAAAATAATTTTTTTTTATTGAACTCTCAATTTTCTGTTCTCTTTCATTTCACCACTCTGACCTGGTTTTTTATGTTTAATTTTATTATAACTTTTTAACTAATGGGATACAAGAAAAAATTCAGGACTTATTTATTCTTTAATAATTAAACAACAAATAAGCCAAAATTTGAAGCACTCACTCAATTATTTATTTAATTTATATCATTTGTTTATGAAAATAGTCTTTCAGAAAAAAAAAATCTACTTTTATGTCTAAATATCTTATAAACTAATATAACCATGACCATTAAACTTATGTAACTTTTTATCTAACGTATATTTATCAACAATTTTTGCTTATAAATTTTAGTTTCAATTTATTGTTCCGAAAATAACCAATTATTATTGATTTTAATTTTCTTGGTTCTTCTAGATTATGCTAATAAGTTTTCAATGACCTAATGGTTTTTTCGGAAAATGCAGTAGTTTCTGGTAAATTATTAACATTTACATTTTCTTTTACTGCCAGAAGCTTTCATGGATTTTTTTTTTCTGACAAATAATCGAGAAGAATATCATCACTTTCATTTATAACTTTCTTTTGTTGGCGCCAGTTGCAAAATAGACGATATTATTTTATTTTGACATGTAAGTAGGCAGCTAATGACACTAGCGCACCGGAAAATTTTCCGTGCGGGCGCACGGAAACAGCCTACTTTCGGTACGCTAAATAAGCATGTAAATATAGTCTCTTCAGATAGGTATAATGAAAAACATTTTTTTTTAATATCAAAATAATTGATTTGTTTACAAGCAATTTATAAATACATGTCCTAAAAAATAGTTTTCGAATGTATATTTTCATTTTTAAACGTGATATATGAGTATATATGTTAGAAGGGCTCCAGGAAAATTTTTAGAGGTATTATTTAAACATTTATGCCATTTTCTATGATAACCGAGTTTCGAAAAATAAAGGACTAATTGGCAAATGCCAATTTTGAAAAATGAATTTTTTTTCCCAACCGGACCTTGTTCTTTCAAGTGTTAAAAACACACCATGTTTATTAAATTTTTTAAATTAATATCCTATAATACTATAAAAAATATTTTTTTGGTGTACTCTCTTAGAGATGGCGCAATTTTCTATTGGAACTTCCTCCACTTAAAAATGTTTTTTCCGATTTTTGGTATCGCTTATAGTTTTTGAGTTATTCCCAAAAAACTGAACCTCTTTTTTTTTTGTCAATTGCAATTTTTGTCAGCAGAAAAAATCAAAAAATATCTTCCTCAGAATTGCATCCTGAATTGAATGAGCTATTGCTCCTATTTTTTGGAGACTTGTAACTATTTTTCGCAGGAAACTCACTTCCCGATTAGACTATAAGCAGTCCGGTAAACGATACCATTTGTATATTTGCACGATGATGAATGAATGGATAATCTGTAGCATTTCGAAAATGCAAGATGGCGGCCCCGAGTTCATAGATGTTGAGCTCGTTAAAGGACCCTACCTCTGAAACAACAGAGGGTTCGGTAAAATTTCCGGCTGTAAGGAGTGTGCTTACCGGCGTCGGTATTAAGCCTTGTCGCAGAATCAGATATTTAAAAAATTAAAAAAAAAAAGGTTAAAAATAATATTCTTCCAAAATCGCTCCAGTATAACTATTCAATTTCAATTCAGCTTCCGGCATATGGAAAAAATCGAATGAAGAATCTCCCAATGCCGTTCCTTTGAAAACTGATACACACACAGAGATCCAATCTGATATAAAATTCGAGAGTTCAATGTAGCTCGGGAGATTCCTTTTATTTCAAGTCCTAGATATCCTGCGAGAAAATAAAAGACTCGGTACCGAATCTTTTTACCGAGACGAAACACAAAGGCTGGAATGGACTCTCGAAAGATTAAAGATTAGTTTCTATGATTGCTCTCGTTCATGCAATAATAGAAGAAATGAGATCAGGAATTCATTCGAAATAAATGGCGAGATGTTATCATTTACAAAGTAGCAATTTCATGAATTGCCGGTACGGGCGTACTCGTATTACATCCCTTTTGAAAATGGAGAAACCCTCGTGACGCGGACATCTGTCTGTCCATCACAAAGCAACCCCTCGACTTGCCACAGAGGCGTCCCGGTGTTTTTGATTTGATTGATATTTGATATTAATATGATCGCTCCGGTTCTCGGTGGGAATTCAAATCAGTTATCCTATGAAAGGATCAGTCCTCATTAAGTACATTCGGTTTGTTGAATCTGAACGGGTCTTGAAGTATCGCAACTTAATCATTTCGGGAAATATTCCCTCATAACTGGCACTATATAATAATAATATCGTCTTTATTATTTCCATATGTGTGCGGTGTGAATACATCGATAATGGCAAATATGAAATATTAGGAAATAAAGGGCGAAGTTCATTCAAACATCTCAGGTAGCTATTAACACATCCAACCGAAATTACTACGGTAATTTTATACAAGGCAAAAGATACATGGAAACTGGTAAACTATGAACGAAATTCAGGTGGTAAGCCTAAAAAATTGAAATATACCCCCGATGAGTTTAATATATTTTTTACAAACAGCTGAGAAAATGATAAAGTCCCTGCCAACCAGTGACATCAATATCTCAGACTGTCTATCAGGCATTAGCAAACCAAGGGATTTTCATGTCGCCGGTAGCTCATGAGGATGTTGAGCAGGCCATTAGAAAAGTAAAAAACACCAATTGCTATGACATATACAGAGTGGCCACTTTTTAAATGGGATTGTATTGGTAACTTTTGAACCATAAGAGTTAGAAGGTCGGTCAAATGGAGAAAAAGTTGCATTCATAGAAGCATTGTCAAGCAGTTCAAACAAATCGAGATTATCAGGGCCGGTTATTGAGATATCATAAGAAAAGTAAATTCTGTCATTTTGATTTTTCTTTTTTCCCACTTTATTTCGAATATTATCGGAAAATGTCACGCGAGTATTTCATTCGACAGTAAATTATTCTCAATTTGACATAATCAGATTCCGTATCCAACGTTTCGTACGCTCTGGGCAACCATCAACCTCATTTTTTTCAATACGGACCTGCATATTTTATGACACTTTTCGAAATAACTTTTAACGCTGAATTCAACGGTATATCATACAATGTCATTCAAAGTTGATTTTCAAGTGATTTTGACCCTTATCTAAATTTCTTTGGGTCGGATTTGTGTTACATTTAGGTACCTTTAGTTTAATTAACAACATGCAATACATTTCGATGAGAAAATCAACTTACTCATCTTCAACTGAATGGAACGTAACAGAATCAAAGCAAGAAACAAGTAATAATTATTTACAAATTTTAAGAGGTGAAACACCTAATTCATAATAATTAAACAAAACTATCATTTAATGAAAGAAAAATCAAATGATTATTCGAAAGTAAATGATGAACATCAATGAAGTAAGTGTTCGAAATGTCCACCATTTTGTAAAATGCACTTTGCGGTTCTGGAACCCATACTTCTTATACATTTGCTTATTTCGTCACCTTGAATACCTTCCAATACATTCTCAATCTTCTCGCGAGGAATCATTATTGTTGGATTTGTCATTTGTTCCGTTGAAACAAATTACAGAATCGAACTTCATTTTGGGATCATTACGATATAATTTTTGCAAGGCCTTGTATTCAAATTTTAAATCATTGTATTCGCGTCTCTTGACTATTTTATTAACAGCAGTTTTTGATAAATTGCATTCACTGGCCGCAGTTCTCGATTCTTTTTCTGGGTTCAATTGAATTTGGGTCAGAACATTGATATCGTTGATAAACTTGTTTTTTCTTACATACACACAACTCTAGGTTTGTTGAATGTATTATTTTCAAGTAGTAGGCCGTGGATAACAAAGAACATAACAAGAAATGTCAAATTATTTGTCACTTCGTTTATTATTGTGTCACAAGAACTTGTCATTAAATACTTTTCTGAGTAATTTCAATTCAACTTATTCGATATGGTAAGATACACAAATGAAGAGAAGAGAAATATGTACGAAGTGTACATAAAACTAGATAGAAATTCGTTAAAAGCACAACAAAGGTATGGTGAATTATATCCTGAAAGAACAACACCAAATATTAAAATGTTTCGACGTTTATCTACAACGTTACTTGCACATAATTCATTCATCAAACCTAGAGGTCCTTATGTACGACGAAACGAGCCTATCAATGACATCCATGTTCTGGCCTAAATTCGAATGAATCCAGGAATAGGATCGAGAACTATGGCCAGTGAATGCAATTTATCAAAAAGTGCTGTTAATAAAATACTCAAGAGACACGGATACCATGACTATAAATACCAAGCCGTGCAAAAACTATATCACAATGATCCTGAGAGAAGGTTGCAATTCTGTAATTGGTTTCAACGGAAAGTGAGGAATAACAACAATTTTGCGCACAATATCATTTAATAGTCCATGGTTTCAACAAGACGGATGTGGTCCACACAACTCAAGAATAGTCACAGACTATCTAAATCGAACTTTTCTCGATTCATGGATTGGAACAAGAGGTCCAGTAGCATGGCCTGCCAGATCTCCGGATTTGAATCCGCTGGATTTTTATTTGTGGGGATATCTCAAAAATAAAATTCATGATACTACGAACCCGACAAAAGAGATTATTCGCGAGAAGATTGAGAATGTATTGGAAAGTATTCAAGGAGACGAAATAAGCAAATGTATAAGAAGTATGGGTTCCAGAACCGCAAAGTGCATTTTACAAAATGGTGGACATTTCATTAATGTTCATCATTTACTTTCGAATAATCATTCGATTTTTCTTTCATAAAATGATAGTTTCGTTTAATTATTATGAATTAGGTTTTTCACCTCTTGAAATTTGTAAATAATTATTACTTGTTTCTTGCTTTGATTCTGTTACGTTCCATTCAGTTGAAGATGAGTTAGTTGATTTTCTTATCGAAATGTATTGCATGTTGTTAATTAAACTAAAGGTACCTATATGTAATACAGATCCGACCCAAAGAAATTTGGATAAGGGTAAAAATCACCTGAAAATCAACTTTGAATGACATTGTATGATATATCGTTGAATTCAGCATTGAAAGTTATTTCGAAAAGTGTCATAAAATATGCAGGGCCGTATTGAAAAAAATGAGGTTGAGGGTGGCCCAGAGCGTACGAAACGTTGGATACAAAATCTGATTATGTCAAATTGAGGATAATTCACTGTCTAATAAAAAACTCCTGTGACATTTTTTGATAATATTCGAAATAAAGTGGGAAAAAAAGAAAAATCAAAATGACAGAATTTACTTTTCTTATGATATCTCAATAACCGGCCCTGATAATCTCGATTTGTTTGAACTGCCTGACAATGCTCCTATGAATGCAACTTTTTCTCCATTTGACCGACCTTCTAACTCTGGTTTAAAACCAAGGCCTTATAATCTAAATAGCCATCATTAAGACACAATGAAATATCTTGTTAATCCTTTAACTATTGTCATAAATCGATATTCATTTAAGGATGTTTTCCTGATGTATTAAAATTAAGCAAAATAATACCCATCTACAAGAAAGGAGATATGAATTCACCTACAACTACCGACCAATATATATTATTCCAATTTTAGGCAAAATAATGGAAATTATAGTCAAAGAGTACCTCATGATTTTTCTTGCTGAACTTAACATCTTACATGATCATCAATATTGAAGGGTAAATCGACTACTGATGCGGTAGTTGAAGTAACACAACATGTAATAAACAATATAGAAAATCATTAACTTACTAGCCTAACACTGTGGGATTTAAGCAAAGCTTTTGATTGCGTCAGCCATGATACTCTTATAAAAAAACTGGAACACTATGGAATTCGCGGGATTCCTCTGACATTTTTCAGATCATATCTTGAAGCAAAAAAACGAGCAGTCTGCATAGACGGTTTCATGTCAGACGAAGAAACTATATCTCATGGTATACCCCAAGGCTCTATCCTAGGACCCACCCTTTTTGTGGTTTATATCGATGGCATTTTTCAATTCCTGTTACCTAGTTCAATCATCTGTTTTGCAGATGATACTACATTGGTACAGTCAGAGTCAAATATCACTCATCTAGTGACTATCACCAATAAAAATGAAGATAAAGTAGAAAACTGGTTTTCTGGGAATATGTTGAAGCTGAATCGCAGAAAATTATAGGGTCCTCCAATAAAAATATAACTTGTAATAATCATGTTAATCACTAGGAATAACAGTTGACATATGCTCAAAGGGAGCCCCACAAGCCATTGTGTAAAAACTATCAGTTCAACCTATTGCGTCAGTTGGAAAAAGCTGTCAACCACACATAGTTAACAGCATACCATTCATTATTTCATTCACATTTAATGTAAGGAATAATTCTGTGGGGTGAATCCACACGTACAATCGGAGTTTTTCGCATGCAGAAGAAAGCTATTAGAATAATGGCTGATGTTCCTTTCCATGAACATTGCCAGCATTATTCAAAAATTCAGAATTTTGCCAATACCTTGCATTCTGATATTTCAACGCTGACCCAGATTCACAAAAAAAAGGCTCGTACTACACTCATTCGGACTACCTAAATATCTACTAGAAACGAGAACAGCTTAGGCAACCAAGATTGAGACTTCAAATGTTACACGCAATACTCTTGACATTGAATTACATAATACTCAAGATGTAACTCAACTAATAATCCTTCGAAACTAGGATAAGAGAATATCTTGTAAGGAAGTGTTTTCATTCAGTGCAAGAATTCATGATCTCTTCACATACAACTTGATGGCAACTCATGAATTATTTGTAAATATTTTAATTTTTTGTTTTTTTATCAAGTGCTGCACTCGACTTAGAACTTTTTTTATATTTATGTATATATTAGGATAGTCTACTCACACGACGTCATGCCACTGTTTTTATAAATACGTATCATATCTCTTATTTAATAGCTTACCGATATTTACATACTTTTATTATCATCATTATTGTGCCTACCTGTTTTGACTTGCTACAAATGTATATCTATGTGACTAAAATCAAGGCGAAGCTTCCTGAGATCGCTAGAAGATTACGAGGAACCAAAAACCAGAGTGGACCTTTGGGGGAAGACCTCAAACCAACATCGGATGAAGCCGAATAGAGAACTGGCACCAGGGGGCGGTGAAAACTGGAAAATCTGGAAGGCGCTAAACAGACTGCGGACGGACACGGCGAGATCGAGAGATAACCCAAATGAGTGGGGCTACCCTGTGGACTCCAATCTCTGCGACTGTGGAGAACTGCAAACCACGCAACATATGTATATACACTTGCCCGCTGTGCCCCGCTAGATGTAAAATTTCAACTTTGCTAAAATGAGGTGGATCGCCGGCTCTGGGATCTTACTCTAAAAGTATTATATATTTCTCAAAGATACGTAACCAAAAAGCACCCCATGCATGCATGACATAGTCGTTGAATATTAAAATTATTTTTCAATTTTTTAGAGCGTTAAAAGCGTGTTCTTCAGTTTTTTTAAATATATATTTTTTATATTTTCAACTTGAATTAAAAAGGATTTCATATCAAGATAAAAAAAAAATTGTGTGAAACACGTTGGAAAACCCTATTTTTCGTAACTCGCTTCGCTCGTTCGCAGAAATTTGTTCATAACGAAATGCTTTTCTCAACTGGTTGCATAAATAACTTTTCCATCCCCGTATACTCATATTTCAACAATAATCTTTAGTTTTCGAAATTGGAATCAACATTATATAATTCACTAAAAATTGAGAGAAATTGATATACCCCGTTTCTCCCCTTCAAATCTATCTACTACAAAAGAATAGGGAACTATCAACATATAAACTTCCGAAGGTTTATTTTGATTTTGTTAAACAAATGATTATATTTAGTTTTCGAATTCTACGTACGCTTGTCAAAGGAAAAATGCGATCAATGATGGAGATATTCCTTATATTTTACAGATCCATTCAAAGTCCATCTCATTACCAGTTTGTTGGACACGTATTTAATATTTTCTTATGATCCAGAAGCAATCCCTTCATATTTATGTCTTGAATTTTCTAGTGGTTATTTCATAATTCAAATCGAATTTCTCTTAGTGGTTGATACGACCCACTTGTACTTATTTTTGACTCTTCTGTCTGTGAATAACGTCCCATTCGGAATGTTGGATATACACGGATTTATCTCGGAGAAGCAATTTAATTTACAACATCAAATATTTACCCAAACAAGATAAACTTGATCTTAAATACGAAATAATCTCTGAAATAAAAGAGCCGACATCAACGTTAAAGGAGATTAGGTAAATATCGCCTGAGCCGGGGTGAAAAGGGTGAAAGGGGTGAAGAGGTTAATTGATGGTATGTCGGATTGAAATGGATTGGAAAGCGGCAGTTTCGGGTTGAAACTTGGTTATGATACTGATGGTTCACACTGAGAGAGCTTATTCGTATTTACTCCAAGATTAGGGAAGTGATGGAATCTGACAGTTAGGCAATATTAATTCACGAGTGCGTATCGGATAGTTAGTTTGAGATGATATACCCGTTTGACCGAAAGAGGGTGGAATTAAATTCCAGATTATTTTCTCTTTCATTTCGTGTGCTCTGATTTCTAATAATCCCTGCAGTTTTACAACTTTTCGTGTTGAAAACTTCTACATTCGAATACTCTCCAGTCATTTACCTATACTATGTTTCCTAATGTGAGAGAGTAATAAATCATTATTGTAGAACGAGTCGTCCTCTCTGTATTCCATAGGCGTACGAGGTTAAATCTAAAGTTGATGTCATTGGATAGCTTAATATAAACTGAGATAGGAATGTGCAAGTAGATATAGGACATCATGAATGAGACATATCTAGAATTTTCCAGAAAACCCAAAAATGCAATAATATACTGAGTGTCCCATTAGAAAAAACCAAAGTTTATATCATAACTTTTCAATGCGACGTTCAATTGTTCTTCTATTTACAACTCCTGGCGGTCTAGGAAAAATGCTACTACTTTCCTGATTAAACAATTTTTTTAGCCCTCCAAATAAGGAGGATACCTATCGGTCCAAATATAACCAATAACCCTGTAAAGTTGGTTCAAAGATATTTCATACCAGCTTAGTAATGTGATTATCCCCTAATAATGGACAACGCTTAAGTATGCTCTGGAATTTCCTGTTCCAGGTACAATAAAATAATAAATTTACAATCACCATACCTGATTATCTTTTCCTCACTTCTAAAGTTTTTTCAACAAATAATATTATCTTTTCCGACGCACCTAAAAATGTTGTAAGCTAGATGTTGAATTTATGTATGTTGTGTCTCGCTTCAGCCAGAGCTCTCCGGAACTCTGGCTGGTGACTACTCCGTACTGATGAGGACCAATACCCTGAAACCGGTATGCGGATTGTTGGGCGGACACGACATAAATTAAACATAATCGAGCTTATCAGAAAGAAACATTTGCGAACAATTTCCATTCATATGGAAGTTTGCATGGATTGTCAGGTGAATATCATTCAACGTTCTGCGTGGTATTTGCTAGGAAAGTAGTAGTTTTTCGCCCTCGGTCTACCAATTGTTTCAATTCATATTGAACCTTTTGTGAAGACGACTTTGTGTGCTTTATGCATTTCATTTCTTATTTTATTTCCTTCATATGGCTTTTTCTTTCATTAAATAATATTATGTAGATATAAATACGTCCCTGTGATAAGAGATAACAATAAAGTCGGATTTGCTTTCACAAATGGAAGGGTTTTCTAAGAAAACGATTACAAGCTTAGGAGAAGCACAGTTAGTTTTTCCCTACCTGTGCATCAGTGTTTCAAAAATTTGAAATGTTCACTTACTTTTCGGTAATTGTTGGAAAAGTTCCTTCTTGGAATTGGCTAGTGTTTCTGAATTTGTTATCGAGAAACGGATTAATAAAAGTGCGCTTTTTAAAAATGAGAAAATTAATATTCTCAATGTGTTTAACGCTGTTCGCCACCAAAACTCAACATTCCGAGTTATATAAATAGTTGAAATGACTGGAGTCGGACAGTCAACAATATACCGACAGGAATACAGGAAGAAAACAAAGTGTAATAAATGAGGATGAGAAGACTGCCATCAGAAGAATCATACACTCGTTTTACTTGAAAAAAAAATTCCTACTTCGAACAAACTAATGTCTGGGTTTGTGGCTCCCGCAGCTGGTGAAAAATTTTTAAGGACCCAATAGTGGTTTCGGATCCCACTATAAAAGGTAAGGTCCCCGTGATCTTAACTCGTACAAGTTTTCATTAACTTCTGAGGGGTTCAACAACTGAGGGGTTCAACAACTAAGGCGGTTAAAAACAAAACAAACAAAAAGGATGATTTCATTCCACCCATGGGTAGGAAGAAAGTGTGGAAAACTTTGATGGGGATGAATTTTTGTTATGAAACCATCTGCTGGCGACGACGATATTTGAGAGCACTTAGACAGTTTCGAAGGGAAAACAGGAATATCTATTATATGGACGAAACTTGGTTGAATGAAGGATATACCGTTAGTAAAATATGGCAGAATAAAGATATAAAATGCATCGAAGGATAGTGCACTGGAATAGAAGCACCCTAGGTAAAATGGTAATATATTAATAATTACTCACATTGGTAGCAAAAATGGATTTGTCGATGGTGGCTTACTATATATGCTCGAAAGGAGCTACTGGAGAAGGTAAAGTTGAATAAACCTCTTTGTTCGAAATTTGTTGTCGATGAACTCGCTTCAAAACGGAATAATAATAATATAACTTCATTCATGATGAATAAATACAGCTAAAAGGCTACATGTTAGGAGTGAATAAAGTACTAAGGGATAAGTGCAAGCACTTGTTTCCCATAAAAAAGATAAATGAGAAAATACAGATATATATATAAAAAATACAGATAAACATATAAAAAATACAGATAAATATAGTACAGATAAATATAAACAAAACTAATAAGATACATAAATTCCACTGAAAAAAAGGATGAATGATGAGATCCAGTTAAAATACTAAAATATAAAATACATGATATACAATAAAATACAGTAAAAAAAATACAATTAAACACAATGACCCATAGTTGAATACTATGAGATACAAAAGAATAATATAAAAATACAATTCAATGTGTAAAGAATAGGGTACAGTTATCTTTTTTTTTATCAACCATTGGAATCTATCATGGTAATAAAAAATGTGCTGGGAGTCTGTAGTAAGAACTTTTTCAAGTACATTTTGAAAATTTTTTTGTTGGTAATATGTTTTATGCTTTCAGGGATGGTGTTATACATTTCAGTGCCAATATAGGAGTAGCTCCTCTGTGACAGTGATTTTTTCAATAATGGGTGGGTAAGAAGTTGGCGCCCTGGAGTCATATACTGATGAGAGGGGTGAGGTGCTTTATCTATACTGAAATGATATGTTATACACGTATTAAAAAAAAAAGCTGACGAATATCCATAATCTGTGATGTACTGTACAGATCCTCAGTAGAATATCTACGCGGTTTTGACATAACCATTTTCAGGAATCTTTTTTGTAGAATTTCGAGTGAATTGATGTATGTACGCGCAGCTGCGCCCCATGCCTGTATTCCGTATCTGAGATGACTCTCTACAAGGGCAAAATACAAGGTTTTCAAGTTTTCCGTTGGTAGGTGCTCTTTCATGTGTTTGAGGGTAAATATTATATTCTGTAATTATTCATCACGTAGTTGATATGTCTATCCCATCTTAGATGCCGATCTAGATATACCCCTAGGTATTTTATTTCTTTCACTGATTGGATACCATGTGTCCTTCCGTTGATGTTTATATAGATCTGTTGCATATTTGTCATGCCGGCAGCATTACAGCTAAAAGGCAGAAATTTAGTTTTTTTGAGATTCATGGTAAGGAGTTTGTGATCAAACCAGTCTTTCATTACCTTGAGGTCTTTCTCTACTCTTTTCCTTAGATTTGACCAAGTATCTGCTTCATATAAAACAGCAGTGTCGTCTGCAAAACCTATTATTTTTCCACTTATTTTCAAGCTAATAAGTCGTTAAGGTATAGATTGAATAATGTTGGTCCCAAGACCGTTCCTTGTGGTACTCCATATTCAGTGTCTAGTTTTTGACTCATTTCATCCCCCACTCTAACAACTAGCTTTCTTGAACTCAAATAGCTCTCAAATAAATTTAGCACCATACCTCTGATACCCGAGTTCTCTAACGCTTGAATTAATAAAGTGAATATAAGATGCTTCGCCTTCCGCCATATCACTGTGTGCCTAATCCAAATGTAAAGGAGTAGTATTTCTGCGTCCCAATCACGAGAACTATAATTATTTTCCACCCCTGTATACTCATACTTCGACAGTAATTTTTAGTTTTCGACATTGGGAGCGTGATTATATAATTCACTAAAAATTGAAAGAAATGAAGGATATACCTTTGGCAAAAAAAAAATTGGTTCGTTTGTTTATAGTATCAAATAATATATTCCGAAAATTTTATAATAGAATTGAATGTGTCGAAAGGTTCCATACATGTTTGTTATATCGATAGTTTTAATTAAAAAAAAAAAAAAAACCTTTAGAATATTGTGAGTGAAATATGGTCCAAATAAACGGAACATTTTCTAGATATTCAATAAAAACATTGTAAATGACCTAAAAAAATGTAACGGACCCTTTATCTAAATGAAAGGTAATATTAAACAATTGAGTTCGTCAGAATGTTACCCTATCTTTTATTCGATGAGCAATAGCGATTAATTTTTTTTTGTAATCAAAAACGATTTGTCAATTGTTTTTAGTATATGGATATACTTGAAAATAAAAAAAAATATGTATTTCAAACAGAGAGAGTCATCAAGAAACAAAACACGTTTTTTCGCCTACAATAGACTGAAACTATGATATCTCAACAAAATATAACTTGTTGGTTTTGAAATAGTGCTGGAATAAGATTATGATTGAACATGTTTATGCGTTCCGATCAATACATTTTCATCCTCACTTTGTCTTATTTCGACTAAAAAAACTAAAGATACAAAATCATTTAAACTCACACTTTTTTCTAATAACCCATCCTACTATAACATAATACAATTTCAGCCAACTCGACCGAGAGCCAATTTCCCATATGTTTTCGTGCTGGGCTCTTTACATTCTATCACTCTCTCACATTAGGAAACATAGTATAATTTCTCAGAACTCCAGAACTCAGAACTCCTAATATTTTCAATTATTGTATTCATTTCGCACGCAGACAGCCCTGAACCTGATAATGAGAAGCTGGTGTGCAATTTTTTATAAGTTTTGATTCGGATTTTGAATTTTCTGTAATATGTCCAAATTTTCGGGCCCAGATAGCTGCAGGGTCTCTGTCCCATTAGCTCAAAGCATCTTGGGATCAAAAACACTATGCTCTCGTCTCCTGGTATTATGTGGGTGCTCGATAGACGTTATTTTTATTTAATTTTTTATACATCAATTCATTGTTTTTTTCAGGTGTTGCCATGTGTCAACGTTGTGAATAACTGCTGCATTATCTAAAAAACCCATAATCGTTAATTCAAATTGCATTTCAGTAGAATTTTATAAATGGTAAATAGTAGAGGGCCCAAGACAGTGCATTGGGGAACACCCCGTATACCAATGTTATCTAATTATTTAGAAGATTTTTGTGACATACATTATCAAAAGCGGTGGATAGATCGACAAAGGTACAAAGTGACGGTTTAGACATATCAATTGATTTCTAAATATGAGTTGTTAATACAAATATTGCATCTTCCCTCATTCTTCCCTCGCTTAACCTATACTGTTTTTCCGACAGAATTACATGTTTGTTCATAACATGTGTCATTCTTTGAAAAAAAAATGAAATCAGGGCTATGGGTCTGTAATTCTAAATTTGAAGTTTATCCCCACTCTCGAAGGGTGGTTTGGAAAAAACTCCATTTCCAAATCAACTGTAGCAGTCAGTTTCTAGTTATTTTCGATCCCGTCTTTACAATCCACCACTAATTCTACGAGTTCGTGCAAGTCGATATAATATAAATATTATATAGAGTTGTGTATATTGTCTGACATCATTTAATTACATTAGAGAGAAGCAAACCATCATCTTCAAACATCCTAATAACCGTCAAGACAATAACAACTCAGTTGATGACTCTTTTGGCACCATTCAACTCAATCTTCTGCATTTTTCTACCAAAAAACACGAATCGAAATATCTTGCATCCCAAGCTACTCTGGGAGGATGAGTATATAATGTATATTTTTCCGATAACAGTAATTTGTTGATGAAGAGTTTTACCTATTAATGCATGCAGCTTGCATCAGTAACTATCTCCATGAAGTTTACTTAGTGAATATCAAATGAAGTTGGTTATCAAGTTTACAAGGATTATATCATACTCCAGTGGCGTGCATTCGAAAATTATAGTGATTCATTTATTCAGATTGACTCTCAGTTGAATATTGAATAGAAAAATTCTTCTGAAAATTGAAAAATCCACGATAAAAAGGAATACCCCACACGGGATTATCTTGAACGATGGAAGATAGTGATTAGAGTTAATTTTTGAGTCAAGAGATTGACAGAATGATATCGTACTATATAATGTCACAAGGAACAAAAAAAGGCCAATCCGTATTATTTTTCACTGTACTGATTTGGCATTTGTTAATTCTTGGTTAGAATAACAACCGGATCAAAAATCTATTATTCGAACTGCAACAAAATGTATCTGCCGGCATTCAAAACTCAGAAGTGAATGTCTAAAATATTTTTCCCTACGGGTATGTCTAAAAGTGCACTTTCTTAATGATTCGTCGTGTGCGAAGAAGCACTTTTCTGATCTAGTGCGGTAATAGCTATTTGTGTATTTAGAGCACAAAGTGATGAATTACCGCTTTGCGTCGCGAGTTAATCTTTCGAGAGAGGCAATTACACTTTGTGCTCGAATTACACACAGTATTTATTCGACAAACGCAGACCTCAGATACAGAAAAAACAAATTCAGAAACGTCCGAATAATATTAAATGCCTAAAAGTAAAACTGCTTTACAAACTACTCTGAAGTGTATAAAAGTATAAATGAAATGTACCTTTTTGAGGAGATAATCTTCATCTGGGGCTTCTTGTTGGAATGTTTCTGAATACTTATTCACCTTCTTCGATTGGCACCAAGTTATGACCTCATTGTATTGTAATTCATATTTTTGCCTCGATTTTTCTGGAAGGAGATTCAAAATCATATTTTTGACTTTCTGCCACTTCAGGAGTGTGTTAGATAATTCACTATCACTATTTCCCATTAATATTCATTTATTTTCAAGAGTACCGTACAAATGCGAGTGTTTTTTAAATTTTTTTGGTCTAGAGTGGCAATGATGTTATTAATGACATTCTTCGGAAAATGTCTAATTTGCCTTGAGATTTGAACGCGTCAAAGGCTACTTTGTTACGCGGTTGTCAAAAAAGTACTTTCCCGCACTAGTGCGGTGAAGTTTTTTTATGTTCCTTGATGGTAATAGCAGGTTGTATAATTTTGGGCCAAAGAACAACAGAAACCTTTGGGTATGGCTCTTTCTATATAGTGGAGTTCGAAGTGGATCAATTCCACTGGATCTGGTAATCTTAGCTTTTTGGAAGCTGAATCTATCATTACTCAAGAACATCCATAATAACGATCGATATGTGTATATTAAATATTAAATAATTCTATTTCGTTGTAGTGTGTTGAAAACAGTGTGATTTTACGCAATATTATTTTCATTATTGTGTTTTGTGCAGTTTGTAAGTTGTAAATGATTTTGTTGTAAGTCCTTCCCCTAATTGTGCAATAATTGAAAATTGACTCGACCAACGAGTTGTATAAAATCATTAGATTTATCCGGAAGAGAATATCTTTGAGGATGAAAAACTTATGCATAAGTAGTCGCAGATTTTTTGTGACGTTTGGAATATATTCACTCCATCTCATATAATGGTCCAGAATGACTCCAAGATTTCAATGGAGTCTACTTTTTCAATTTTCTAACAATTACTATTATTTTCATTTTGACAACTAGGTATGCGAATGCTTAGTTTTGTTGAAGTTGGTTGATTATTAATGGTTGAAGAAAATCTGATAAATTTTGTTTTTCTTACGTTCAGACTTAGTAAGTTATTGCTAAGGCAAATGCTTATTTTTTTCTGCTGTCCTAAAGACGTTTTTCCAGTTGTCACCTTTGAATAATATGGCTGTCATCGGCGTAGCATTGTAAATGTTTTTCAAAATCATCCATATGAGATATACTGTTGATATATATAAGGAAGAGAAGAGGTCCCAGAACTGTTCCCTGCGGTACACCGAAAGTAACATATGCACGGGAGCTTTGCTGTTCCCCGATTTCAACACTTTGCTTTCTATATGATAGATAGTCTCTCAATAATCTTAATGTAATTTCTCTTATTCCACATCTTCAAAGTTTGTTTGAAAAAATATCATGACACACAGTATCAAATGCCTCAGCGAGATATAGGAAGACACCAAGGCATTTAGTTGACTATATTCATTGTAAAATCTAGAATAGCGTTTTCCGTACTAGAATTATTCAAGAAGCTATATTAGGCCTTTGTTATTACATGATGTTTGTTGAAAAATGTGTCTGTTCGAATAACTTGGCAAAATTGTTCATCATTGATATAATAAATAACAAATGAAAATGTTTATTCTTCAAATAGTGAGCACAATATGAATTATAATTAGTTTTTTTTTTACAAAATTACAGATGGAATTTACAATAGAATTAGTTTTAGCAATAGTAATAGTAGTAACAGTACTGAGGAAGTGAATAAACAGATGATATCGCAGAAGCTTTAGCTCCGAAGGAGCTATCGCTTTATACGTGATTTTTCGTGTAATGTGAAGTATATTGAATATTGTAACAACAAAAAATTAAAGTATAATCCTGAGGAAATTACTTGTTGAGAATATTCAGTAGATTTTCCCTTCCAATTTCCACAAATCTTTGAATTGATAAAACAAGTGACAAATGTATTACTCTTAGCATTAGTAACTTTTAATAATGTTATATAGTTTGAATCATGATGAGGAAATTACTTGTTGAGAATATTCAGTAGATTTTCCCTTCCAATTTCCATAAGCCATTTTTTACCATTTTGTTTGAATATAGTGATCCTTCCTTTGTTCTCTCACTTCTATTGGTGATATGTAATAAACACGTTGACTAAGGTTTGTATAAAAACTTTGTCCTATGCGTTCAATACATCTTTTTTTTGTGATTATGTTTTTATTTCTGGTGTTATATGTATGGGTATTGAAGGTTAATTTGTCTTTATTTTTTTGTAGGAATATTAATGAATTTAACGTGTATAGCTGAGAGATATCAAGGACTTCATTTCCGCCAAAAAGTAGGTTGGTGGAATAATTCCTAGGTTTATTGAATATTATTTTAAAAAACCTTTCTTGTATAATGTCTAATTATTTTAGGTGACTGTGTGAAATTCCTCCCCAGCCTACAATGCCATATGATAAATGCGTCTGAACTGAGGACTGATATAGTGGATTTTTTCAATTTTTGTATAGGTGGAGTAAGTCGTTTATGTACATTATAAATAGAATGGGACCAAGAATTGTTCCTTGCGGTACGCCATAACAAATTTTTTTGGGATCACTCAATCGATCATCTATGAGAACTTGTTGATATATATCAGTCAAGTTCAATAGATCGTGTGCGATGGGTCGGTAATTTTGACTGTGGTCTTCGGCCTTGAATATGTTACTAAGGATATTTTTCATTGATGGGGAATTTTCCAGTCGTGAAACAGTTATTTATAGTATGTACAAGTTATTATAGTATATGTGAAATTGTATAATTAGTTTCGTAGTAAGCCATCAGGGCCAGGATCACAGTTATTTTTAAGGTTGGATACTAATATAATTTCATTTTCGTTAATATATTCAGGGAACATGGATGATTCAACAGCTGGGTCGTTTAGAAAATTTCTCTGTAGGTTGCAATTCTCAATGTTTGTTGCCACTTTGTTGGCGATAGTTACAAAGTAGTCATTAAAAGTTTTTGCTTTTTCAAATATTTATTATTTGTTTTCCATTTTCTGTATGGTTGTTTTTGTTTATTCGTAATGATTGTATTATTTTCCAATTTTGCAATTCCCCTTTACCTTTTAAAGTATTAATTTTTTATCTCTTTTATCAGCGTGTTAAGTCTGTTTCGATATTGTTTATATTGATTCCTCTAGTGCATCCGTGTGTTTATTATTTTTTTTTCAAGTTGTTTCTAGTTCTGATCGAGTTGATCAGTCCTGTGGTTACCCATGGTTCAACTTGCGATATTTTCTGTGGATTCTAAAATGTATATTTGTAATTTTTAATAAATAGATTATAGCTTTGTTGTGGTTCGTTTAGTGCCATTATATTTTCCCAGTTCTCATTTTTCAATAATGTCAATAATTTTGGAGTAACTAAAAAATATATTGTTTTTCGGTTGTTTATCGCTAGGTGGTACAGTTATATAAGTATTCTAGAATGGAGAAATGTTGACTATTTTATATTGACTCTTCCAATATCATTTAACAATGATCTTACTGGAATTAAATAATTTCTCCCTAGCAGAGAATTATCGGGAATTAATTCTGCTGCGTGGGAGATTCGGTAAGAAAATTTCATAAATTGGAGTTGCTTTTGATATGATGAGAAGATGAACCCTACGAACTATTCTGCGTAGATGTCAAATTTTTTATGGGTAAAATTTGACACTTAGGTATACTACTACGACTTAATTTTAATTCAAATGTCAAGTCATTTCGAAGTGATAGGTGAGACAGACCAGCAAGTAAAAATAAGTTTTTTAGTCGTAACCGTGATATTTATTGTTACAATAATATTCTGTAAACAATGATTCGTTTTGGTAATGAATCAGCAAGTTCGATTACTGAAGAAATTGAGCAGTTAGTACCAATAATACAAGAAGATCAAAAGTTAGTGTGTGGAAACAATTTATGCAATTCTGTGTTGAAAAATCTTATAAGGTGAGCGATCCTTCAACATCCATAGCAAATTTAGCATCAATATTGAAAGATTGGGCTTTCAACATGAAAAAACAAAATTCTGAAGATTACAAAGAAAACGTTATTAAACTAACGTGGAATTCCACAGCGGAACAGCTTCAAGAATATTATTTTACCAGATATAAAATTGAGTTTGATCCATTTAAAGAAATAGAGTTTTTGGAAGCTAGAGCGGCAAGAGATGCAAAACGTCGTAAATTGCAGATGGATGTTTCCAAACGAAAGAAAAGTTCTTCAGCATTATCGACTGCTGATTATAGTGAAATGGTGCATTTATGAGATGAAGATACACCTGACGGTCTTCAAAAAAAGTTTTTTTTTATTGTTGCTCATGAGCTCGCATGGAGAGGCGGTGAAGGAGTAAACTGCTGCATTCAATACTTTATTGAAGAAATGGATAGAGGATACTCTACTGGCCGGATTGAATATAATCCTGTTTTTTCAAAAAGCTCTCAAGGAGGGTCTTAAAAATTTGCAGATAGCAAGTTCCTTATAAAAAAAGTTACTAATCCTGAAATGTGCCCCGTAAGATTATTTAAGAAATTGATGAAAAAACGTAGTATGTGTTTAATAACAACAGATTTAAAATGGAAGGTGTCCAACAAATGGTACAAAAATTCTCCAGTAGGCAAGAACACAATCTCTACATGTTCAAACAGTCAGCAGCAAAGATTGGGATTGATACTAAAAGAATAAAAGTGACAAATCATTCAGCCAGAGCCACAGCAGTCACTAGCCTAGCACAGTTTGGAGTTGAAGAACAACAACTCATCAAAATAACAGGCCATTCCAGTAGCCAATCTATTAAGCCTCACCTACAAATGAATAGTTCTCACCACAAAAAGATTATTGAGTTCAAGAGGCAAATTCAGGCAAGTGAAACTACAACGTCTGCCTTTGTAGAGCAATCGAATAATGCCAGTATTTCCGACACTTCTTCCAGAGTTGTCTACAACAACTGCGTGTTTAATATTAATACAAAAAAATTTGTTATAATTTTAAAGTTTTACGTTAAATCACTTCAATAAGTAGTGTTATACCAAATAGGCAATGAAAAGTTGATCTATTATGAATGTTTTAGCTTTTCTTTCCTGCTTTATTTCTGAATTATACATTGTTGGACATAATATATAATTTTTTCTTATTGTAATTTTTTTACTAAAATGCTACAAAAACATATTTCCGGCGGCTTAAGTTAATTGCAACTAATTAGAGTTCTAGAAATGAAGTTCATTTAAGCCGTTAATAACTCGTTTTTATTACTAAAATGTGAGAAAATTAAATAACAAATTTTTAAATTTATTCAAATAAAACTTCAAAAAACATATTTCCGATGAGTTTAGTTCAATATGACGCACTGTATTTTTACAATAGAAGTTGATTTTACTTGTCAGCAAC
The DNA here is from genome assembly GCA_018342105.1 of Gonioctena quinquepunctata. Classification (NCBI taxonomy): domain Eukaryota; kingdom Metazoa; phylum Arthropoda; class Insecta; order Coleoptera; family Chrysomelidae; genus Gonioctena; species Gonioctena quinquepunctata. The sequence continues at coordinate 186,849 of JAFIRS010001184.1, forward strand.
TAAGGTTTATTACTAAAATTTCAGGAACATTAAAAATATTAATTCGTTTTCAACCATAACATCTGAATTATGTCTACATAGTTTTAAATTAAACTTAAAAAAAAAATCCGATGATTTTAGAAAAATATATCATATTGTATTTCAATAGAAGTTGATTTTACTTGTTAGTAACTGAGGTTTATTACTAAAATTTCAGGAACATTAAACACATTAATTCGTTTTCAACCATAACATCTGAAATTATGTCCACATAGTTTCAACTAAAGCTTAAAAAAAAAAAAATCCGAGATTTTAGAAAAATATATCATATTGTATTTTCACAAGAGAATTTTACTTTGACGTTTAGTAACACTTTTTTGTTACTAAAATGTGATGGACATTAAAAAATATTATTATTGTACAATAAGGAGAAATTGATTTTTTATTTTTTTAGTAACATTTGTTAACGTTTGACATTTGGCAATTATTGTCTCGGTGATTTGGCATTCAATATCATTAATTATTGTCAAATCAATGTAAAATTTGAATAAATAATAAACAACTCCAAAACAAATATCTACAATGAACCGTAAAAGTTATAAATTATGTACTATGTGCCAGAAGATAAGTGACGTAAGCCAAAACCATACTTGGAATTATTACCATTTTTATTGGACCACTTTATGGACGAAAATATTCTTGAAGATAAGAAATTATTTTACAAAGTTGATATGGAATTAAAACCAATTTTAGAAAGCCACAAGATGTCCAAAGCCCAACGGAATAAACGAGTGTCAAAATATTACATATATTTGTTGGAACACAGACAATTTTTAATGATAGAATCACCAAGTTTTTCGCCCATTAAAAAAGATGCAGTGCAAGAATTTCATATTATTTTAAATCTTTAAATTTTTTTTGATGTGTCTGTTTCAGCCCCGGTGTTCGATATGTAAAGCAAATTGGTTAGTATCAATAAAAATTATAAGTTAGCAACAAAATGTATTTTGATTTCATTCTGAGTGACTTTTGTCAAAAGATATAAGGCGCTTTATTTTTTACAGAAAAATTATCACTTATTAATTCCTTTAAGTTAATAGGAACTAACAAAATTATCGCGTAAACAAAAAGGAGCCTTCTAATTGGTTGAAAATAAATTCATGATATTTTCATCATTATTATACACATACAATTAGCAATTAGCAAATTTCAGAATGGTTGTAGAATAATTCCAGGGCTTTGTGCATTTTAATAGACTGTATGAAAAACTCTTGGAACATTATCGATATCCCACTGAAATTCTCATGGAATATAAAATGTCTGATTCATTCCACCACGACAAGACCATAGCTGTGAAATTTTCAAATTATTCAGAGATGCAGAGCACATCGGAATAAAAAGCTACCTCCCAGAATCAAAGCCTCTAGCGGAACTCTCTATGGTTGGAACCGAGATTAGGGTATTTGTATTCTTTTGTGTCGCCTGTGCTTTTTATTGGATTTGTTGGTTCTTTGAATCTTTGTATCATCCTTTAATAAGGATTTATGGGGTGTTTTGACATTAATACGTGTATTTTTAAGCAGGCACACTCACTGCTTTGTTCTGGCTATACGATGGTAGATGCAGGCGCAATATTTAATATGAAACGAGGAAATGGATAATTCTGTTATTTCAACGCATTTAACTCTGCAAATATTACTGAAGTATCATATCATTATTCCATTGATTTATAAGTATATAACACCTGAACAATTCATTCAGGTATTTTGTATGGTAAAAATTGAAATCTTCAGTGAAATGATTCATGCAATAGTTCGATAGAACATATCTCATTAACCGACTTCATTAGTTTTTGTTTTTTGTACTTGGGTATGCCTACGATTTTTTTAGAAAACTATCCACTTCATCGCATAGTAATCCTGCGATCCAGAAAATAGCTCCTAACTAAAATGTTCTCATATATCATAAGACTACTGGGAGACTCGAGTTCGTCATCTAAAATTTGAAGGCTACAAAAAAAATCCCTGCGAATACTTGCTTGTCTAGAGTAGAGATATTCTTGTAGAAACCAGTTAGAAATCATATTGATGATTACCAGCTATGTCGCCTTGGCTGAAAAAAGCAAATCAAAGACAACCGTCATCGACGCCTGCCCTCACATGTCTATCCATATCGAATCGCTCACCTCGACTGGCAGCCCCTCCCGCATGCTATAAGCAATTATTCGAGTCGATTCGATAGTTATGCCGGCGCCATATTTGAATATTATACCCTTTGTCACTCCTACAATTCAGACGAATCCAACCACAACTAACATGATAGGAACATTATACCAAGTAAAATGGCTTCAAAGAGTCCGAATTTGCCTATTTTTGACCAAATATTCTAACTTCAACTATTAACTAACTCCAGAGTTATAATTCGAGTTATAAAAACCGTAACTGAGACCACCGAATCACTTTCAAAAACCATAAACTTGATAGGCGTAGTGCATAGTATGAAATAACTTGTTATGAACTTCAAATATACCTTCACAGCCTCATTGTCAATACAGTTATTCAATAGGTTGAATTCTACCTGAAGGTAACCAGCAAAATGTGTTCAAAATACTTGAACTTTCTGGTGAATATTACCTCATTTATGTTCATATAGTCAGGGAATAATCAAGTCGGTAAACAGATTTACTATGTATTCTACATTACCTATTTTGGCACTAAGTGAGTTGCCTTTGCATTCTTTGTCCTAGTTCATACCTATTGTTTCACAATGAGGGCGAGATTACTACACTATTTTCCTAATTAGACTAAATGTCTAGAACGAAGTCAAACTTACCAAATCTTAAATCCTCAAGTAACTTGGTCTATTATCAGATATTGAAATCCGAATCTATTGGGATGAGGATGACATGATACAATTTACTCTCTGCAAATAATTTATTGTGGGGCTGAATTTTAGAAATCTATTAAATGCCAAGTAGAAATTCGAGAATAATAAAACCATACAGGTATACCACCAATAACTTTCGATTAGCTGCCATAATGAGAATATAATCCGAACCTACACTTCCCAAAGTCCAAAGATCAGAGCCATCATGTTCCCACTTATGTGGTACACAGGAATATATTCTACTATGGGCTCCACGTCTTTTTATGGCGGCAACTATTTTGAAACACTCACCATCCATCATTATGAATAAAAATATGAAAGCAAATAAATAAGTGTTAACCATCGATGGAAGCAATAAAAAACATGGATATGTTAGGTTCTCTCTCTCTCTCCCAATTTCTGTCTTTTTGCTTCCAAACAGGCGCAGTTGTTGGAAATTTCTCCTTGCGGATAATCCTTTCCCATCCGGCCTTCAACCGGCGTAGACAAGGAGTTTCTATATATTATTGGCGGCTGCAGGCTGCAACCCCCGATTTTCGCAATACACGTCCATGACAGCGGGACACTCACAAACAGAAAATGTATCATGCACACAGTGTTCTGGGTAGGCCTTGTTGCTAACTCTATACGCCACCTAGAAGCTGCATTGTTGATTTGAAAGCAACAAGCTTTATAATTTAATTTCTCACTATTAAAATTGAAAATCTCTGCCCTTTCTGAGAATCGAACCCGGGAGCTCTCAGTCCCGACCACTGCGCCATCTTCCCCCCTCCGTTGTGTAGTTATGTTGGCAATGGATGGATTGACAGAATATACAGAAAATGAATGCATAGATAAGCTGAGATTCCCTCCTTAAACCGAGATAACATTATCATGGATGTTAATTGTAAAATGTGCACTGAATACAATTATGGCGTACTATTTTCAACATCACTGATATTTGGTGTACAATTCCATAATAAACATTTAAATTTTTTCAGAAAAACTTATTACGGGGTTTTGTAGTATATGCCGTTTTGCTTGAGTAACTAGGTATAGGCTAGACATAGATACTTGGTTTTGCCTCCAACAAGAAGTATAGTTATTCTAATCCCAATTGGAACGGCAATAAAAATAAGAGCACTACGAGGAGTGTTCATATGCACTGCCCGGCAAATGGGAAATGTATATACTACCAGTGTTTCTACTTTCAAAGCGTTCCTGGTACAATCATGAAAAAGTTCTGTCGTGTGAAAGATAATTCCTTCTCGAAACTTTTTATGTGGGTCCAATTGCGATTAGAAATACTATAGAAAATAATGTTTATTTTTACTCCGTATTAGGAATCAAAATGATAATTCAATTATTTCTGCTCAGAATATCCAATAAAAACAATATAAATTTATTATCCACGATTCCAATCCAATTAGAGAACGGAACCTATGAACATATTGCATGGAAAAACATCCCATAACATATTTGTATTTCTTCACGTGACCACAATGTGAAAGGGTCTGAAATCCCAAGATAAGGAAAATCGACTTCAAAGTCAGGAATAAAGGTTACTTTCGACTTCGAACAAAGCCTATGTGTTCTTAAGTTGAAATTTTAGGAAAATGGGACTCATAGGTCTCATAATATGGGATAGACGTCATATTTTTTGGTTTGAACCGTTTCTGCCATTGCAACAATAATCCATGATTTTCTCGAATCGACCACATTTTGATGGTAGATAGTGAAAACATTGGTGTATTAATATGTATATACATACATCATCTATGAAATTAGTTTCTGCAGTGTTTGATGAAGAAAGTTTAATTTTATGAACTTTTTCTATAAAAAAAATATATTTTGAAGGGAATATGTTTTCCGTGAATAAAACTCAACATTATCACAGAAAAATTTTTGTCGCAAATAAAATCCGAACTAGATATGAATGCGAAACCATCACTTGCATATACATCATTTTCTGCTGAACGTTTCTTGACAGTTCTTTTTTCATACGCCATATTCATCTTCAAAGCTTTCACGAATAAGCATGTAGGTTAAGAAACACAAAAAGTTGAGAGGTGTCAAGGGACACCCGGATGGAACGAAGTTCCTTTCGATTAATTAGTGAAGGAATTGTAAATTTTTTTATTTTTTTTGAGTTATAATAATATTTTTCTTATTATTAACAAATATAATGTAATATAAACTTAATCAGTAGGCTCAATTCTAGTATATACGCATTGATATTGTAATATTAAAATATAATTTGCTTTTAAATTTATTAAAGTTATGACGCGTACACTTGCTAAACACACAATAATGGAGATTATAACGCGTATGACTTGGTTAGCACAATAGTAAAGAGAGGTTATAATGCGTACTTGCTAAAAATACATAAGCATTTATTATTGTCTGTATAAAATCTCTACTTACCTAACTCCATCAGCAATATCCGGAACTTGTGCAGAAACACTGTCAGGATTCATTATTGTTATTATTTTTTATTATTTATTATGTACAAAAAACCTGTATACACTCAACAAAAATAATCGTCGCGACACTGTTCAATGCGAAATAGAAAGACGAAACGAAAATAACGGCTTGAAAATAACTGGCTTGCTTTACAGCAAAAAGTGTCGTTACAACTTTTGGTCTTAATTTATTCCGTCTAGCCCCCTTTTGCAACGCGCGATAAGGAACTTCGTTCCAATATACAGTAAACTTTTATCATCTTCTTCTAACCTTCGATTGTTTGTTGTATTATAGTGTTTATAACCCAAAATAAGTAGTAATGACTAAATTTTCACCATCAGTTGACTAGTCTGGAGGCAATTTTACATATTGATAACTTTTTACACTTATTTTTTTCCATATAGGTCGAAATGACGTGCATATTGCTTATATTGTTTGTTGGGACGACACGACATATGAAATCATAGGCATATTAAAATCACATATTACTTAAGTCAGTTACGTATGAGTATAAAAATCTAACTATTTCATTGAGGCAAAACACCCCATGCGCAGTCATATTTAGTTGGTGAATTTCTTCGTTAATTTGCGACAATTTTTGGTAATTTAAAATTGTGGCCAATGAACATTTTTATTATTGTATCGAACAACTACGCCTGAGCCTCCTACCATTTTCATTCCATGAACTCATGACGATATTTTTTACAAATCATGCATGCTGCTAATGCAATTATCAACGAACGCTCTATGAAAATATTTCATTGATACTTTTCATAGTGGAAAAAATCTTCAATTTATTTTTGTATATGTGAACACTCCATGTGGTGTCGATCCTATTAAAGGGGTACAAAACTTTGGATCAGACAATGGGAGGATTTCGCTGTTGTGCTACATCATCCCTGATACTAATATAACTACTTCATTTGTTTGTCATAGGCGTAGCAGATATAAATATTCCTCTTCAGTTTTCTATTTAAGGTTATCTTAATTCCTATAATTGAAGTATTTGTATCGATATCATATGAAGCTTATTTCTTTGTAGAACTAACTTCGGGAAAACCAATATACATTTGGCTCTCACACCCTTGTTATCCTAGAAACATAGTGAAAGTGTGAACAGAAACGTTAGAATAACAAATTTTAAGAGTGCTTGTCAACCGACCGCTATTTCCTTTGTTATTTAAATGCGAACCATAATCATAAAACTTTTATAAGGGTAAGTATTGCCTTTTATATTTTGGGAATACAGAACAAAAACAAAAATTAATAATCTTGTATGATTTTATTGTTCCTCAAAATATTCTCAATGAAGATCAATACATGTTGAAAAGGGAAACATTCTCAATTGAATATTGAATATAAAGATTTTTCTGTGAATTGAAAAATCCACGATAAAAATTAAGTTATTTTTCGTGAATGTCTGACAGAAAACAACTACTTCCCCGGCTAAAGCCACAGTGGACATTGAACTAGATCTGATAGATATTCGGAAAGAACCCTAGCTCAAAAGAAAAAATCTGAATTTGAAAATTTGCATTTTCATTCAGATAGATATTTGATTTTCTATCACAGTCTTAATTGAGAACTCATATAATCAAGACTGGAATAGAAAATTAAATAACTATCTGAATGAAAATGCAAATTTTCAATTTTAGATTTTTTCTTCCGAGTTGAGCTTTTCATATAATGCCCCGAAGTTCTATAATCAACTACCCAGTGACTTTAGATCTTACTCTCTCTTGAACTTCAAAAAAAAGGTTGAAGGTGCTTTTTATGAGAGTATAAAAGGAAAATTAAATAAATCACGACCTTAGTTTTCTACATGGTAAAAATGAATTCGGGAAAGCTCATCTGTGTACCATAGATTATCACTTATCACTTTTTAAATTTATATTATTAACTTGAAGGTTGAGTTGAAAAACAGCATCTGCTGATACTCCGCCTATTCATCATCTCTTTAGTACTCTCTTTTTTATTTTTTCAGGTGTTTGATGATGAATAAATTCGATTTATTATTATCATTATCACTGTCATCGAATTCTGATTGGTACAAGATAACTTTATTATCTTTACTTTGTGTCGTTACTTTCACTATACTGAGGAATCTTTTCCCAAGTACGACTGTACTTCATCAGAGAAAGTAATTAACTGTTTGAGTTGAGCACAAGGTGCACCAGGTCCAGGATAACTAGCATCCCATGTGACAAGATGAGGCTACTGCTTTTCAGGTTCTGGAATGTCTAATGGGAACAGCATATCTCAGTAAACACGGTTGTCGGAATAATGTATACTGATTTTGTCATTTCCACTCGTCAAACTCATATGGTTGTATGAACTCTCCAATGTAGGTCATTTTTCGGATAAATTGGAGTGGATGTCTTCCTGGCGGACTGAAATTATCTCCATTGAATTAATATATAGTTTTCACGTCCAGCAGAAAATGATGTAAAGGGTTTTCCCGAATTTCCCCAGAAACGTTTTCCATACACTAGAACCAGCAGAACTTGCGGATAATAATAATTTTGCTGGTCTACGCCGTCTATTCATGCCCATGATGAATTCAGCACCAATGTCAACCATGGTAAAATATTTATTCAAGTACAAGATAAGATGAAGGAGATCACAAGGGGCTCCTGGCACAATTTTTAAGAGAGGTTGAATATTATTTTGTTGATTTAGTTTTAGTTATGAAAATTGAGTGACATAAAGTTTTATGTCCTGACTGACTATCTGACGCCTAGTCCAAACCGCTGGAACTGAAGAGCATAGATAACCACAATTTTTTTCATTTTATAGTTATTTGGGCTCTTCTTCTCAAATGAAGAGAGCATTTAGGGGGTTTTGAAAATTTAACCCTGAAGGGGGTAAAAATGGGGGTTGAAAGTTTGTATAGGAGTTTCGTAATTCGGGGTGACTTCAACTCAGCTGGGTGAATTTGGCTCATTTTGATAAATATGAAATTTAAATATTGCCTTCTCAAGCCCCTTTTTTTGCCAGATTGATTTTTCGAGATTATTTCTATTGTATATGGGTATATATGTCTATATAATCGTGAGTCATTTGGAACCAAATTCAACTTATATAAAATTTGTCTGCAACCAGCAATACGTTCATATATGTTTTTTCACTGATTTATGATGATTAAAAATCAAATATATTTCTTATAGACAAATTTGTTTTGCTGATTTTATCCTTCGGTTACTTTGGCCTATGTACATGCTATCAAGAGAAATTCACGAAAAATATACGCCATGGGTCAAAGCCACCCTCAATTTACGGGTGACTTTGCACAACAAATTTTTTTAGATATATCCACATACAATTTGATACAGCTAATATGAAAGAGTGGTCAAAGATTAATATTTTAGTATATAATAATAATAATTCATTTTTCGAAATTAACTGAATTTTTGAAGTGAGCCAAAGTCACCCGGAATTAAGGTCCGTTAGTTTTCTAGTTGGAGTCATGAAAATTGGTATTTGAGGTCTTTGTTACAAATAAAGATGAGAAGAGTTTTTGGAAAGTCAACCCCTTAAGGGTTAAAATGGAGGGATCAATGGGATTGGAAGTTTGTGAGATGGTTCTGTTAGTTTTTGAGTAAGGGTCATGGAAATTGGTATTTTGGGTCATCATTAAATAAATACCTGTTCCAGTGTTTCTAGAGATTCAACCCCTAAATGGGTGAAATGGGGGGTGAAAGTTTGTATGTTAGTTATCAAGTTAGAGTAATGTAAATTGGTATTTGGACTCTTCTCTTCAAATAAATAAAAATTTATTTCATCATTTTTTAACACTCTAAAGGGAATAAAATAGGGGTTGGGAGTTTGTATGGGACTACCGTTAGTTTTTGAGTTAGGGTAATGAAAATTTGTGTTTTGGCTTTGTTACAGATACAGAAATAGCGTTCAACCTTTTTTGGAATTTTCATCCCTAATGGAGTGAAAAAGTGTTAGTGAATTTGGTATGGTCGTTACAAAGCCTTACTTTCGCTGTCAAATCAATTATGCCACCCAAACAAGTTAATAGGTTAACATTATAACTGGATAACGAGAAATTATGAAAAAAATCAGCATAAACAATAGACACCAATACTCAAATTGATGTCTATTGGTGTTGTTTGATATGTTTAGTTTTAATAATTTTTTCATCTCAAATTTTATGTACACGATTTTCATGCCTCTATCAACATATGCCTTTTAATATTATAATCCTGAAGAAGACGTAAATTTTCGTCGAAACGTTGGCAATGAAGTCCGTAAAACACTGAGTGCTGTATTTCAACAGTAATTAGAACTGACTTTTGTTTAAACCTCCACTGCCCACGCCACTGGGTTCGTGGAGATCCAACCAAGGCACGGAATCAAATGAGGGGATTATATCTAACCCCTCCGGTTTCACAGTGACTGCCTGAACGAGTTGCGGTATAAAATGCTAATTTACATGATGCGTCTGCTACAGTTCAAAAACTTGATATATTACGGTACGTTACATCTAATTCCTAAAGGGTTGCGTCAACATTAAGTAGGGCCCGTGATGTGCAAGCCCTTGAAAATGAAAAGATGGGTTGTTTCGAGTTGGGATATAGGGCAACATTGTCAAATTGTGGTTCGGCATCATCATGCGGACATTCTGTTTACGAGAGGGTTGGTTGTCATTTTTTTTTTGTCATTGATATATTTGGTTGGTAGAAAAGCAATTGGTGCATAATTCTGGAAACGTTATTATATGTTTTTGCCTGAATAAATTGAGATATATTTGAATTTTCACCAAAAAACGGTCCAAACCTTCAGAGGAAATTGCTTTTCGCTAATTTGGCTTAATTTTTGGTATAATATGTATAGTACGGCCAGTGAAGAAAAGATTCTGGATATTTCCAACACATGTGAGTATAGCAACTTAAAAAATATCGTCTTTTTCTGGTCTCGCTGTAACTGGTTCAAATTTTACATATACTTGCTGTAATAATGTTCTCAATATGTTTTTAATTTTAACTAATTTTTGTGGTTTATTTATAAACACTTTTGTTTTATATGACTTTAGTCTATGTACGTACTGCACTATACGATATCCATAGTTTTATCTATCCAGGAAATGGTGGATAAATAACACACTTCTTTGTGATTTATATGACCTACAAATGTAGGTACACACTGTACCAAAAATGATTGATAAAATTATTATTATTATTATTATACTATGTCGATGAGTCTGATGCAATGCAACATATATGATCAAAATTTGGATAATTGACAGAATAATAATAATAATAATAATAGTATAGTTGGATTTACGGGAATTAGGACCAGGGAGTAAACTAATTTTTATCGCTGACGTTTGGAATTAATTTATTCCTTTTTCAAAGCTGAAATGACAGTATAGATTGAAACAGAGAACATATCTATGACCCACCTTTGAAACTAATTCTTTCCTGCTCATGGATTCAACTAAAAAACTGTTGAGTAGTCGATACAAACTCTGGTTGATAAAAACACATTGGCACAAATTACACATTAAAACTATAAAAACTTTAAAATTGTATATAAACAAATACAGATACGTTACAATGAAACAACCCACAACTGTGTTTGGTCAATATGCAACTGATCATCCCACCTGAAATATTCCAGCGCTATATAGATGAAAAAAACAAAACAAATCTTTTGTGTATCATTGTTCAAAAATCTGTTTTTTTGCCTTTCTAGAATATGGATGTAAATTTTTGTCAGGTTTTGTGTATCACTTCTTTGGTTTACGCAATTATCATGGAATTGATTTGAGTCATTTTCCCAACAATCTTTTTGAATAATCATCTCTTTTTCCAAAATTGTTATTGAATCGAAATCAAAATTGCACGACGATTCAAAATGATGTGCAGCAAGTGCTGTTTTTTATTTCTATTCATTACAAAGCAGTCATATTTGTGTTGATATTTTCTGGTTTCTGGGTACTGCTTAGTTTGCCCTATATAACATTTCCCACATTCCCACATTCACATACTATATATCACACATGAATCTGATTTAGCTGGTACCTCATCTGCTGGAATAATGTTCGTGTAGTTTTCAAATTATAAAAAGCAAACTTGTGAGAATCAGTTGATAAACATTTTTTAATTTTATATGAGAGTCCATCAAAATATGGAAATTTAAACTATTTCTTTCGGAAACATAGCGTGCCTATCTGTTTATTAATGATACTATCCCTTAATTTCGGGGGTACTTGTTGTTTTTCTACAAGTTCTCCGCCCTAACTAAATTTTCAGAATCGAAACAATTATCGCTAGGAGTAAGTACCTTGAAATTAGGTGAGAGGCTGTATTAACCTTTTGGCTGAAAGAGTGTTCTGATAAGTCATTCAAAATTCTAACCGAATTGGTAGGTTTCATGAACCAATTGCTGAGTAATTTCCCATTGTTATCTCTTATGATCTGGAGATCCAGAAACGGCAGTTTGCTTTCTTTTTCTATTCCTAACGTGAACTGAATATTTGGGTTGAAACTACTGAAAATATTCAATACTTCATCAGATTTGTCAGCTGGAATATCAAGAATGCAATCTTTAACATAATATTTAATGAAAGTTATATCAAAAGGTAGTCCCGATGTTATTTTTGTAATTATATAATTAACAACTATATTCGCCAACACAGGATGTCCTATAGCTGACTCGAGTGAAAAACAAAATCGATTGATTTGAGAAAAATATACATTGGAATATCTGTATAAGCAGAAAATCATTTTCCATTCTGATATCAAACTGATTATCACAAGTTTGCTTTTTACAATTTGAAAACTATAGGAAAATTATTCACGCAGTTAGAAGATGGGATACCAGCTGAATCAGATTCATGTATAATATATAGTATTCCCTGTGAATGTGGGTAATGTTGAATAGGGCAAACTAAACAATACCTAAAAATTAGAATATATGAACACAAATATGACTGCTATGAAAAGAATAGAAATAAAAAAGAAAAAACAGCACTTGCTGCATCATTTTGAATCATCGGGAAATTATGATTTCGAATCAGTAAAAATTTTGGAAAAAGAGATGACTTATTCAAAAGAGATTGTTGGGAGAAATGATTCGAAACAATCCCCATGATAATTGCGTAAACCAAAGAAGTGATACACAAAACCTGACAAAAATATACACCCATATTCTAGACAGGTTCAAAAGAAAAACAGATTTCTGAATAATGATACACAAAAGATTTGTTTTTTTTTTGTTTTTTTCGTTTCTTTATCTATGTAGCGCTGGAATATCTCAGGTGGGATGATCAGTTTTAAAAGTGGGTCAAAGATATGTTATTTGTTTCAATCTATACGTGAATATTGTCATTTCAGCTTCGAAAAAGGAATAAATTTATTCCGAAACGTCATCGATAAAAAAATAAGTTTTACTCATATCTTGGGACGATGAATCATTTATCAATAATTATAATAATAATGGAGAAATGGATGAAATATCGAAAGTTATTCTTTGAACTCCGCATCCTCTATCCGGACCATTCTGTTAATATAGTGGTTCTGATTCTCTAGGTGGAATGATGCAAACCATAATCTCAAATCTGAAGACCGTACCGCCATGTCGTAAATCGGCAAAATCCCTAGCCGGACATTTTTTGGATTTTTTTTTCATACGTTTCACAAAATATTTCAGGGTCAGTATTATTGCTGATACAAAACTACTCTGCAATAGGTATATACAATTGAGTTAGGAAAATAAAAACATGCCATCCTAAGGTTTGTTCCAAACTGAATTAAATGCGATATAATCAATTATTTTCATCAGCGCAGTTGAGCAGTAAAAGTTGAAAGTATTTATTTAGGATATAGTGAATATTTCATGCATAAGAATTGTTTTTACAGGCGTGTATATTCACCCCTCGCAGCAGTGCTCTGGATATAATACAATATCACCTACAATGAAAACAGAAGCCACTTCAACCCCAATTTTTTTTAAACAGGATTTTATTGTATTGAATCGTGATTCCAGATGGCAGGCAAGAGTGGATTCATAGATCAATGGGACAAATAACGTCGAGGGCATGAATATTGATATCGAAATGAATTCATTTGAAATTGAATATGTTTTTTTTGCGGATAAATTTCAAGTTATGAAATGTGAAATGGGATTCTTCAACTATGAACCATTTTCGATTGATTCATTCACTTATTTCAATTCTCTGAAGAAGTTCAATGATTTTCTAAATGGATAGCACTTATACAGAGTGTAAATGAATTTGTTGCACTACCGCCAACAGTTATTGTCAAAAATCAAATATTTTTTTTTGTATTATTGCGGAAAGTCCTTAACGTAAAAAATTAACTTCAAAATTCCGTCTTTTAGTTACCGCGGATTATGACGAATATAAAGTTGTCCTCTAGTCTCATGATGTTTATCTCCGGGCTCTTGTATTTCTTGGTTCAAATGTACCAGAAATAAATATCGGGTGGATTGAGAATATCCCGTTTGATAGTACTTACTCACTGCCTCCTGAACGCTCTCGGAGGGCGGACATTTTTCTCTTCATCGTTCGCATTTCTTTAACCAGAATAACACACACACCCGAAATCACGAGATTATAGCACTTGTTTTGCACCTGAATCTGTCGTTGACAAAATTTTCTTCATTTTGCTCAGTGTTAATAACGTACATAATTTCTATCGCTATGGAGTGGTTTTTATATTTAACGAAGTTTTCAGCATCATCTCAGAGATAGCGTTTTCTTGAACGATATTGTGACACAATAAATTTGGACCCTTTTTGGGGGAAGAGGGGGTGTAGAGAATCCTTTATGAACATCTTGCATAGTTTCTCTTCAACGTTTTGTGGGTCCTAGTCCCTCTAGTTCGTCCATATCTTTACCAGGTTAAGTGCCTCTTGCATGTGGTCCCTAACGGTGGTGTTGAATTTCCACCGTTCAAGGACAACTATATTGTCAGCATATCCAAGGGTTCTGTGACCTATTTCTTCCAGAGACTCCAGTCGTTCGTCCATGATCAGATTCCACAGGACAGGCCACTAAAGTCTCATCCATTATGGTTGTGTGTATCATCCTCTTTTTTAACATTGAGTCTTCCCAGGTTATGCACGTTTCCTTGATTCCTCTCCACTCGAGCCGGTTGGGCTCTTGTGTCTATCACCTAGCAACAAGTTTTCCCACTCTCTTGTAGTATTACAACTAATAATAAAGACAATGTTGAAAGTTCCCAAGTAATAGATTGTGTGAGTAATTTCACAATTCCAAATTATCAAAAATATTATAATGAATCAACTATTAACAAATGTGACGGTGTCATGATTTACATAAAAAATAACATATCAGCCGACGTCACAGTGATACCGATAAACGAAACTCAATTTCTAAGAGTTACATTCACGACAAACTTATCCTTGCAAAATAATAAAATCGGTTTAACTGCATACTATAGATCACCAGCAACCAATAGTTTGAACTATCTAAACGATTTAGAAAATTACCTAAATACAACGCAAAAACAAGATATAGAAATTTACCTAGGGGATATTAATATTAACTTATTAAACACAGAGAGTAATGAGACGGACAACTACTTGAATATATTAGGTTCACACGGATTATTATCGTATATAAACGTGCCAACTAGAGTCACCAAAGATACAAAAACAGCCATTGACTATATTTTTATGAGAAAACCAAACCACCTCAATAATAAAATATCAATAACACCAATAGTCTTTCAAACGGACATAACCGATCACTTTTTACACCTTTTGTAAATATTTCATTCCTGAAAACTAAAATGACGGTAGAAACAACAGAGCAAAAATACAAAAAAACTGACTTCACCAAATTGAATCGAATGCTAAGAACAGAAAAATGGGAAAATGTTATAACAGAAAGAAATGTTCAACATGTTCAAGTTCATTGATAAACTTACATTATATATAGAAACAACAACCAAAGTAAATCCAGTAAGAAATAATAAACTATTCAAAATCAAACCTTGGATCCCCACAGGCCTTATCAAATCGATCAATGAACGTGATAACCTAAAAAACAACTACTAAAAAATTACTCCTAGACTTTTCTCGACAAACCAATTATACCAAGAATTCAAGATATTAAACATTCATTCAATCTGTGCTCATCAATGCTTGAAAATAATCTTTCAAGAACAACACAAATCCACTCAACAATATTCACGAGAAACTCGATCTGTAACAAACTCAGATATCAAAGTCGAATTCTTTGAAAAAACTGTTACGCAAAATTCATATTTCTACTACGGGCCAAAGATCTACAATGCCCTCCCAAAAACTCTTAAAGAAACAACGAATTTTAAAATCTTCAGAATGGAATCAGAGAAATATATATTAAGTCACCCTAATTTTTTTTTTCTAATAATCACAATTAAATATTTTTATGTAAGAGATGTAGGATCAACCAGCTCCAGGAATTTCGTCCAACCTTCCTTCCTTTACCATGGATATGATGAATTAATAATTGTATACAACTACCAATTGCCTCATCAAAATTAAATACTTCAAGCTTTGGGTGTCATACATAACAGAGATCACAAGACAGGCTTCAAGTCTAGTGTGACGATGTTTTGTAGGGCACTCAGTAACCAAACAATTGTCAAATATCACTGCAAATAGTACATAATATAAATATGATTTACTATTAATTTAATGATGAATACACATGTACTTGAAATGAAATTATTATGAGAATAAATTTAAATTAAATACAAACTGAAAAGGGAAACATTCTCAATTGAATATTGAATAAAAATATTTTTCTGTAAATTGAAAAATCCACGATAAAAATGAAGTTATTTTTTGTGAATGTCTGACAGAAAACAACTGATTTTATGAACATCCTGTTCATATTTTCCAACAAATTGATGCGAACTGTTGTGCATTCGATTGTGGAAGAAGGAGAATCGTGGACCTCATGCTCTCGTTTCCTGAAATAAATTAATTCCAATAATTCATAAATAAATAATTTTTACAGACCTCTATAAAATTGTCTTTTTTGATCGATTTCAAAACAGAATTTCAAAGAGAATCATTTTGACATCCCTTTGTTCGACGAATTTTTAAAAAAATTCATAGTTACTTTCGTGAATGATCGTGTGGCAGCGGGGGTTGATTTTTGTCCGTAATCCATCGCAATTTTCGACTGGAGTCATATTTTCGCTTCCAAAAACTTTGGAACAAAACGCTGGATTTTCAATGCAGCAATTCGTATCAAGTCGTCTGTTCGCATTGCCAAAAGGAATGTTTTCATGGCTGGAAAGTATTAGGTCGTAATTAAAACTCCCAAGAATCTTCAAAGTCGAACTTTTAATTACATATCATTCATTACTCATTCAAAATGAATTACATCCACAAAAACGACATGAAGCTGGAAAAGCTTAATGAATGTTTAATCAAAGAGCAGCGTTAAGTGGTTTTTGAATTCCAACCCAAATTGAAAAGTACAAGGCTGTAAAGAAGTCTGAAGCCAATTCTACTAATTTGCGATAAATTTTTAACGACCAGAATGGCAAGGATTTTTTAAATTTGTTTCTTGTAAGAATTTATTGGGGGGAATTTTTTGTGAAAACCCTATATCTTTATAAATTTCAGTTATGTAGCTTATTACTATAGATGTAAGAAAACGAAATCATTCAACTGTCGAGTCTACACGTGTGTGTCCAAGCTCGTGAATAAAATCAGTTCAAGTGGTACAAAGTGGAGTTATTCTATGTCTACAAAGGTCCCCAACAAACAGGAGATCCCCCCATCTGAATGAACTGCAGTAAGTCAAAACCTTTTCGACCGCAAACAGTTTATCTAGCTGTGCATATTGCATTTCTCGATAATTGAAACATAAAGCCACCAGAACAACTTCTTACTGCTATTTCTTCCTTCACGCAAAAACTATCTCAGACATGATTCCCAATCTCAAACGCAAACAATAGGCCAAGAGATGAACGAAAAAAAGGTAATGAAATTTATTGACGATTCCAACAAGAAACAAACAGAAGACATCAAGAAATACTTCCAATCTGAGATAACGAAAATCAGTAGCGCTCTCGGGGAGGAACGAAAAAAGAGATTCGAGATCGAAAAACAAAACACAACGATTCAACCATTAAATACGAAACACTCGAAAAATCGCTGAGGAGAAACAACTTGGTTATTTTTGGCCTAGAAATAAAGGAAAACGAGAAATTGCTTGAAAAAACAATAACCACATTGCTCAACAAGCTAGAAGTTATCCTCGCAACTTCAGACGTAAATAATATCTATCAGATTGGAAACGGAAAGGTTAAACCAATCATTCTAAAACTTGTTTCGTTTTTGAAAAACATCGAAATACTGAAAGCCTGTAACAATCTGAAAGGGACGAATATAGATATTGCTGAGGAACTGAACGCAAAGGAGAGGAAGAATCTCAAGACTTCGAGGAAACACCTGAAAGGAGCCAGAACTAATAAGCTAGAGGCTTACATTAAAGGGGGTAAACTATATGTAGAGGGAAATCCATATACGGCGGAAGAACTCCAGAAAAACGAGGACTCTGACGAGGAAAGTGAAGAGGATCCGCTATCCGCAACAAAAAAAGAACAAGCTTCCATAGAAAATAACATCACCAAGAAAAACTCTACGACAGGGGAACTAAAGGAAAGATCATCAAAAAGACTCCAGAGCTACAAAAAATTGGTACTTTTAGACTAACATAAATAGTGCAAAATAATATTCACCCTAACATGAAATGAAATTACTTGATCCTTTATAACTGTACTGCTACCATAAATTATTTGAACTTACCTTATGGACCAATTTGTTAGAGATTTCGAAGCATCAACTATTGATACCCTTGAACTCGATTCCTTCAACAATATACAAGACTTTCCGTTTTCAGAACAAAAAAGTTCGTTCATACGAACATTCAGAGCATTCTCAGGCTTTCTGATGAATTTCTTTGAAGCATTTAGAAAACGAAACCTGGGTTGATGTTTACAATTGTAACAATATTGAAAGTGCAATGTCTAATTTTCAAGTTGCTTTAAAAAACACATAAAAAAGTCAACCGAAACCTATAAAATGAAACAACGTAAAAAACTTCTCGAAATAAAGAAAATAAAAGCAGCCACTGGAGAAATTAATAGTGACCCTAAATAAATTGCACTTGCAACAAAGAATAGTTCGTGCTTTGCCCTCTCATTAATCATTGTATTATCTGCAGATCACACACTTTGTAAGAAATAAACAAAATGAAACTTCTCATAGACAAGTTATACGGAACTTTTTTGAGTATCTCTAATGTTTTTTCCCAAATTGTTAAGACTTACTCATCATATGCACTATATTGTAATTCTAAAATAAAGTCTACTCCTGGAAGAACTGTATTTTCACCCAATAATTCTTTCTGAAAAAGTAACAGTTACTTTTAGCACACTAGTTTCAATGAATTGTGGTGAACTTTTGAGAAAAATAGCACTATAAAAACATGTTATTGCTACGAACAATACTATACAGCTAAGAATAATTCGGTGTACTGAGGGTTATGGAGTTTCTACAAATTTACCCGAATAAACTAGAATATGAGTTGTTTATCGATTTCATCAAGAATTTGATAGTGTTTTGTGAATTATAAATGATTATGGGAATATGGCTACTCTTGTGGTGTTTTTTGGTTTCTATGCAATAGACATTCAGAAAAAACACCAATGATATGTGATGAAACATATTTTACGATGCTACCACATACTGTTAGCAGAAAGTATACCTTACAAATTCCATCTAGAATTACTTTAAATATCCGATAATAACCGACTAACATAAAAAATACCTAAAGGATATATCTATTATATATGAACTCTGTCGAGTTGCATTTTGAAAAGTTGCATTGATCTTATAAGTAACATTATAGTTTTGGGTGGAATGTTTCAGTCCTCTTGGGTGCATTTTCAAAAATTCAATTATTCACATATTCGACACTTTAATGATGGAAGAGCTTTCCAGTCCTATGAATGAGAAGAGACATCATCCCTGTCGATTCTGAATAATAGAGGGGCCTTACGAGGAAAGATTCAAAAGATACAGAACCAAACAAACACCCTATTCATGGATGAACCTGGTATACAGATATATCAAGATCTGGATCAATGTCTTTCGCAGGGAAATATGAAGGAGGAACAAAGAGAAAAATATTAGTTCCCCTAGGTAAATATGCCAAAGTATCTGCTATACCGTCAGGAAAACCAGGACAAATTAATTCGAGAACTTTAGTTATCTACCCAGACAGCGATCAGCAAACATAGCTCTGGGATCAGATAGGATCGCATTCAAATTGGTGTTTGAGTAGCATTTCGTATAATAAAATATCTGAGTTTTTGCTTCAGAAATTTTATTGCTGTCTCGCCGTTTACTCCCGACCAAAAATGAATTATTTTTTTGTCTCAACTAGTCGTATCAGGTGACGTAATAGTTATAGTTGACGTTACAGGGCCACTGTGACCAATAATTTTAAATGTGAACTTATGGCAAGTGACATCTCTTCTGGAAGGTATTCAAGATTCCTATTCAGTCATACTCATTTTGTTTGGGCTTATTGTGAATAAATTAAATAAATATTAAAATTATAGTTTCGCATTTGATTAATTGAGAACCAGTTCTCATATCACGTGTTCAAAATGTACTCCATCTACATCCTGACAGTTATGCATCCTATTGCTAAACTCTTGTTCAAATGTGTCAGCGGAAATTGCCCTACATTCTACAAAAAATCGTTGTTTCAAAATGTCGAAACTGTCAGCTGCTGTAGCGTAAACCTTAGATTCCAGATAACCCCTCAGAAAAAAATCTAATGGGGTGGGGTCCGATGACCGAGCTGGCTATTCTATCGAACCTCGTCGTCCACTCCATCTACCACGATATTCCTAATCTAGGTAACGTCTTCCTGTACCATAATATGCGGGGGCACCATCTTGTTGGAATGTTATTTTCAAGTTGCAGCATTCATCTGGATTATCCTTCAGAATTTCAAGAATTAATGGCACAATTGCGTTTTGTAGAATCTCCAGATACAATTCACCAGTTAAGTGAGCATTGAGAAAAAGAGTCCCAACTATGCGTTTTCCAATAATACCTGCCCAAACATTTACTTTTCCTGGAAATTGAGTATGTTTTTCGCGAACGTTGTGAAGATATGTGTCATTCCAATTCCTCACATTTTGTGTGTTAACATTCGGATTGTTCCTATGTTATCTGGTTGTTGGTTAATTTGATTGGACATATTTTCACAGAATTCTCGTTTTCGGTCGGGGTCATCATCTGAAAGTTGGTGCACCTTTTTTAATTTGTATGGATGAAATTTGTTTTTAACCAATACCCTACGTACTGTCTTTTGACTGGCTTCACAAATAGACGCAACTTGGGCCGTATAAGAAGAAGGTTCCACTACCATTTCTGCAATTATGTAAATTTTCTGTATTGGCCGACCAGATCCTTTGGCATCTTGAACACTACCTGTTGCTTCAAACTCTCGAATAGCTTCTCAAATAAGTCCTCGATATAGGGCGATCGAGATACCTCTTAAAAAGACGTTCCACTGTATGGAAATTGTTTCTACATTCAGTAATTATTAAGAGTTGCCACTTTGTCGGCTACAATACGTACCATTTTGCTAATGTAAACACTTGAACGTCTCGTTGAACAATAAACTAAATATTCACAGTATAATCACTTTTGCAAACACTTAAAATGAGTTTATACAGCACGTAAAATAAAATGAGAAATAAAATAAAGTAAAATAAGAAATAATGATTTTAGAGTGTTTATAGAGCTGAGTAAATTAATGTAAAAAGTAAGAAGCTGTCAATCGAAATTTGGGATTTTATGTTGTTAACTCAATTTCAATGATGTATACTTGTAAAATTGGTCCCTGTTATTGTTTGTTAAATGAAAAATAAGCTACTGTTGACAACACTAACAATATTATAAAATTTTCGTCATCTAACGACATTATTGTCCAAAAACGAAATTTAAAAACATGGCACCGAACATACCAGTTTCCAGTTATGAAAACAAAAATACCAGGACTGAATAGCTATTATATCATGTCCATCTATCATCAAGTTTCGTCAATTTGTCTAAATTATTCAATATGTACATGTGCCTAACAACTAGTCAAAATAAAATATAATAAAAGATAAAAGTTAACCATCTTTTATTTTACTTCTTATTTCATATTACTTCTTATTTTATTTTATTTCTGTATAAACTTGTTATGGATGTTGTGTCGTTTTAACTTTTTGAATTACTTCATTTTATTTCTTATTTCATTTTACTTGCTGTATAAACTCACTATTAGCAAAGTAAAAACGTCAACTTTTTTGACAATTAACTAGTGCGGACTTGGATGTCTAGAAACTATGGTGTATTCACTTATACCTGTGAAATATTGGGACAAACTGGGGGACACCAGCCCACTTGATAAAGGGAGTTATCTAGAGTTTCAGATGGCGCCAACGTCGTTTCTTGTCATAATTCAGTTAACTGAATTAAATACCACACAAGGTGTTTTTGTGATTTGTGTCTCTGATCCGTTCTGTGATTGTGCTTTCGTTGCCCGTAAGGTTATGACAATTTGTTGTGAAATATTCTGAGGTTGATCGATCGATGTAACATATTTCAGAACAAACTATTCCATCTACTCATGTCGCTGTTATATATAATTTTCGAAAAGTGTTCAGAAATAATTCTAATTATGAACAATTGTAGTGCGTACCAATATTTTATGGTTAATTTTCTATTGATACGGCTCCACCGAGTTGGTACTTATTTCTGTCCCATGAACACAAATTCAAAGTGGGTGCTTGTTCAAAATGTATGTGGATAGTGGAAAATGCCTAACAAATTTCATAAATTATAACTAAGATGTGTTTTGAACGTTTCTTATAGCTAAATAAGGCGGAAAAGGGGCTTTTCTTGATCTTTGAACCTCCGAAAGTATTTGAGTACGACGCGTTTTGACT
This sequence comes from Gonioctena quinquepunctata, assembly GCA_018342105.1. Classification (NCBI taxonomy): domain Eukaryota; kingdom Metazoa; phylum Arthropoda; class Insecta; order Coleoptera; family Chrysomelidae; genus Gonioctena; species Gonioctena quinquepunctata. The sequence continues at coordinate 209,177 of JAFIRS010001184.1, forward strand.
TTGAATTCATGTTCATAGGGCAAAATACGCAGGTAACACCAAGCGACAATACTCAACTCGACGGAGCCATATCAACAATTAATTTGGACAATCCCGCTTTGCTTAAGAAGTTGAATTTTATATAATTTTCTCTGTTCAAAATATTCAGTCGTGTCTCAGGAAAGAACTTACATGTTTTGTATAATTTTTAGCAAATGACATGAATGAATATCTCTAATCCACAAACACTTTTTTAAATACTTCTTTTTCAAAATAGATTTGGACAGATTGATGAATAAAAGGAATACCAAAATTTCCCGTAAGATTATGTGAAGTGTGAATTTACAGTAATATCGGGTAAAAACATTACTTTTTTGTTGTTGTCTTGTGTGGCACTTCTTATTTATTTTGAGGGTAGCCAATTCTTTCTCTTTATCTGGAAAGGCAAATGATCAGAAAAACTTAGACATAGAATTCATCATTGAGTAACAAATCCAATCTCATGGTTTTTATGCTTTTCCCAATGAATTAAAAATAGAATGTAGAATGAGGAAACGCTTCGGAAATTTTCGTATTTGAAAGATCAATAAAATTATTATGTTTTTGGGTAGAATTGAATATTTTATGGGACTTTATTGTCATAATCAGTCAAAAAATTTATTCCGGGATTCCTTTGATTGAAACATTTTCATGTTATATATATTTTTATGGTGATCACTGCATCGATTATTATTATTATCAATCTATTATTATTATATTTTCTTTACTCTTGTATTTTGTTATATGTTTGTAATACGTAATTTAAGTGCAATAAATTACTGTTTTTTTTCTTATAATATTATAATATTATAATCATTGTCCACATTCATTTTGAAATACAACTTGATTGTCAATTATGAATATACAATAGACGGAAAAATCCTTTCAATAAGTGATGATATCGGTATGTGCTAGTAATTTCAAATATGTATGTACTAGTAATTTCAACAAGGATAATATTTTGAGAAATTCGACATACATGATGGATCTACAATTACAAAGGACTTTTGCTCATGATAAAAATCTTATGATGAAGCGGATAATGCTTTTATGAAGTGCTGTAAATTATGTAAATGGAAGCAGCCTAGACTGTCGCAGACCAGGATTCATCGATTTCTCAACTTCATCAACATATTTTGATATATACAATGAACTCTCTGATTTTGTTCAACTCAGAAGCTTGTTAGAGACGTAATAGTCCAGCAGGGATGGGCAGTGAATGGCTTGGTAATAGTTTGTAACAAAAAGTTTAATGGAACAATGTCATCGGGGACATTTTCCAATCCCCTCAATTTTCAAGTTAATTCATCATCTAGAGACATCAGTCCACTCTCCTAACTTCTCTCCTTGCTCCGTGGAAGTTTCCAGGGTCCCAAAAAGGCCATTTGAAAAGAAATCACTTCGGAAAAATTGCTAGGTAGACTTCTAGAAAAATATGATTTTTGACAGACATGTAAATATTGTAGTAAATTTCAAGGATTTCATCACCTTTTCGTGCCAACTGTTCTGAGCGGGACTCCGTTCGTAGAAATATAATCTTTGTGAACGATCATATCACAATTTTTTGCATAAAAATATGCAGTAATGTTGACAGAAAAAGATAATTTCATAGGTTTGAAGTTTTACACTTAGCGTAACACAAACATTCCTTAACCGCGCCATCTACTAATGAAGTTCTAAGCAGAATTTAACGCCATTCATTTGTGGTCCCACAGAAATCCTAAACAAAATCGATTCAGTGAATACACCAGGGTTTTTAGACATCTTAAGGCGGACTTAACAATCTTTATTAATTAAATGCGAAACTTAGAATTTCAGTATTAATTTAATTTATCCATCAAAATCAGCCTAAATCCAAACAGTTATTATAAGTATAACTGTTCAGAAGATACTAGGGGAGGTACTATCGACTAGCACTGTATATTATTATTATAATCCTCTGAATATCGAGTTTATTCTTCCCATGTATGCTAGCTGAATGTTCAAACACATCCGATGTAACAGCCAGGCAACTTTTTAAAACGACAAAATGAATATATATCATCAGTAATTCCATTCATATCTGAAAAGTTCTCTCCGGAGTTTTATATTAACTGAGCCCAGCTGCTGCACTGGAATTTGTAAAGTTTCAAAACTATATGCTGAAAGCTAATGCTATTAACACGAAACTGGATATCTCCAAAGACAAGTGGAATCTGATTACTGGAATTCAGTTCGGATTATTAAGTATATTCTCCAGTTTAAAAACTTTTCAAGGAAATCAGACTCTGGAGATAATAATGTCGTTGAAAATGGACTCTTCTTTACTATATGAAGAGTAGGAAAATTTGAAGTGTTTCTTACTTATCCCTTGTCATGCTTAAAATATGCTTATTGTTATAGGCTAGATTATCAATGGTATCTCAATTACAATTCTTAGATATCATAGGAAATATACATTTATGAGTTATGATTGAAAATCATAATTAGTACCCGAGAAAATATATTGTGTTCCACAAAAAATATCTCGATGAAATGTTCATAATTTAACCCTTCATTTCATGTGTTAGCTAATTTGCAACATACACCTTCACCAGCATTAAAATTATACATACACTTGATTCAAGTGTTATTTCATATTGTAGCATGTTTGATACCTCCTCTCGACATGATAGCTATGAAAATGCCTTCAAATGTTTTCCATTCCCGGCTTGATGTTGGTTGATGTATAACCTCAAAATTGTTGTCTGTCACGTATTTCATACGCCGGTTGTTTTAGTGCCCGAAAAAGTGGAAATTGTTGTGTTTTTGGTGGAAATTTCTGTAGCTCGGCTGAAATAGGTAAGTTCAATTGTTTCACAATGTATTTTGCCAATAATGAAAAATTACAAATATTGAAAAAGTACAAGTTAAAGGCATATGCTATGGCCCCTCCAAAATGTTTGTAGCAAATTTGCTGCATTATGAAACTTTGTCAAGTCAGTTGAGGCGGTATGTACAACTGCGTATTGGCGCCACAATTTTTGACTTTTTTTTTCCAAAATTTGATTTTTTTATAAAATAAATAATTATTTGTTTTTTTAGTTGGCCATGTCTTATAAGAGGAGAGGACATAAGGAAACACTTTCAGATGCTGAGTTGGAGGAAATTATAGATAACTTGGACAATAGCGAAGGTGATTTTGAAGATTTTTCAGATGATAGTATTGCGGACTGCCAAAGTCGGTAAAAAAGCAACTCCAATCCCGTGGCATAAAAAACATTTCCAAATTGATGAAGATGCCCTAAAATTCAAAGGCAATATTGAACTTCCAACAAACATTAGATCTGGAGACTCCATATGACTTTCTCAAATTCCATTTTCTGATAACCTCATAGACAATATAACCAGTGAAACAAACGTATACATCGTTCAGAGAAATCCGAATGAACCTGGCAATATTTCTTCAATGAGTATTCGAGAATTCTTAGGTATATGTGTGTATATATCTGTATCAAAACTACCAAGAACTCGCTGCTACTGGCGACCGGATATAGGAATACCCAGTGTTCGCAGTGCTTTGACCATAAATTAGTTTGAACGTTTGAAATCCGTACTTCATTTCAACGACAACACATTTATGCCTCCAAAAGATGATCCTCAATACGATAATCTTTTCAAAATCAGACCACTGAAAAGAGAATTCAATAAGCAGTTTGCTACTATACCAATGGAAAGTAAGGTTTCTATAGTTGAACAAATATGTTCTACAAAAATAAGGCATCATTTGAAACAGTATTACCCAATGAAGCCTCACAAATGGGGTTACAAATTGTTCATGCTTTGTGATAAATCAGGATATTCCTATGGATTCGGAATTTATAATGGAGCTTTCAACTGGTTCACTAAACTTACTTCTAATGAAAGTGATTTGGGAACAAGTTCCAATATTGTAACTAGACTTGCGAGAAAAATACCTAGAAATATCAATTGTCTACTCTATTGTGGTAACTATTATTCTTCTGTTCCATTATTCACATCACCAACAAAACAAGGAATATACATGTTGGAAACAATCCGTCGAAACAGAATTCCCAATAACCCCTTACCACCAGACAACATTTTCGAAAAAAACCACGAGGGAGCACAGAAGAATATGTAGCCAACATTGATGGGGTTGATTTGAGCATAACGACTTGGAAAGATATAAAGTAGTTACGCTACTTTCAACTTGTTTCAGGGAATCACCTCATCATGGTGTAAATCGGTTTGACCGAAAAGCAAAGGAGAAAATAACAATACCGTCTCCTCGTGTTGTACAGGAATATTACCCGGCATATAGAGGGAGTTGACCTGCTGGTTAGTCACATAGGGCGTTACAAAATACCTCTCAGGTCCAAGGTATTTGAGACTTTTTTCCATCTTCTTGATGTTACGATAATAAACGTTTTTTTGTTGTATAAAAGGACAAAAAGGGCGAAAAAAATTCCCGATGATATGAACCTTTGGCAATTTAGGATCGAAATTGCAGAAACTCTTTGCCTGTTTGGAACACCTACAACAAAAAATGAGGAAGGCCTTCCACGACCCAAGTACAAGATGAAATAGACGCAAAAAGACCCAGAGGCCCTACAACACATATTCCTCCCAAAAATGTTCGGTTAGACGAAACTGCTCACTGGATAAAATACGATCATACACGTCAAAGATGCAAATTGCCCCACTGCAAGGTTTACCCACTTCAAATGTGAGAAATGTGGTGTACATTTAGTCTCACAAAGGACAAAAACTGTTTTTCAACTTTTCATTTAATGACATTAGTTTATTTTTACCACGAAAAGGGTTAATTTTTTATCGGAACATTTGACATAATATTTTTTGGAAATTCATGAAACGAAAGGTTGAAGATCATTAGTTCTTGTAAATATTTCTTTTTTTTACGACTTTTGTTTCATTCTTGACTATGATCTCAGTCTTGAAAAATCAGAATTTGAAGCGCTTTTGTTCGTCACAAAAAAGCGATTTTTTCAGAATATTGTTAACAGCGCCCCATCATATTTAATGTTTATTGAAGTAAGAAAAATAGATCACTCTAAGATTTCCACAAAATTTGTTTTACGAAACACGATACTTATGATATATCGTTATACTGTCAAAAATTTATTTTATAGGTATTTTTGTGTTATTAGATACGTGTCTTTTGAGTTTTGGCTCTGTAGAAGGGCCGAATCTTACAGGAGAAGGACACCAGCTGAGGAGTAAAGTCCTCGACTCGGTCCAACATATGTATTGAGATAATTATTTTGAAATTGTGGTTGATGGATTTGGGAGGAGAAGGTAACAATTTGGTAGGGTTGAGTAAGGTATTCACGCCTAGAGAAAAGTTGGTACAAAGTTCTCAAATTATATTATATAAATAATAATAAACGTTTATTTTTCACAGAGACTGTAATAAAATAAACAAGTGTCAAACGGAGGAGATATGTGTTATGCATTTCCAAGAGCTGCGGTAAGAAGAGATGCGAGGAGATGCCCTAAATGTTATTGATAATTAGTAAGATAGAAATTGTTGATGGATTTAAATAGTTAGCTGAATTGGGAAGTATTAAAGTTAGGTACACGCCATGAGAAAAGTGGTCAAAGTGTCTCAAATTATAATTATAATTAAATGATAATAATAATAATAATAACGTTTATTTTTCATAGAGACATGTTTCAATCAGAAGAATAAACAATTGTTCACCCAGAAAAACACAGGGTTGAACGTGGGCATTTTCTTGTATGTTCTAATGAGCTTAATACATGTAAGGGAAGATGTACCAATATAGCTCATAAACTCTAGTTTCTGGAATAAAGTAAATGAACACGAGTTTACCCACAAAACGCAGGGTTGTACGTTGGTATTTTCTCGTGTGTTTTTATAATTAGCTTATGGGAGTTTTAACAATATATCTTAAAGTAAGCAAGGAAGTGTGAATATATTTCTAGAAAGGAGCATAAATATGTGTTATATATGTAATTTGATTAGAATTTGAAAATAAAGTCAGTATCAATGAACAGATTTCCTTGATTATGAATGAATGTAAATGATAGTTTTCTCATTTCTTATTCCAAGAGAACATTTATTGTAGATCGAGAGATTTTGCCGTTTCAATAAGTAATTTTATTTTTTGAATACTTTAAGTTGAAGATATGTGAAAGAACGTTGTCCAATTTTTGTGCTTGTTAATTTCATTTTTACAAGTTGTTTCTGCTTTTGTCTGGTGGAATATCAATTATCTATGTTGTGTAACATATTTTTATTTTTTTATTGGTTTATCATTATGCTGACGAAAAAAAGTTGTTTTGGATCTAGAATTTTCGCTAGTAGATCACTTGAAGGTGTATTTTAATTCCTCTACATAATTCCAGGAAACGTTCTGTATGGTTTCCATACTCCTTAGGTGTGATTTAGCAACTCCCCCATCCAAGAATGCATACTGGATTCTTGATTCACGAGAGCAAAATATATAATTCTCATGTGATTCGAATCTAAATGTTACCCAAAAACTTGAACCTATATAATATTCTGCGTAGCGTTTCAGTAGTATTGTTGATGTGAGTTTCCCACCTCAGGAAACAAGTATTCGATGTTATGAGATCTTTCAATTTTAATGATATTGGAGTTATTTTCTAAAGACAAGCTTTCATATTCTCATTATTTTTATGGGCTGTGAACGTGAGCAATTTGTTTTTCACGGAATTTATGGTTAGAAGTTTGTGGTTGAACCAGTCTATAATTTTTGACATATCTTTTTCAGCATTTTCTTTGAGTTCTGACCAGGTGGTGTCTTTATCATCTGCAACGCTTATAATTATTCCACTGCTCTTTAGAGTAAGAAAACTATCTAGATAGACCGAAAACAATAGGGTTCCTTGGGGTACTCCATATTCTATCGTTAGTTGTGAGCTCACTTTATCGTTTATACAGACACATTGTTTTCTTCCATCCAAGTAGCTCCTCGACAGATTATATGCAGTACCGCGTAATCCTATGGCCTCCAAAACATCTAGCAGCTGTGGATGACTAACAGTGTCAAATGCTTCAGATAAATCCAGAAACACGCACAGTGTAGGATTTGCCCCACCAATGGCCTTGTAGACACCAGAAGTCAGAAATGAGATGGCATCTTGCGCTGACATTCCCTCTCTGAACCCACATTGTCTATTTGATGATATATTGAATTTATTGAAATAATTTGTTAGGCTTTATTCCATTGTTTTTTCGAATATTTTTGCCAATTTAGTAATTAATGAAACTGGCAGATAGTTTTCCATTTCGCTCTTGTTCCCCTTTTTACACGCTTTATATTAGCTTCACTTGCATGATTGTTTGTAACCGACTCACTTGTATGTTTGTTTGTAACCGACTCCTTTGGGCGCGATTTTGACCCCCTTCTAGACGTACGAATGATTTGAAATTTGGCAGGTGTACATAATTCCGGTGACAATGCATCAAGAAATTTTTGTTTGAAAAAAAAAACAAAATGGCGGCTTCAATATGGCGGACGAGTTTTGTGATTATGGTCCGATTCGCTTCAAAATTGGTATCTGAGGGTTTTCATGGTCAGAGATTATGATTCTTTTGTCAAAACTGAAAAATTCAAGATGGCGGCTCCAAACTGGTACACGAGTTTTGTGATTATGGTCCGATTCTATTCAAAATTGGTATGTGGGGGTTATTGGTGTCCAATGATATGATTCTTCTGTAAAAATTGAAGAATTCTGGATGGTGGCTCCAAAATGACGGACGAGTTTTGTGATTATGGTCCAATTCTATTCAAAATTGGTATGTGGGGGTTTTTGGGGTCGAAGATTATGTCTGTAACCGATTCCTTGGGCGCGATTTTGACCCACTTTGAACGGTCAGATTTCATTCAAACTTTGTAGATTTATCGAGGATCGATGACAATACACTGATTTGATAAGATTATTCCATTTTTTAATCTGCGCAAAATAAGATTTGTTAATGTATACAACTTTCATAAAAAACTAAAAAAACACGCATTTATAAATAAACCAAACTAAAATGTAGGAAATAAATGATGGTTTAAAAAAACTAAAAAAAACGCTTTCATAGAAAACCAAACTAAAAAAATAGAAAATAAGAAAAAAAGTTTATTTTATTTTAAAAAAATCGTGGGTTGCATGGTATCAATAATTATATAGTACATTACACACCTAGGGCAGTAAAGTAAGAAATGTCTCAGATCACAGGTAATTTTGTTTGTTATATTTTTTGCCAATGTGTTTTTATTCAGTGTCCCTCCTCATTATAATACTAGCTGATGAAAATATTGCTGTTTTATATTTTTACATCGCTTGTTAGTGAGTAGTACACCTATTTCAACTATGAATATCTCTTTAATTTCAATTTATTTATTTTGAATTTTCAGAATTGAACTTTTTGATTTCTTTATGGATTGATTCTATCCGAGAAGGAACCAGTTTAGTTATACTTTTTTTTTCGATTGAAGTTTGATCACATTGAAACATTAGATAGATTTAGGGAGATCTGAAGCTTTCAACTTCAGATTGTAGAGTTTGAGGTTGACATAAGAATAGAAATGCTGTTTATGTTTTCTTATTGAAAATATGTCCCGTGGAATGCTTACCCGATTAATAATAAAATAATTTGTGAAATCTACCTTTTCTAATGGCCGCACCGTCGTTTTTTTTTTTTTGTTTTTAATTTCGATTGTCTGAATCGCTAGTGAAAAATACAATTCCCACCATAAGTCCTTGTTATTCATTCCCCCCGTGTTTGCTAAACTTGTATTGCCATCTAAGAAGTGCTAATGAGGAAACACTGAATGAATAAATATAACACTCCAGCATTATATGCCGCTATAACTCATTTAAGTACTTGTTGCCAATAACGATTATGAGCTACTGCCAATCTGGTGATATCACTTCCGTTTTATCGAGCAAGAAATGATAATTACGAAAAACAATACTTTTACTGTTGCAATGTGGGAAGAAATTGTTTTTGTATCATTTTATAATTGTGGTTTCCTAATTAGTATCGAATAATGTGGGACCCAAAAATTGTTAGCAGAAAGCGGACAATGCTAGTTGGAAGAGATGTCAAAGACAAGAAGTTTTGTGTTACAAAATTCAGTTCGGTATATTTTAAAACAACTGGTGATATATACCTAATATTCAATAATTAAAATTGTGGAAAGTTAAAAGACCTATAAAACTATACATAATTTGAAACACGATTCTTGGATTCTGGATATATATCTAATATCTAATATTTCAGTACCCCAATCGCAACGTATCGCCCCTGGCAGAGGACTTCTTCAGGCTTTATTTGATTTTTTTCACTCTGGTATTATAATACGCGAATTGAATATCTGCTACCGATTTATTAATATTATCCATTTTAACACGCATTTTCATTTCGAAACGGATTTTGGTCATTAAAAACACGTACTTTTCATTATGAAACGAATTTTCGGCTTATAAAAACACGTACTTGGGGATTATCAAGTGGTATGTTTCTACATACTTGTTTGACATTCAATTTTAATTGACATTCGAACACTACGCATCAATAGTACCTATGAGTATGTCGAGCAATGAATAATTATCTTGTACACCACCAGAAATTTCTGATAAAGCAAAAAGTGTCTGTGAATATTCAGTTCCAACAAAATCAAGGGAAATCTATGCTAAATTATACAGACAATTCATGGACTAGACAAAAGATATTTCATCTTTTTCGGAAAATGTGTTGTTAGTTCATTTTATTATTTATTGGTCGTAGAAAAAATAGTGTATGAAACGATCATGTTATAACTGTTAATACACTCGCATATGGTTCACTTACCTTGTGCTCGTATATTAATAGCTATCATAACATGTTCGTTGCATAATATACTATTTACATATTCTGAAAGGTGAGTTATGTGAGTATTTTCGAAAAAGTCAACATAACCAATTAGTACATACCTTCGCAGTTTTGAAAGCATTCATTATTACCAGTTTTTTTTTCAAGGTACGTACCAGATGGTTTCACATTTTGGAGGTTGAGGTTCAAAAATTTTGGAATAATATTCAAGCTTCTGCATCGTAGAAGGAATATTCTTTTGTTTTTCGTTTTACGAGGGATGTTTTGGCTATGGAAATATTTTTCATTCAAGTTACAGTTATTTTTCTCGATTTGAAAAAAACCCACCAGACAAGCAACTGCCTCTCCTCGTCGCCACGCTAATTCTACAGCAGCAATATAGTAGAATTCACGCATAAGACCTTCAGGAGTATTTTCATCCCATAGCAATATTATTTTGTTAACTTCAGACAAATTTAACGGAACTGAACTGGATTTACGTTTATATGGATCTGCTTGTAGTTTCTTCCTGATTGCATCGCGGGCATTTCGGGCTGGTTTAAATACAATATTTTTAAATGAGTCAATCATAATATTATAGTCATTATAGTACTTTTCTTGCAAAAGTTTGCACAAAACATTTCACATTGCCTTCACCGTTGCTTCTTTAAATTCGGTCCCGTCTTTCTTCCTCATATTGACCACCCAATCTTTTAGTATCAACGCCAATTCTTCTAAGCTGCTATGTTCATTTAATTCATATTCTCGTTCGCAGAAAAATTCCATAAATGTTCCCCAAATATATTTGTTACTGTAGGTTGTATTTCTGGGAAGTTTTTCTTTGATTAGCGCATTTATACATTCGCATTGCCAAAACGTGACATTTTGAAATTTATTTGGAATGAAATTGTCAAACTCAATCGTGTTGTCATAGTGATTGATAATTGCATTGAATGCAATTATCAGTGTAATGTTGACATGATTGGGTGAAATTGTTTCATATGACACAAAATGACAAAGATTGAATGGTTGTTAGAACTGTCAAAAAAATTTCAGAGTTATACCAATTTTTCAGCCTTGCTTTTATTTCTGGTAATTGTGGTTCTTGAATCCTGTTATATGTATATTTAGAGGAGCTTTTTTAGGATATGGGATTCCGGATAGGAAATATCCAATAATTCCAACGTTTTATCCCTGGTCTTGGACTTCTTCAGGCTTCATTTTATTTTTTACACATTCTAAAAGGTGAGTATTTTTGAAAAAGTTAATATAATCAAATGGTACAGAAAAAAAACTGTTATAAAATAAATGTTTTTAACACTGCCAAGGTATGTATCCGCAATTATGCATTAAGTTATAAAAATAATGAAATTCCACCGCTTCAGGCTTTCTCTTCTCTTTTCATTTTTAACCCCATCAAATCCATTCTCTCAATACCATGATCAAAAATGTTATCCTCCATGATCCCAAATTTAATTTTTTTATCTATAATTTTTTTTTTATTCTGAAATGAGAAATAAAAACCTAACTTGGCTCCAATATTTTCTGATATGCAGAAAATGTCATTTAAATATCGTATAACAAAATAAGTACTTTTATACAAAAATATCCACTTCCCAAATAAACTATTCATGAGGAAAACTAATTGTTTTTCAACTAGATTTTCGGCGGATAATAACCCAGATCAAATTGTAAGTTCGTGGTTTCACTCTTTCGAATGTCTGTATAGCCTAGTTGAAAAATAATTCATACTATAAAAAATCATTAGAAAATAGTAATGCAAAAACGATTTCACTTACAGAACCCAACTTTTGGCAATCGTTCAAGTAAACACTACCCACAGTAGGTTACAATTTTGCCGAATTAAAAAAAAATATATCTCTCAATAATTGTCAACTATAAAATAGACGAATTGTTTTTTATTCCAGATAAAAAAATCAACGATCTTTTGATAGAGCATTTTCTGGATCTTCCATTTCACCACAACATCTGCCAAGTGTGATGATAAGCTATTCTTTTATTTTTCAATTATGAAGGATGGAAAACCGATGATCAGGTTACCATATCATGAGTTCACAAGAGAGTGAGAATAAAGTGAAAATAATTCGACAGATTTTCGAAAACATGAGAGCCCAACGGGCTCGAGTGGCTATTGCCAAATGGTTTTAGAAAGAAAGAAATCTGGAGAATTATTTTCTACCTTATCGAACTCTCGAGTGGTATTCTATAAATTATTTTTTGATGTTACGATCATAAACACATTTCCTTGCACAATGATTACAATGTACCAAACCAGTTTTGATTAATTTTTCACTTTATCCGAATTGATGACAGACGTCAAATTAAAAATATACGTTGTCAGAAAATAAAAAACAAAATACCTCAAATTATTCCCGCGGCAATATTCTAGGTAGAATATTCCCACTATAATAATGTTTTGATTGGTCAAAACGTACTAGAATGATTTGAATTGAAAGTTTTCATTGGTTCTTAGGAATGTCAAAAAATAATCATTGTAAAACGGTGTTTCTATTTTTATGTAAACCTTAAACCCTTTTATCTCAAGTTGTAGATTATAGATCTCCCTAAACCTACGTAATATGACTACCTAATTTGATTAAACAAATTAACCGATAGTTTTCTTTTGTTTTGATCCAACTCTAAAATTTCATAACGATTGATATTTTTATATGATTTTTCATTTTGTAGTTTCTCCATCATCCACAACTTCATTTAAATATTAGATGAAGAATAAACTTCACCTTTAGCAATCGTTTGAAAAAGTACATATATGTTTTTCTCTAAAAACATTCTCAGAATTCTTCTGGAGTGGGGAATTCTCATAAATTATCGCCGAATTTTTTTACAAAACGGGATATTGTTATGATCCGGTGGTTGGTACAGGAAACATTGATTTGTCAATCATAATTGGATTTTACTTAAGAAGTTCATAAAAATATTCTACTTACTCTCATTTCTAATATCAGAAATCCTGCCGTGCACTTGAATATGTAAATGAAAAGGAATTATTTTTTCCCGTTCTACTGGAGATTCTCATTAATACTAATTCAATGAAGGAAAATAGGAGAAACATTATTCACTATCGTTCATTCCGTCTGTAGATCATGAACCTGATAATATTTGCGGTTTGGTAAACAATAATCCATATTGATGGTTCCAAACAGGCTTGTCATTGAGGTGTACCTGGTTGTGACTCAGCTAAAAAGTTGCATGACCCTCTCTTGCTTTTTCTAACATTTCTAACCTTAAGCCATATTGATTCCTGGTCATTACTTTTCTGACAATTGGAACGCTTTTTCGTTTTCATTGTTGTATCATTACCTACTATTATTGTAAAAGATATTAGAGTGTTCTAGTTTACAGATATTTTGTTGTCACACTTATTCTGAGCTAGTGATGGAAGGTGAAAAATGGAATTATCGGTAAACAATTAAACCTTTGAGGAAAACATAACATTGTGGTACAATGGGAAAAGCCCAAATATGAGCCAAATAATCAGTTTTGCTCATTCCTTACCTCTAGAAAAAAGGCTTGAGAATTTAAAAATGAAAAATGTGATATATCGATCACTTCATTTGGAGAATATATCTTGCATTTTTGTTCTCAAATTCAGTGAATTTTTTCAATTCAGCATCTGCAGTGAATTTTATTTTGTATTGAAAAATCACTAGCGGACATCACAACCTCATATTTTGCTTTTGAAATTGTATCCATTTCACATTTGTCAAAAATTGCAGCTCATTTCAATTCTCAGTTGTGGAGGGAAGTCGTAATTTTGGAATATTTAGTGGAAAAGTAAGTAATTTTCGAACCCTCAAGTCTATGAAGGACATAGCCAAAATTCTGCATTCTTCGATGAAAAATAAAACAATCTCTACTACTTATTTCGTATGACAACATTTATATTCTTCTACATAGGTAAACTAACTTCAGAAGAAGGATTGATTTTATATGGAGTTTTTTTTATTTTCGAAATCTAATAGGTCTTTTTTTGTCTTGTTCTCTCGATTCCTTTCCATAATGGTGCTTCCATTTTATCTGTTCGAGAATATTGTCGTCAATCTATGGTTTAAGCATATCTTCTTCAACGGTTCTGACATTTGTATTCTGTTCTACTATGATGTTCTGATAGGATATGGGTGCTAACTAGTTCTCAAAAAAACTTTCAAAACTCCAACGGAACCAAATAATTACCTTGTTTGTCGACCGTATCAGCCATGATACGCATAATGATCGTTTAAGGCGCTACCACGGCTGAAGTACAGTTTAATCGGAATATTATTCGGAATATTATACAGGGTCTCCCAAGACATCCTCTTTTCCTTTCTGGAAGATATAGATGGGGTGAAAATTTCACTAGTACTTCGTAAAACTTTTTTTCCTGAAATCTTTCGTTACTGACTAACGGGCCCTCGAAGATACAAAATGAAAAAGGTCTTTCTTTGATATCTTTTCAAGTGAATATTGAAAATCAACAACATTTTGGTGACTCACGGAAACAATGAATTGTCTCGATGAGGTTTCATGCATGAATCAGTTGGTTTACTGAAAAGTCAGGAACGGACTGTCCCTGATGGTCCACACCCCAAAACTTTAAAATTACTGATATTTTTCAATATTTCTCAACAGAACAAGATTACCTGAATGAAAGTACTGGTGTGTAAAGTCGATAGGAGCAACGATTTTTGATAAAAAAAACTTTTATCGACGACATCCAACTCGAGACGTCATCTTCATTACAAATTTTAGTAATGCAATAGTTATTTACCTAACAAGTGCGAAAAATGCGGAAAAGACAATTTCCGCATGTGTTCGGTCCACATTTTTCCTACGAGTATAATGTATTATATCCAGGATTTTTATGAGAAAGAAAGGACATAGTAATATTATTTTTATTTATTTCCAATTCAAACTAATTATGAATAATATTAGAATTAAATAAACAATTGGTAGCATTATGCAAATTTAAAGCCGATCGGCTTTCCTTAGATATGTCATGAAAGAGGGCTTGTTGAATTTTCGAAGAATAATCGACAGGTGAGGATGCTGCTTCGCAAGAAATGTATGTCGATGGGGTGCTGGAGTTTGGTATTGGAGTGTTTGAACATTGTTTTAGAATATGATGAGCAATCTTTGTATTTTCGAGCGAATTCTCGATGTATGATTCTGCCACAGACGTAGATTTCCATCCACCGTGCCTTTTAATGTTGGTGATGTTGGCCCCAGTAGTCCAGTCATCTTGGTCAAAATTAGGTAAGAATCTCGGAATTTGAGATACCCAGCTGAATATTTGTATAAACGTGTATTTTGGCATTCTTAAAGTTTTCTCAAAACCTACATATGGTAGGGTGTACGCGTCTATAAAAATTTGAGGTCAAAGTTCACAAAAATTGATTTTTTGCATTTTTTTTGCAAATATCTCATTTCCTGTGGGTTTTTCGTCATTCGTATTGGTTACCAATATTGTAGAAAATTGAATTCCCTACAACTTTTTATTCCGAAAATTTTGTTTACGTTGAATCGTTTTCGAGATAGAGGGCGGAGAGCATGCGGTTAGGGCATAATGTAAGGTCAACCGGTATAGTCCCGGTCAAAACACGCTATATAAAGTTTATCAATCATTGATAAATAGATCATTCATAATAATTTTCATTTGTTATCAACTATTACATTATATTTAATCATTATTTTCATCAATTGAATCTATCTATTCAATAATACTTACAATTTTTATCAAATCGAAGTAACAAAGAAAAGATCATTAATACGCTAATTAAAAAATTACAAGCTATCAATATTCCACTAAACAGGCCAGAGTTTATGCGGATGTACTAATTATAGAAACAGTAATCGAAGAATCGAAACCTGAAAAAACTGCAATAGGAGAAGTTATTGATTTACTGGTTATTTTAATTGGGCGTACACTATCTCATCAAAAATAAATTTTCTTTGAAAAAGTCGGCAAAGGAAATGTTAAAACAAGCATATACTTTTCCAAAAGTTTTGATAAATATCCTCGTTCGAAGAAACATATTTTGTTCCTGCACGCATTGAGTGGCTGTGATCTGCGCTTTTTAAAAAAGGAAAAAAAAAGTTTCTAAAAGCATTAGAGAAATTGCCGAATTTGGAGCAACTTGCAGCAGCATTTGAAAAAGAAAACTGTCCGGTTCAAAGATTATTTGAGACTGGCATTCTAATCTTGTTGGCAGTCTATAATGCTCCGAAATCTGTGGACAGTACGAAACTGAATAAGCCTGTGCAGTTATCAAATATTCCACCAATAAGTGCAGCAGCTCACCAATATTTCAATCGTGTTTATTATCAAGTTCAAACTTGGTTAGGGCATGATTTGGAACCCCAGGAGTGGGGTTGGACAATGCGTAGCGGATTCCTGGAACCTATCACGACCATTTTAGCACCTGCTCCAGAGGAAATGCTCAACAGAATCTTCTGCAACTGCAAGAGTGGTTGTGGTTCGCGTTGTGGATGCAGGAAATCGGGGTTGCAGTGCTCTTCAGCTCGTCGCCAGTGTAATGGGCAAGCTTGTCTCAATTCTCCACCATGTCAGAGCGATGTAAATGAAGACAGAACCTTTGACCCCGAAATCATGGAAGACCTGGAGATAAATGTCGCCGAAGATGATATAGAAGAAGACTCCGAAACACCACAGCGGTTGGGAGACGACGATGAAGAAGAAGAAGATAATTAAAATTATAATAAGTTGCGGTTCATGTAATTTTTATTCTATTCAGAATAGAATGGTATTTTTGATAAAATCAAAAATTAGGATTTTTTTTTCTTCTTTTCAATTATTCAATCAGTTATCAATATGAATTATATTAGCATTAAAATATAATTTAGGTATTTTCCTTAACAATTCTATAACTACACGGGCAGGTGAGTGTTATTAAATAAATTAATACTTAATCAAAAATAGATACGAGAGTAAAAAAATTATTAAATATAATGTAATATTTGATAACAAATGAAAATTATTAATAATTATTCATTTATCAATAATTAATTAACTTTATATAGCGTGTTTTGACCGGGACTACACCGGTTGACCTTACATTATGCTCTAACCGTGCGCTCTCCGCCCTCTATCTCGAAAAAGATTCAACGTATAAAAAAAAATTTTAATCAAAAGTTTCAGGAAATTTGATTCTCTACAATATTTATGGTGAATACAATTAGCGAAAAACCCATTGGAAATGGGGTATTTGCAAAAAATATGCAAAAACTCGATTTTTGTGACCTTTGACCTCAAATTTTAATAGACGCGTACACTCTACCATATGGGTTTAGAAACATCTTTTAGAATGCCAAAATACAAGTTTATACAGATATTCAGCTGGGTATCTCAAATTCTGAGGTGAACTTACTAAGATGACTGGACTACAGAGTCGGCCAACATTGTAGCTGACGACCGCCGGAAACAATGACCACTGTAATTCTCAGGATTTGGGAGGTCCAAGTACAGAGCAATGTTTGATGGCATTTTGCAAATATTAATTCCCAAGAAGAGAAAAAATCGCCGATAATGAAGATCAGCAGGACGCAGACTGGCATAATTTCAGTATAATTCTTTCATTTTCTGGGTCGCAAACCACAACTTTTCTCATAATATTGGTGTTTGTGTTCGGGATGGTAATAACAAAAACATTTTACTTTTTCTAGTGCCCAAATATGAACGTTGTGGTAATTTACTACTCCGTCACGTGTAAAGTGAGCTTTGTCGGTAAAAAGGATACGAGATAAAAATGCAGGATCCCTAGTACAGTTGCGTATCCATCGGGAGAACTGCAAGCGCCATGGAAAATCTCGCGGAAGCAAACCTTGGACGCGCTGGATATGATATGGGTATAGCACATTTTCGTGTAAAACCCTCCAGACAGATGAATGGGAAACATCCAAATCCCGTGCTATTTGTCGAGTACTCATACCAGGAGTTTCGTCGATAACATTTAAAATCTCTTCATCTCTTACTGGGTTGCGTGCTTGTCGCTGTCTGCCAGCATCGTGCCTGGGAGCCTGAAATCTGACGTATTCCCGAAGGTGCTGATGGGAATTAATAAAAGTTCTATAGTTGGGAAGCCGGCGATTGGGAAATCTTAGCGCGTACAACCTCTGAGCTTCAAGTCCGCTACCATTTGCCAGACCATAAACAAAATGGGTGTCAGCCAGATCTTCGAATGAATATGCTTTTTTATCCATTTTAATGTTAAACAAATACACGGTGAGACATCCAGCAACTTTCAAATAATGTCACATGTTTCGAAACAAACCAAAAATAGCAGTCAAAGCCCACTAATCCTGTTATTCATTGTTTCGTTAAAAATTTAATTAACTCTGGCGAATTATAAAAAAGTATTTGACTTTTTTTTCGATAACGGTTGCAGATGCGTAAAAATCACAAGAGAAAAATAAATTTATAAACGAAACAAAGAATTCATTGCATTTGTTAAGATCCACCAGCGGCGCACTACAAAGAAGTTTATGGGGCAAAAAAGGGCTTGACCCCTGAAAAAATATCTCCCTGAAGATTCTTACAATCACTCGGCATACTGAATGATATCAACCCTAAAACGCTACCTATATTTCAAATTTGACATTAATATCGCAAAAACTGAAAGAGCTATGAAGAAAAAATCTTGAAACTTCCACGCTCTGTAGATCGGTAACGAAGCGTTTGCGGACACATGTTTATGGAAAGAAATTCTTATTTTGACCTGAAAAATACGCTCCTGAAATCTTGATACTGAATTTTGAAACACCCTATATATCACAGACACAAATTTCCTTTCTTAATTATTTACAGTGTTATATTTTTCTAGAATCACTGACACCATTCGAGATCAAAGAATGGCATTATGGTAATTTCATAGCCAACAAATGAATTCTGAAATCTACCTTGCCGACTGTCGGCGCCATGAGATCCCCAAAGTTATTTATTTTGTGGATGTTTTTTATGGTTATATCCCTGTTTTTATGACCTGTTACAAACATATCATTCAACGTAGTCGAATGTATACAGTGCGCGTCAAAATTATGGAACAAATTCGATATTTCGCAAGCCATGTATTTTTGACAGAAATCCTAGAATAGGTCGATTTTTATTTTGAAATGCCGATTTTTTTATGTATATTCTAAAGAGGTTATGTCACTAGTTTTGACATGGTGACGTAATCGGTAATTTTTTAAAATTGGAATAGATGTCTTGTGATACCTCATCTGAAAGGCCTTTCAATACTGCATTCAGTAATAATAATTATTTGGATTTTTTTTTGTACAGGGTGAACAAAAATTAATATTTTATTTCAATAAGAGAATAACTTTATATCCAACAAAATAGAACAGGTAAATAAGATGTTCGAAATGCCATCCACCAGTCTCTTGACAATAAGCAAATCCACGGACACATTCCTCTTGCACATTGCGAATAACTTCCGGAGTAATTCTGTTAATTTCGATACTAATTCGATTTTTCAACTCTTGTAGATTTTGCGGCCTATCTACATAGTCCTTCGATTTCAAATAACCCCACAGGAAAAAATCCTCACAATACTTCACGACAAATTGCAGCAGACCTTGACGTATCCCAAAGTTCTGTATTACGTATTCTTAAAGCAGAAAAGTACCATCCATACAAAGTACAGCTACATCAACAACTCAATGATGATGATCCCGATCGCCGTGTGGAGTTCTGTAAAATAATGCAGGATTTGTGTAACCGCAATCCACGTTTTATAAAACAAATTCTGTTTTCCGATGAGGCAACGTTTTGCCTAAATGATTCAGTATATCGTCGAAATTGCAGATATTGGAGTAGGGATAATCCTCACTGGATGGTGGACGGGCATACTCAATACCCTCAGAAAGTCAATGTTTGGGCAGGGATAATAAACGACAGGATTATTGGCCCGTATTTTTTCGAAGCAAATCTCACAGGGGAGCGTTACTTGGAATTTTTAAGAAATGAACTCATACCTAGCCTTGCCGATATTTTTCCAAACGCCAACAATCCTAACTCATCAAATGAAAGTATTTGGTTGCAACAAGATGGTGCACCCCCGCACTATGCACGTGATGTTCGCGAGTTTTTGAATAACTGTTTTCCTAGGAGGTGGATTGGTAGACGCGGACCGATAGAGTGGCCTCCAAGATCTCCAGATCTTACGCCTCTGGATTTTTTCCTGTGGGGTTATTTGAAATCGAAGGTCTATGTAGATAGGCCGCAAATCCTACAAGAGTTGAAAAATCGAATTAGGATCGAAATCAACAGAATTACTCCGGAAATTATTCGCAATGTGCAAGAGGAATGTGTCCGTAGATTTGCTCATTGTCAAGAGACTGGTGGATGGAATTTCGAACATCTTATTCAACTGTTCTATTTTGTTGGATATAAGGTTATTCTCTTATTGAAATAAAATAGTAATTTTTGTTCACCCTGTACAAAAAAAATCAAATTAATTATTATCATTGAATGCAGTATTGAAAGGCCTTTCAGATAAGGTATCACAAGATATCTATTCCAATTTAAAAAAATTACCGTCACCATGTCAAAACCAGTGACATAACCTCTTTAGAATATATATAAAAAAATCGGCATTTCAAAATAAAAATCGGCCTATTTCAGGATTTTTGTCAAAAATACATGGCTTGCGAAATATCGAATTTGTTCCATAATTTTGACGCGCACTGTATATCTATCTACATGAGAATGTTCGACGAATTTCATATCGAAACACTGCTACGACTCACCATAAAATCATTTCTGAAAATAAAACCCAACCCAGTTTCATCGAGAGAACGTTTTAATCATCTCTACTTCCCCAGTTCTCTGTAGAATATGAAGTGAAAGGTCCCAGAAGGGGTCAAAAGAGACAGAACAATGGCCACAGAAAGTACACTTCGAAGTTGATTTCAATTGACCAACAAAGTTATCAACAATTTTTGAGTTGTCCATTCTTAGATATCTTGACCAAGACTCCTGTTCCTTTTCATGGTCGCTTGATTTCTCATCAATTTCTGTCAGGATAGGTTTGGGCTTTTCTATCACTATGTTTACATCTTCATGAAGACCTTCCAATAAATATCTGAGGAATTCCTGAGCGTCCTGTTGAGCGTACCCCCCGAAACGAGGTGCGAACATTTGTATCTGATTTTTCAAAGGAACAGTATTCACCACCTTATCAATGGAATCTTCCGAACAAAGTTCTTTTATCACTACAGCAAATGATTTTATTAGAGCACCCTTCATACTTGATGTGCTTGTATTGATATCCCTCATATGATCGTCTTTTCTAAGATATTCGAGCAACCATCTGGTATTCGATAAACATTGTATTACGCTATTCATGAAACAGGTGTTGCCAATGTTTTTCAATCCATTGAGTCCGACAATTTGGGAATTTTCATTCACAAGTGGACTGATGGTGTTGTTGTAGTTATAACTGCATACATCATTAATGCTGACATCAAAGGAATAATTTCTATCAGGAATAGTATTTTCCCTAAATTTATCAAGGTATACTCGTCTTTGAATGGAAGGTTTTTGAGGCTGTAAGAAAATTTCATCCAGTTCGGGATAAGGGAAGTGTACCCATAACTGATGCGGCGTTTCCTCTTTGAATTGCCATACTAATACACTGAATCAGAAAAGCATATGATCTAGAATCATTAGTACACTTCATAATTTTTTTGACAATTTCTTCTAGAAGTTCCTGGGCGTGAGATCCAAATACTCCATATGTTCCAATTGCCACTGGATAAAATGTGTAAAATTCTTCTATATTCGAATATTTTCGAATTTTCAATTTCTCAGCAGAAGTAGCTGCAGCACCTTTCGTGATTGGGGTCGTTATAAGATGGGAGGCTGCAACAGTATCTACACATGTGGAATCCCAAACCAAAAGCTCTCCAAATTTCCAGGGTATAAGGGTCATTCCGTCTGAGCGTTTCCCGTCGTCTCTACTTATTCCAACAGGTTCTAATACTGAGGGAATTTCCGCAGTTGTAAGAGCTCGTTTTATCAGATCATTCAAAGCATGGTGTCTCGAAAAACGACCCGAACTGAACTTGCAGCTCAAACCATGTGTTCCATTTTCTTCAACAATAGATCCACATTTACATCTATGGCTAACACAAAGCGATGTTCCCAAACGAAGGCCAACTGCAATCCTGAACGATTGGTCGTCTAATAGAGTACACAAAAAAGCTACTGGGAGAGCATTAAGCCAAGCTCCTGATTCTTTAGAACTTACAGCATTGAGACGAGCCTTTTCAAATTTAGATTCTGCAGCTGACTCAAGCAGTTGTTCGTATATTGAATCGGTCATTGGAATATCCCAGGTTTTTTGAGATTTCTTATTCTCAGGAAGATCGACTTTTGTTGTAGAGATCCATTTCTGTTCACATTCCAAATAATATTTATCTTGTATTTTCAGGAAACATGTTGGTAGAACTGTTGATACCATAGATTCACAACTATTATAGGACGCGAGGAAAGCTGGCAGAGAAAGAGAAGTGGCTAAACGGATGCCTAAGCCTCCCAATTTCACGGGAAGAGTTACTTGTTTCCAGGTATTTCCATCGAATTTATCATTAGTAATTTGGTCCAAAGAATTACGCAATATCGAATCAAAATCTTGAAGTTCTTTCTGGCATTGCCAAGTTGGACTGCATCTGAGTATATATAATAATTTGGGTATCGATAAACAATTTCTGAGGAGGAAATACGCTATGTGGGATGAAAGTTCATTGAGGCGGGAAGACATCAAATCGAGAGACTTTGTTTTCTGTATAAGGCAGCCTGATATAGATTCAGGAGTGAGGGGTGCTCCCAGTAAAGTCCAATCCCTTTTCTTCATCAATTTGATACCTGGAGCAATAGACTCAAAATACTTGAAGGATATATTGTCAGAAGTGAAAAGTTCGCATTTGTTGAAATTCAAGTCAAAACCCAAATTTTTTGACTCACGAATCATTCTACAAAATTCTTCGTGAACAACATCTCTATCCCCACCAATAGATCCGTCATCGAGGTACCAATAGTTGAAAGCAGACTTAATCGATTTGGTTAAGTCGTCTAGCGAATTTTAAAAAAATATTTTACTTTTTTTTTATAACGGTCGCAGATGCGTAGAAATTACAAAAGAAAAATAAATTTATAAACGAAACAAAGAATTCATTGCATTTGTTAGAATCCACCAGCGGCGCACTACAAGGAAAAAATATCTCCCTGTAGATTCTTACAATCACTCGGCATACTGGATGATATAAACCCTAAAACGCAACCTATATTTCAATTTTGACATCAATATCGCAAAAACTGAAAGAGCTATGAAGAAAAAGTCTTGAAACTTCCACGCTCTGTAAATCGGTAACGAAGCGTTTGCGGACACATGTTTACGGAAAGAAATTCTTGATACTGAATTTTGAAACACCCTGTATATCACAGACACACATTTGCTTTCTTAATTATTTACAGTGTTATATTTTTCTAGAATCACTGACACCATTCGAGATCAAAGAATGGCATTATGGTAATTTCAGATCCAACAAATGAATTCTGAAATCTACCTTTCCGACTGTCGGCGCCATGAGATCCCCGAAGTTATTTATTTTGTGGATGTTTTTTATGGTTATATCCCTGTTTTTATGACCTGTTACAAACATATCATTCAACGTAGTCGAATGTATACAGTGCGCGTCAAAATTATGGAACAAATTCGATATTTCGCAAGCCATGTATTTTTGACAGAAATCCTAGAATAGGTCGATTTTTATTTTGAAATGCCGATTTTTTTATGTATATTCTAAAGAGGTTATGTCACTAGTTTTGACATGGTGACGTAATCGGTAATTTTTTAAAATTGGAATAGATGTCTTGTGATACCTCATCTGAAAGGCCTTTCAATACTGCATTCAATAATAATAATTATTTGGATTTTTTTTTGTACAGGGTGAACAAAAATTAATATTTTATTTCAATAAGAGAATAACTTTATATCCAACAAAATAGAACAGGTAAATAAGATGTTCGAAATGCCATCCACCAGTCTCTTGACAATAAGCAAATCTACGGACACATTCCTCTTGCACATTGCGAATAACTTCCGGAGTAATTCTGTTAATTTCGATACTAATTCGATTTTTCAACTCTTGTAGATTTTGCGGCCTATCTACATAGTCCTTCGATTCCAAATAACCCCACAGGAAAAAATCCTCACAATACTTCACGACAAATTGCAGCAGACCTTGACGTATCCCAAAGTTCTGTATTACGTATTCTTAAAGCAGAAAAGTACCATCCATACAAAGTACAGCTACATCAACAACTCAATGATGATGATCCCGATCGCCGTGTGGAGTTCTGTAAAATAATGCAGGATTTGTGTAACCGCAATCCACGTTTTATAAAACAAATTCTGTTTTCCGATGAGGCAACGTTTTGCCTAAATGATTCAGTATATCGTCGAAATTGCAGATATTGGAGTAGGGATAATCCTCACTGGATGGTGGACGGGCATACTCAATACCCTCAGAAAGTCAATGTTTGGGCAGGGATAATAAACGACAGGATTATTGGCCCTATTTTTTCGAAGCAAATCTCACAGGGGAGCGTTACTTGGAATTTTTAAGAAATGAACTCATACCTAGCCTTGCCGATATTTTTCCAAACGCCAACAATCCTAACTCATCAAATGAAAGTATTTGGTTGCAACAAGATGGTGCACCCCCGCACTATGCACGTGATGTTCGCGAGTTTTTGAATAACTGTTTTCCTAGGAGGTGGATTGGAAGACGCGGACCGATAGAGTGGCCCCCAAGATCTCCAGATCTTACGCCCCTGGATGTGCAAGAGGAATGTGTCCGTAGATTTGCTTATTGTCAAGAGACTGGTGGATGGCATTTCGAACATCTTATTTAACTGTTCTATTTTGTTGGATATAAAGTTATTCTCTTATTGAAATAAAATAGTAATTTTTGTTCACCCTGTACAAAAAAAATCTAATTAATTATTATCATTGAATGCAGTACTGAAAGGCCTTTCAGATGAGGTATCACAAGACATCTATTCCAATTTAAAAAAATTACCGATTACGTCACCATGTCAAAACCAGTGACATAACCTCTTTAGAATGTATATAAAAAAATCGGCATTTCAAAATAAAAATCAGCTTATTTCAGGATTTTTGTCAAAAGTACATGGCTTGCGAAATATCGAATTTGTTCCATAATTTTGACGCGCACTGTATATCTATCCACATGAGAATGTTCGACGAATTTCATGTCGAAACACTGCTACGACTAACCATAAAATCATTTCTGAAAATAAATCCCAACCCAGTTTCATCGAGTGAACGTTTTAATCATCTCTACTTCCCCATTTCTCTTGTGTAACATTCTTCATAATTCATTTACCATCACTCGCTGCAATGTAGAAACGTAAACAAAATAAAAATGCTTTATGGATAGCATCTTGAACGGTGTTGTGTCTGCTATGAACGTAAACGTCATTGAGCGTTCACAGTTCATTAGGGACACCGCAAGAAAAGAAATACAAGAGGGAGCCGAGGCTCATTTGTGGCGTCAGTTTTAAGGTCGCGACGGATAATCGTTCAGATTTACGAGTCTGACTTTCTCAAGAAGGATTTTTATGTTACCAGTACGAATTGAGTAAATCATTCGGTTCAGAAAGGGGGGTATTCAAACTATTCATTCATCGACTAGGGCGAACTTGTTTTTCTCTTGTATTTTCTCTTGGAAAGATATAATAGGTGGTGAAAATGTTTGAATTCACCACATTAATTATTTCCTGTATGACATAATTATATCGATAGCTATTGAAAAAGGTTGAAAAAATTTAAGACAAGCTTTTATTCAAATGCACTAAAAACGAAAAAAAAATCTCCAATTGTTTGACCTAGGTTATTCTGTGAGATTCAAAAGCTTGCCACGCAAGAATAACTATTTTATATTTGAGGCGAACTTTTGAATCTTCCACCAGGTCAAACAATTGGAGAAATATTTGTTTTCCTTTTTAATGCATTTGTATAAAGGCTTGTCTTATTTTTTTAAATCTTTTTCATTCAATTCTTTTCAGTTATTCATGAAATTCGTCATTTTATTGAATTCTGATAATCTCCGTCCCCAAAAAAACCCACATACCAATTTTGAATGCAATCGGGCCATAACAACGAAACACGTCGCCATCTTGGAGCAGCCATCTTAAATTAATGAATTTAGACAAAAACCCCCCACACACCAGTTTTGAATGGAATCGAGCTATAATCACAAAACTCATCGCCATCTTGGTTGCGCCATCTTCAATTCGTGGATTTTGCCAAAAAAATCATGATTTCCGACCCCAAAAACCCCCACATACCAATTTTTATTGGAATCGGGCTATAACCACAAAACTCGTCGCCATATTAGAACCATCTCAAATCTATGAATTTTGACAAAAAAATCGTGATCTCTGTTCCCGAAAACACTCACGTACCAATTTTGAATGGAATCAGTGGCGTATCTGGGAATTCTGCTTGGGGGGGGGTAATGTAGTCGTAGTCAAGTATTTTTTTTCATACAAATACAAACAAAAATACAAAGTGTAATAAGTAGGTACAAAAACAAAGATTTTTTCGTTAAGATAAAAATAAAAATCACAAAATGAAATTTAGCAAAACTTCGTTCAGCGGATGCCACACTAGCAATATATTCAAAATATGAAAATACTTTTTCATCAATATGTTAGCGTCACAAGATTTAGAAAGAAAAATCATTTAAAAATTCAAAAAATGATAGTATCAGCCGAACACTTGAAATAATATAATTTCGTTGGAAAGTAATGTTTTCATTGAATTCTGATAATGTGAGGCTATTGTTGTTCAAGTAATTTTTTGGAACCGTCAATTTTATTTAAACCCGAATAGTTGTTCACAGAATGACTCCATATTTTTTTACTTCCTGGAGCACATTTGTCAGGTGTACTCAATGATATCACGCTATTAAATTGTTTGAAAATTGATTATTTTGGTAATAATAAATTTATAAATTTAACAAAATATGAGAAATTGAGTGAATATTGTCACCAATTTTTCATTGCTATTCCACATTATTATCAGTTTTATGACTGACAAAGGCATTTTACGCTTTAAAAAAATTACGCAGTTTTTTTGCATCAGGTTGCTAAGAATTTATTGTGATTAAAAAAACATTCTTATTTTTTCAATTGTATATTTATTTTTATTGAAATAATATATCAAGAATATTCTTTCTTTAAAATTAATAATTGGTTATTCTCTACCTAATAAGTTTTTTTTTAAATAATATAATTGCTTATTTACATAACAATTAGTTATAAACAAACTTTCATTGACATTATCGGGTAAACATGTCAAATGTGCTCCAGGAAGCAAAAAACTTATGTAGTCGTTCTGTGACAATTGGGTTTTTAATTAAAGCCTCACATCAAAATCCAATTAAAAAAATTTCATCTAACGAAATTACATTATTTCAAGTGTTCAATTTCATTTTTATTTCTATTCATATTTAATAGTATAAAAAAAAATTATGTACATTCCTCTCTCGATAAGTGCTGTACTCCTGCATTAATGCCCACGCGGAGCCCTATTTTCAACGTTGAATTGAAATTATAAATAATTACGATAGAATTCCGAGAGTAGGAACTTCTTCATGGAAAATTTCCGCCTCTTCAAGAACCAGTTTTGTTTTCTCTGCCATCAATTGTTTTTGAGGTATTACCAAAACACGGCCTTGTTCCTCACAAACTCTTCTCTAGGTACTTATTGAATAGGAAACAAATTGTACAAATTCGGGATCTAGCGATGAGAGGGAAGTTGTATGTGGGGTTCCACAGGGAACAGTGTTTGGACCCATTTTATTTATAATATACCTAAATGAACTTCTACATCTTCACACGCTTGGGAAAATTACTATATCCGTAAAATAAAGGCATGGAGTAATAAACCGCTTATCGTAATAAATCCAGGTAGGCATGAGTACGAACTTCTAGAAAAAACCTATAATCTTTGGATTTTGCATACTAAATGATGGTTTATTACTCCATGCCTTTAATTTACGAACTATAGTTTTGCTGACGACACGGTCATATTTTACAATAATGCCAGTTGGACGAAACTCAAATTCAAAGCTGAAACTGATATGAGACAAATTACAAACTGGTTCCTTTCACTAAAGCTATGGGAAAACAAACTACATGCCCTTTTCCTGCTATAAAAACCGCCTTCCTAACTTCAACACCCTATCCATAACCTATAATAATGACTCCAAAATAAAAGCGGTTTCTGAATTGAAATATTTGGGTGTTACAATTGATCATAATCTCAGATGGGACAGGCACATATTGAATGTTGTAAATACTCTCAGGAGCATGCTATAGAAACTTGCCACCTGAAAATTTTGTATTATGCTCTAATTGAATCTAGAATTCAATATGGAATCCTGGGCTGGCGTGGTGCTCTAGATGTTCACATACAAAAAATTAATCACTTTGCAAAAATCTTTTTTGAAAAAAATATCCACAGAAAAAAAGATTGCTGGTTTTACTAGCGCTGATCCGAGAAACAAAATTAAAACAATCAGAACGATGTTAATAATATAACATTCATTGGTTTGCAAGTCGAAGAAAAAAATAATGAAATCATGGGAAGTATACTTGCCGAAACAGTTTTGGACAAAATAGCGGATCTATATCTAAATAATATTAAAAAATATTAAACTCAGTAAGTTAACTCTTTATCCTTGAATTGTTATAAAAAATTATTGAATATTGATAACAGAGTTATTATTAAATGAAACATTTTATTTTGAAATTTACATTTTAAATTGTTATTAAACAATTATTAAATATTTATAACTAAATCATCCAATAGAAGTGTTTTCAATTCTTATTTCAACAAAGCAATAACTGTGGATCTGTGGGGATGAGTTTACAGAACGTAAATTACGTGATCAAGTCAGCTATTGCAGTAACCATCTATCAAAGCATGAGCAATAGGCGAGATCACTAATTTCTGGAAAAAATACTGCAATGTCCAGAACAATGAGAAAAGTAGTTGAATTTTTTTTTCGAAATAGTTTTTCAAAATGTGACGTAACAAGTTCAGATCTATCGCCAATCGCCAAGTTGTCAAGCGTTATTCATAATATTTCTTTACAATCTGAGCAGGCTGAAAAAATAATGACATCATTGGATATACATACATATTATTTACCAATAACTAAATCAAGAACGTCTACCAGATAGAAGTCTTCATTTCAATATAACACATGCTGGCACAAGTTCAGTTTCATTCAGATTGTGTCTGTTTTCAGGTGTAAATATAGAAAGATCCTACCCTAAGTTTTTTGTCTGAAACCTCGCCTCACATACGTTTGGGGTGCCCCGAAAAGTATGCAAATAAATGAAAATATTTCATATTCATTTCATTTTGATATCAAATTTATTTATGAATCATTGTTTTTTTTCTCATCAATGACGTAGGAAGCTGAAAAATTTATAAATTTTTTATTGTCCTAAAAAAAAAATGGCTGAAGAATTATTGACATGTGAAAAGCATTCATTTTTTGTTTCATTATTTATTTAAATTAATTTTTAAATACTGCGAATTGTATCATAATTAAGAAATCATATTCAGACAGATATTCTTTTGGAAATTTATAGAAAATTTGGGGCTTGTATATGAATATTATTCAGGGTGTTCCAAAAGGTGTTACACACTTCGAAGGTAGTAATAATAGTACCTATGAATATAGGTCCGAAAACGCTTAGTTCAGTTGTTATGTGTAAAAACGTTCTCAACATTTTTTAAGCTTTGTCTTGAGCTGTTGACAAAATATTACGAAAACAAAAATTTTCAATTAAAAACGGTACTTTCATGTCTTAAATCGCTAGTAGTAAATGGTTTAAATGTTATCTTATTTTTGTTCCGAACAGCTGCTCCTATCAACTCGTCATAGTTTTGGAAAAAAATTCCATAATTTTCATTTTAAGGCTCGAAAAATCACGTACTAGAAAGTTAGGGTAGTTTTAAACCCATAAAATTACTCAACTTTGAAAAGGGCAGTTTTCATTGTAGGAATTATAAACAGCTCACCAAAATTGTTTTAGTGAACTTTAAAAATTTTTGGTCTTTATCAAAATACGTTCTAGAGATATTAAAAAAGGTTTTGATTTTTCACTTTAGCGCGTGTTGTATCTCAAAGCTCGTAACCTTTTTTAAAACACCCTGCATTGATTTGCGCGTGTGTGTGTTTGATTATACCAAGTTGTTTTGAGTTATGTACATGCCGTGTTTGTCTGTTATGGTGTTACATTAGTTTATCATTGGTAATGGGCTGGTTTTCCAATGGTCTGGTGCTATGCCACCTTGCCCCCAAGCCGTTGCCGTTTTACCCCCCTTACCTAATGCTTTGCGTAATGTTGATGGTAAGTTCAGTAGAGAATGATTTGTTCGTTTGTCATCGCCACATAAAACACAAAAAATTAGAAAGTCCTACCAAAATCTTATAGTAAGTTGGAATATATCCTCCTGAGATCCAACGTCCATTTTAATGGACACATATTCATTTTCGTATTGAAAAATAAATTACTTTTCGTTTGCTCTAATAGCCAGTTGTCCAAGTCAGTGGACATATCTGTGCTGCCATCTATCCATTTATCAAAGGAGTTCAGTTGACGTGATATATTTTTGTGAACAAGTAAAGTGATGTGATCATGAGTGCCTTTGGAAAGCAGACGATTGAGTGTAAGTTTTTATTAATCCTTTTGGAATTTAAAATAGAAAAATCGGGATTAGTATTAGGAAGGTCTAATCTTATTATTCAATTAAATGTTGATTTGTGGGAAAATCAATTCCTGGAAAATTTTCCTTGGACATGAAATCTAAATAACAACAATATTATGATGACCTGAAAATTAATTCTCTGTTTTGTTTAGCAATTTTCGGCCACAAAAAGTACTTGCGGTTTGATGAAGACCATGAAAAATTATTGACTTGTCTGGAGTTATCTGATATTGAGGGCTGTGATAACGAAGATGATGACTCCAAAAACGAAAATGGTAACGCAGATCGGATTCGCGAAAATTTTTCTGAAGAGCTATCTGAGATCAATAGTGAGAACTTTAATGAAGAGGACATTGAAGAGGATTCGGAAATTCAGTCAGACTTCAAATCTGATGAATCTAATCCAGAAATGAACATTCCGTTAAGCACACTGAAAGATCAATGGGGTCGGAAAATTTGGAAAAAAACTGACAGGTAGCTAATCCAACCTAAATTTAAATTTTTCTATTCAATTTGTCTTGTAGATTCCAGCCTCACATTTTTGAAACACCGGTGCCAGGAGATAGTAGTTTTGAGCGGAAAGACTGGAAAGTACTAGATTACTCCAAGATGTATTTTGACAATTTCCATGTAGAAAACATGTGCGCTTGCACTAATAGCTGTTGATGAGCAAATGATCCTATTTACTGGAGTGTGTGCAGTAAAGCAGTTTGTAAGAGGCAAGCCAAACCCAGAGGGTTTGAAAAATTTTGTGTGTGGCACCCCAGAGGGTTTAATTTTAGATTTGACATTACTGGAGGATTGTGACATAAATCTAGGAGTGGGGCAGGTACTGTAATACGATTAACAAGGTCATTAAAACCTGGGACCCAGGTATTTGTTGATGTTTCTTTACGACAATACCTCTTCTAGAATATCTACCGGGACAATTATGAAATCACGGATACCAGCGGCTGTGCATTTGACAGCGGAGAAAGTTATTAAAAATTTCCCAGAGGTTTTACAGAACAAACAGTTATAAATGATGGAAAAGTAAATTTATACAATGGTTTGACCAGAAACCAATATTACTAGCTTCAACAGCATTAGGACAACATCCTACCGATAACTGTAAAAGATTGTCCAAAAAAGATTCCAAGTACATGCTTGTCCCTCGCCCCCGCATTGTAAAATGCTACAACGACTCAATGGGCGGTATTGACCTAATAGACCGAATGCTAAGCTATTATCGAATGTCTGCAAGAACGAAAAAGTGGACTGTCAAAACAATTTTTCACCTGATTGATCTTGCAATAGAAAATTCCTAGATTTTATATCGTGAGGACAGAAAGAAATAGGGTGATGCTCCAAAAGATATTTTGCAATTTCTTGCATTCAAGCTTGAAGGTTGCAGATTCCTTCTTCACTGATAATCATACAAATGACGAAAACTCAGTATTACCCTTACGACTCACTACAAGAAATAACCCTGAGGGTTATACCCAGTCACCGAAGTCCACTCCAACTTCTTCACGATATAAATTATATTTGCCTCAAGTAGCCAAGGTGGGGGATTCTATGAGGTGCAAGTACAAAAATTGTCAAAAAATTTCAATTTTCTTTTGCGAAATATATAATGCATATTTTTGTGTTGCCAGTGAGCGCTACTGTTTTTATGATTTTCATATATCTCTTTGAATTTTAACATTATATTTAGTTCCAAACCACAATAAATAAATTATTATCATCTAACTTATTTCATTTTCCTTTGTTATAGTTTTGACTTGACTAAGGTCAAATGTCCATCTGGTTGGACATATTTTTTTTCAGAAACGGTATATACAAAAAATCTAAAAAAATAATTTAAGGTTTTTGCGATAACTAAAATGATTGGTGGAGTTTTCATTGCAATGTATTGAGTAGTTTTTCCTGGGATCTCAGGAGGATATTATTTACTGAATGAAAATCTCCACGAAAAATATGTTCAAGTCAAAATATGTACTGCATGTATCACTTCCTTCTGCTTCTCTTGCAATATGGCTACTTTTTGCATCTATTCTTGCTTACTATGGTACCATTATTTTTCAAATATATTTATATGGAAAATATCATTGACAATGAGTTAAAGTTATTTTGTTTAGCATTTATATGGTAAGTTTTTGAAAAAAAATCATAAATATTCATTCATCGATGTCTGTCATTGAAAAAAAAATCATTTAAAAATATATTTTTTATTGTAGTGAGAAACTTTTTAACATGGAAATTATTATATTGATATTCTTACGTTTTTGGTGTTGTATATATTTTTCCAACATTTCCGCAGACATTTTTTTTGATTCGTTATTAGAAATTTCAACTGAGATCTTTCCATACACGCAAGTAGAATAAATAATTCACTTGATTTTTGGAAAAATAAGTTTCGTCTAGTTATAGACAGACATATCATTTGATACGGTCTATAAACAAGTTATATTCCTTCCACTCATAAAAAAATGTTTGTATATTGAACTGTTCATTTAACATTCATACTGATATTGTTGCAGAAATATTCATTCATTGCCATAATTATTAACAACGAGTCATCAATTGATGCAGTACTTTCTACGAGAGTTACTCTCCATGTATTGCGACGAACTGACGAAAACAAATGTTATTCTCCCTGATATTCAATACACTTTTGTAAACATCCGAACCAGTTCTCTCTGAGGAACGACGGATTATGCAATTTTGAATACGAATCAAAATAACACCATTCCTTTTATTTTGAGAATTATAGTGGACAACATTGAAAACCAGTCAAGGAAACGAAAAGAAGGCCGAATTCTACAGATTCCATCGGAAAATTCGTACAATGAACACGAATCGAAAAATGTTAAGTAGTATTAATGAGGAGAACGGCAGGACATTTGGAATTCGGAATGCCATCCAGGCGTTATTTAATAATGACGAAGAATGCCCGTTTCATTCTGAAATAGAGTTAGAGAAAGAAACATTATCCAACGATCCGTTTGAACTGGTATGGGAACATCGGACACAGAAATAAAACTGGGACGTAGAAAATAGTAATATATAAAACGGAAATTTAGTTGAAAAGGGAAACATTCTCTCTCAATATTGATAGGAAGATTGTTTTTTTGTGAATTGAAAAATCCACGATAGAAATTGAGTTATTGTTTGTGAATGTCTAACAACTACTTCCCCGGCTGAAGCCACGCTGGACATTGAACTACATCTGATAGATATTCTGAGAAGACCCTAACTCAAAAGAAAACATCTGAAATTGAAAATTTGCATTTTCATTCAGATAGTTATTTGATTTTCAATTCCAGTCTCAATAAAAAACTCATGGAGATGAGGCAATGAAGAATGTTTTCCAAAAAAGAGTACTCACCAGAAATCATTCGTAACATTGACGCAAGAGAGACATCGCATTCACTAGGTCTTCAATACATTTTTGTCGACGAAAATCTATTTCACGCTTCCACGATCGTCAGAAAGACCGGAAGAAATGGGAAACACATGTTCAAGAAGCAATCTCAATTTGCA
Source organism: Gonioctena quinquepunctata (assembly GCA_018342105.1). Classification (NCBI taxonomy): domain Eukaryota; kingdom Metazoa; phylum Arthropoda; class Insecta; order Coleoptera; family Chrysomelidae; genus Gonioctena; species Gonioctena quinquepunctata. Next base: position 243,410 of record JAFIRS010001184.1, read on the forward strand.
AAGATGGAAAAAGTTAGAATCATTTCTTTTGGAGAGACACTTTGAAATTAGTGTTTTCTGACATCAACAATTGAGAATGTTTTCCTTTTCAACATGAATACCCCACAAGAGGTTATCTTGACGATGGAAGATAGTGACTAAAGTTTGTCTTCCAGTCGCAGATGATTCCACATCTGATTTTATGAACATCCTGTTCATATTTTCAACAAATCAAGGAAATTTGGTGTTCTTAAAAAAATATGGCGGGAGTCATTTGTTTATGGCCGATCCTGCTCGAAGCCGATATCCAAGCTTTATCGGTGTCTGAACTGTTTTTGAGGTTGCAAATTTAGAATTTCGCAGAGACACCTAAAAAAAATAAAAAAATTCCACACATTTTTACATGCATACATATGGAAACTGAAAGCTTCGAGAGTAGTCAAATAACACTAGCATGATAATTTGCTGATTTGACGTTCTCAAAAAACATTTTCCAGATCTATGAACTTGAAAATGTTAAATAGTGGGGAAAAATAGAACATTGTGTATCCACTACTAAAAGCAATACATTCCCGGACGACAATGTAAATTGATGTATGGGAATGTGCTTTTATACAACGAGGTACACATACTATTTTTTCTGAAATCGCAATCAACATTATCATAAATCAAGGAATTTTTATAAATACATAACAGTTTTTGATAACCATCTTATTGCCTATGAAATCATTTCCTTGACAATCACTGTTTGTTTATTGTTGTGACAAAAGTCAGAGATTCACTACTCATTTCGGTTGATACCTACTTATCACTAGAAAATATTCACAAATGTTTGAAATGGACAGTGATGATCATGTCCAGGTGTGCGGGACACCATCAGAGGAAGTAAATGCTGCTGAAAATGTCATCTTAAATTTATTGTCAAATAAATCCAAGGAAAAATATGAATATGCTTACAAACGTTCCTTGGGTTATTGCCAAGAGCAAAAGACGACCTTCCGATCTGAAAATGTCATGATTGCATACTTTTCCGATTTATCTACAAAGTTGTAGGCCTCTGCGTTATGGTCAAATCACTCCATGCTGAGAACTACAATTAGTACGGAAGAAAATATTTATATTAGAAAATATTCGAAATTACGTACTTGCCTGAAACGTCAAAGTGACAACTGTAAACCAAAGAAGTCAAAAGTTTTGTCAGATGAACAAATTGAAACGTTTATTACCCAAGCACCAGATTATATATACTTAATGAATAAGGTATGTTTAGAATGTGAGAATTTTAAAATTACCCAGATATTTATGTAGTGTTTATTCTTTAGGTTGCCTTAATATTTGGTGTTATCGGTGCATGTTGCTGTGATGAACTATATCAATTAAATTTGAATGACATATTAGTGTTTATAAACAAGTCAATTCTCAATATATACATATATTTATACACATATATAATATATATATATATATATATATATATATATATATATATATATATATAGGTGTAAAGGTTAGACGACTGTCTGAGTTAAAGAAGAATCCATTTCAAATTCGGGCATGCAGCCAACAAGGGGATGGAAAATAAAGTGAACTCTTTTTTCTATTTGAGCTTTCGAGTCATCAGGAACTGAAAGTGAGGCTAAAAATCCCTTTCACTTGCCGCAATTCATAAAATAACATGTCTCACCAGAAAACACTCTTGGTGTAGTTAAAACTTTGATGCTTCTCACATTTTCGTACTTGCCGGTAGGTATTAGCACAATGAGATATTTGAAAGAAATTTGAAAGAGACCACAAGCCGTCCTGATGATTGAGAAACCATGAAACAGCTGTTGGCGGATGGTGGGCTCTCTTGGATTCGTAACAAATTTCTCTTTCTCTCGTTATTTGTTATGCGTTACCCAGAACCCACTAGGAGTACGACTATTGGTGTCGTGGATTGGCCTATGCTGACATCTGTTGGTGACCTATTATTGTGCACGAAATTTCGTGCCATTTAAATTCCACGACAACAGGTCTAAGCTTCAACACACAAATTATAGGTGTCACTATCTATAATTGAATGCTTATGAATATATATATATATATATATATTTATATATATATAAGAATATGGTATATCGCTAAATATATACATGAAAATACGTGGAATTTTTCAACTAAATGGATCAAAATTTGGCTCAAAAATACTTTTCATCAATATTTCTAGAAAGTCTAGTTAGATACACCTCAAAATATAGTGTTTGGTTACCTTCATATCAAGTACATAATAACAATATCAAAAATTGAAAAGCAAATACTCGGGAGTTGCTATATCCAAACTCAATATGTCATCAAACGAAATAGATTAAATTCGTGAAGTGTGGCATGAAAAAGGTATTGTCTGAAATCAAACTCAGGCATCTCTTTTTACTATACAAAATACTGAATTATCATATTGATTTTCAAAAACAGGCCTTCAAATTACAAAATTATTATAAATTGATTTTCACAGATGAAAATACGGAAAAAAAAATCTCTAAAAAATATTAAAAAAGTACAGCTGTGATATTTCCAACTATACACCAATAATCTCATTTGGGAAAATATCAAATAACGAATTCAATTGAACTAGTAGAAATAAATGATAATAATTGATTCGTGAGTTATATCAATTTTTTTTATTTAACTTTCTGTTTGAATAGCCTATCATTTCCTGTATTTTGATTTTAAATTAGATTTGGTCTCACTTCAAACAAAATTATCTGTTATTTATATACATTATAAAATAATATTATCTGTGAATAAATAAATAATAAATAGAATAACATGTTTTCTTCGAGCAATAAAAACAAAATGCATTTCTCCACCACTACCCCATTCCCTCATTTCATCTCATCACAAGTGACATCCCCACAAGTAACCCGTTGAATTGCAAATCAGACACGTGAGGATTTGTTGAACAATTACATAACGTCAGAAGAAAATCAAGTCGTTGGCGTGAGCTAATAATCATGACTACATAAACCACCATCGAGGTAATTGCTTCGGTATCCTGACATGGAACAAACCATAATCAGGCTTGTCACATATAACATCTTGTGACGGTCAGCCAATAAGACCCGTCTACCTGCGATGGACAATGTTTAGTCAGGGAGATATTGCTAAAAATATATAAACACCCATTTCTAACATGACTAAATTCTGTCCACATTTCCTATTTTGAAAATTTATACTTCAATGCTAAACGGCCTCATATGTCAACTTGGACCTGTTCTTTTTTCTGGGGGATTATTCAGAAAGGTAAAAGACCTGCATGAATCAGATCAGTCACCATCACATCTCTGAAAAACTTTTATAAAACTTGATGATTGAAATGACATTGGACTTGTTCCTTATACATCACTTCAAAGCCATAACTGAATATTGAATATGATTTTATGAACATCCTGTTCATATTTTCAAACAAATCAGTACAAAAATGAATTTATACAAAAATTACAGTTAAATAAAAAAAAATGGAATAGAGGAAACAATCCAAATAACTATCAGTTAGAACAGAGGGAAGTTTGAAAAAGTGTCGGTGAAAGCCTTATCGCAAATTCCCTTTATAATTATCTTGTTACTCTTGAGGAAGTAGCAGAAGTGATCTATCAATTTATAAATAAGATATTTGTCGGCTTCGACTGCCTGTCCACCAAAGTACTCAAATCTTTAGCAAACTTTATATGTGAATCTATCAATAGAGTGACATATTCTCCTAGATATTCTAAGGTTGGAAAAAGTAATGCCAATTCCTAAAAATCAGGACCCTCTCCCTATATCAACCTATAGGCAAATTAATATTCCCAATATACTAAGCAAAGTAATAGAAATAATAAAGAGGAGAAAGTTTTGATTCAATGGCGAAAAAGCCACGATATTATATATATATACATATATATATATATATATATATATATATATATATATATATATATATATATATACAGGGTGGCCCATCGAAAACGTACCGCAAGGCATTACAGGGTGGGAAAGAATGTTTTGGCAATATCCAAAAACACGTCAAGATTGTTTGTCAGGGGGGCACATTTTGACGCAAAAAGCATAGTAAAACCATCAACCTTCTAAGTGGAGGTGTCATCCAAAAAAATTTTCAAATGGGAAGGGGGGTCGAGTGATACCTCACTAGAAGGGGCTTGTCATTCCCTATGCAGTGCTTCTTAGTTTGTGAAAATCGATCCATTCTCTTAGAAAATATGGAGCGTTCAAACTCCAACAATAATGTGTGACGAAAAATGCAAAAATTGATTCAATTGTACTTTAAAACTTATCGTAGGTATGATTGAAATGAATTCCCTCAAATGAATTCGTTATTTTTGCCGATTTTCAGATTTTTTTGGCTCATTTTAGCGAGTAAAAAATTATTGGGTTTCTTTCTGCACGTTTAAATTAGGTCAAGTAGTTGCTAGATACCTGTCGTGGTTAACGTGTTTGAAAATTGTTGACTTCAAAATTTATCATCATGGTGTATTCAATCGCAGAAAGAGTGGATAATCGATAATCGCTCAATATGTAATGGATGATCTCATTGATGATTGTTTAAACAAGATTCAATTTGAGATCCCATTTTTGAAAAAATATGTAGATGACATTATATTGAGTGCCCCTCAGGACAAATTACAAGAATTGTTACTTGTTTTCAACTCTTATCATGAAAAACTGCAATTTACCATCGAAGAAGAAAACGTAGAGCAGAGTGTCCCCTTCTTAGATACAAAATTAATCAGAAGGGCAGACAATACTCTAATCACCAGCTGGTATACCAAACCAGGTGCTTCAGGAAGATTCTTACATTACGAATCATATCATCGACACAGACAAAAGATAAATCTGGTCTTGTGCATGAAAGATAGAGTAATCAAAACAAGTCACACTTCACTAAGAACAATCAATTTAAAAAAACTTTTGCAACTATTCATTAATAGTGGATACCCACGAAACCTTGTTTATAAACTGATTTTGAGTAGGTCTTTCATTGATATTGATCATCCGAATAACAACAATAATAATAATAATAATAATAATATAATTAATTCTAATAATAACATTTTGGAACCAACGTTTTATCTTACCTCACCACATATAGAATCTTCAAACTATAAATTCAACAAATTATTTTCCAAGATTCCTAACATCAAAATCGCGTATAAAAACCAAATAGTATTGAACAAAATTTTTTCAAAGTTAAAAGACAAAGATCCTCTAAGACAATTCGAACTTGGTGTATTGTATCCCTTGTTCTCAATGTGAAAAAAAGTACATTGGCCAAACCAAAAGGAAATTGAAAGGCAGAATTACCTCCCATAAAAGCGATATTAGAAATTAAAAAAAAACTTGTTCATTAGCTCATCACACCACGGCTTTGAACCATAACCCAGATTATGATAATGTGAATATTTCGGAACATGAATCTAATGTAAAAGAGAGAACTTTTCTCGAAATGACACAAATTTTCAAAGAACCTAATTCAATGAATTCGAGAACGGACATTGATAATCTCAGCATAATCTATTCATATTTACTCAGTCGTTCTCCGTATGAGACAGACCACAATTCAATACATTAACATAAGTGTGTCCCCTGGAATGGTGGGTATTGAATTTTTCACTTTGTCAATTTTTTCACTTTTTCTAAAAAACTCATATTTTCTCTGGCAGTCTCCTTATGAGACATACCAAAATCGTTTCAATTAACATAAGTTGGTACCCTGGATTTGTTTGGTGATATCATTTTTCACCGCATTGTATGTTGGCAACAGGTCTAAGATCTATTTTTCATACTTGTCAATTGTCAACTTCATATACTTCAATGATCATTCATTTTTCATTTGTCACCACTGCCTCTTGAATCCAACATGACCTCCATAAGAGCCCATTTGGAATTTTAAAATGTTTATACACTTATGTTTAAGTAATCTTGATCAATTTTGATCAAAGTTTAACTATATATGACTATACCAAGAGTGTTGTCTGTTGTGACATGGTATTTTATAAATTGCTGCAAGTGAAAGGGATTTTTAACCTCACTTTTGTAAGTACACATATGCCTATTTGGTTTTCAAATCTTATAATGTTCAATTTTAATTCATTGTAGAGTTCCTGATGAAGAGACAATAAATGACTCGAAAGCTTGAATAGAAAAAAGAGTACACTTTTTCTCCATACCCCTGTTGACTGCATACCCGAATTTAAAAAAGATTCTTATATATATATATATATATATATATATATATATAGGTTCTTGAATCTTAATAAATTTAATTTATTTTTTCGAGTGTTCTTGGATATTAGGATTCGTAGAAAAATCAGTACTATCAGCATATTCAGTACTATTCTATTTACTTTATGTAGACTTGGTAATAGTTATGTTGTAACACCATTGTTATATGTATTGCATTTACAAAATGGTGGTTAGTCATGTGAAACTAAGTGGTATGAAATAAGGTACCAACATGTATAATTTTCATTGCTTTACCAGCTTTTTGATTTGTGTTTTGTTGACATATTGGAATACGAAATTATGTTGAGGTTGTTCTTTGAATGTAGCTAGGGATTCTTGATTGGTTTGTACTATCGAATAATGAACTGGCGTTAGGAAGTTTCATATTTAGATTTGGATGTTGGTACTTCTGGTGTTCGTGTTTATAGTTGGTGATGTGAATTGTTGGGGTAGATGGGGGTAGCTAATATTTGTTATTGGTATGGAATTTTATTGAAGATTTTGATGTTCGATTTTAGTGTGTTATAATTAGTTATATTATTGTATGATATATCCTGCCGAGATTATTTATGTCAGTTATATGGTTGATTGCATGTTGGCTTTTTTTATGTAAATCATTTCTTTTATTGTTTTTTTTTGTTCATATGCGTATTTCGGTTTTTGAAATCGGAGTTGTGATTATCAGTGATAATATGTTTATTGAGTGCTGTATTGGATTTTTCATGTGTTTATGGCCGTTAATTCTGTTTTTGAGTAATTGTGACGTCATGTATTCTTAGTTGCAGGTTCTGCAGGGTATACTATGAATAAGATTCGATTCGACTTAGCTTTTGAGGGGGTTGAAATTGTTTTAGTAGTTAGTAATATAGTTATTTGATTTGTAGCATGTTCGTACTTCGTGTTTTTGGAGAATGTGGCTAATAGATGTGATATGTATGGTATTGTGGTGAATTTTTCCAGTGTTGTTTTTCCGGTTTTTTTGTTGTGTTGACGAATTGTATAGTTTGTGTGTACATTGTTTTATAATTTTGTTGAATAATGTTAAGGGGTAGTTGTTATTCATTAAGGTTTTTTGGACTCTAGGGGCGCTGCGCAGTTGGTCTGTCAGTTAGACTTATTATAACACTTATTTTTTGGGACATTGGGTAAGTGGAGTCATAGTTAAGATATATGTCGAGCCAAGATGGTTTTGTGCACCATTCTGTCATTATGTGGTTGTCTTTTTTTATGAGTGTAATATCAAGAAAATTGATTTTGTTGTGTATTTTTTTTTCTATTGTGAATTGAATTTTTGGTTGGTAATTATTGGAGGCATTGTGGAGTTCATTCATTTGGTGATCAGGTACTGCCATTATGCAATCATCAACATATCGTTTGAAAAAAGGGGTTCTGAAGGTTAGGTTATCAATTACAGTTTCTTCAAGTAGTTCCATTACTAATTAGGAAATTGTACTTGAGATGAGTGATTCCATGGCTCACAGAGATCGTCCGCCATCTTAGAGCTGCCATTTTTATTTTATGAATTTTGACAAAAAATGCATACATTTTTGACCCCGAAAACCCCCACATAGCAATTTTAAATCGAATCTGATCATAATAACAGAACTCATCCGCCATCTAAGAGCCGACATTTCGAATTTGTGAATTTTGACAAAAAAATTATAATATCCGACCCCGAAAACCCCCACATACCAATTTTGAATAGAATCGGACCATAATAATAATAAGGTTTATTTGGATACAAATTCAACAATACATCTTATAACCAAATAAACAAGGATGGAAATCGCAAAGCCATTGGCTGTCCCGCGGATTCATTGATTCATGAAATATTAAATTCTCAATTAAGTATTTCATCACTACATCATTAACGATAGCAAATAACGCCTAGGATTATAGAAAATACAATAAAATAAAAGTAGAGAAAAATTTATGAAATACATCGATAAGTTATTGAGAAAGCTTTGATTTAAGCTTGGATTTAATCACAGAGATCGTCGGCCATCTTGGAGCCGCCATTTTAATTTGATGATTTTGACAAGAAAATCATTATCTTCGACCCTGAAAATCCCTTCATACCAATTTCGAATCAAATCAGACCATAAACACGAATCTCGTCCTCTATCTCGGAGCCACCATTTTATTTCTTCTCTAAAAGAAATTCGAGGGAACTATGAACACCTGCCAAATTTCACGTTAATCGGACTAGAAGTGGGTCAAATTTAAGATGTAAAAATAAAAGCATGTAAAAATCAACATTTTTCCAAGTACATCATCAGGGTAGAGAAAAAATTGTCCATTAGAATAATGATGGAAAAATCTGTTTTGAATTTAGAGAAATTTTTGGATGGTGAAATGATCTACAGTACAAATTCACGGAGACTACCTGTGCTAAGGAAAGAAAGGCTTATTTCTATTTCGTTTCGAGTCGTTTTTTATCGCGGACCCCCTCTGAAGACATTAAACAATAACCACTTTGGTGTTTCATCCATCATACAAAGTGACCTTGACTGTACAGATGTGAGATTAGGTGCGAATCCCCGCTGGGTACTCCAAACTGAGTGTTGAGCCACAGAAAAGTGACATTTAATTTGTTTTGAAATGCAGCTCCTTAATTCATTATTTTGTGCCGTTTCAGTTCCAGGGATGAGTCATCATTCGATTGGAATGCATGCGTGGAATTGGTTTACCACCTACAGATCTACACTAGAAAAACAGAAAACGATCAAGTGAGTATTGTCAAAGATTATATGTTCTACGAACAGGATCCCGCACAGAACAGTTGGAGTGGAATCGAGATGAAATCCTTGAATTTTACCAAACTGTTTACATGTCTGTAAAATATCAGATGACTGCTTGATATTTCTTGAATTCCACAAAGCGATTTTTTCAAAGCGAGTTCTTACCAAAAATAGACCATATCCACGAATTTCGTATGTTTTGTGTTTTTTATTTTAACAGTTTTAAAATAATGTGTTTGTTGTAATTTTCATGTGTTTTTCTCGTGCTCTTTATCATTTGGAAATAAAATTTTACAGTTTAAATCCGTAGCTCAGTTGGTATTTCTGAAATGTGAAGTTGAATGGTATATATACTTCATTTATAGCATGAATATTTGCATGTCCAAATGGATGGCGAAGATGAAAAGGGCACTAAGAGTTTGTTGGAATCGAGATGAAATCCTTGAATTTTACCAAAATGTTTAAATGTCTGTAAAATATCAGATGACTGCTTGATATTTCTTGAATTCCATATAGCGATTATTTCAAAGCGAGTGTTTACCAAAAATAGACCAATTTCGTATGTTTTGTGTTTTTTATTTTAACAGTTCTAAAATAATGTATTTGTTGTAATTGTTATGTGTTTTTCTCGTGCTCTTTATCATTTGGAAATTAAATTTTACAGTTTAAATCCGTAGCTCAGTTGGTATTTCTGAAATGTGAAGTTGAATAGTATATATACTTTATTTATAGCATGAATATTTGCATGTCCAAATGGATGGCGAAGATGGAAAGGGCACTAGGAGTTTGTTGTATTGAAAATTGTCCTCTTATATAAGCTTGAGTAGTTCTGATAAGGTGAGACTCTTCAGGTTTTCCAATCAGAAATATATTAAACGAGTTCTTTGAAAGAAATGGCCTGTACGCTGAACATATCATGGAAAAATAAAAAATAAAAAAACGTTTTAAAGACAAGCTTTTATTCAAATGCACAAACAAGTAAAAAATTATTGCTTTGGATGTGAGACGTATGTTATTCCATGAGTTATTGATTCAAAAGCTTGCCGCCCAAGTATTCAGTTTGAATACAAAAGCGACAAGCTTTTGAATCTATAACTCACACATACAAAGCAATAGTTTTTTACTTTTCAGTGCATTTGAATGAAAGCTTGTCTTTAAATTTTTTTTTTATAATTATTTTATTTTGTGTTTTTTAGTACCTACTTAAGTATGTCCTGTAAGTTCTGAAGTATCTAGTCCTCCAATGAGGAGACCATCTAAAGACTAAATCATCCGCCATCTTGCAGTTGCCATCTTGAATTTAGGAATTTCAACTAAAATCAATAATCTTCGACTTGGTTTATAATATCCGACTCCAAAAACCTCGACATACCAATTTTGAATCGAATCGGGTCATAATTACAAAACTCATCCGCCATCTTGAATTTGTGAAGTTTGATAGAAAATGCATAATCTCCGATCCCGAAAACCCCCACATACTGATTTTGAATAGAATCGGACCATAAACACAGAGATCATCGGCCATCTTGGAGTCATCATTGTGATTTCATGAATTTTGGAGAAAAATTCATAATTTTCGTCCCTGAAAATTCCCACATATCAATTTTGAATCGAATTGGACCATAAATCTAAATTTCGTCCGCCATCTTGAAGCGCCATTTTGTTTTTTCTCTAACAAAAATTCCATGAGCCGCCATTCTAATTTCAAAAACTTTGACAAGGATTTTTTTGTGATATCTCGGAGATTTTTTTCTATATTATAGAAATATTAACACATCTTCCATATGAACTGTCTAGAGTTTAGCAACATTATTTCTGTAAATTTTTCAACATTTTGGGAAGAATGAAAAAATAAATTATTCCTGGTTGAAAAATATGGTACAATAGAATCAATTTTGTATTCATGGCAAAGGAAATGGATATCAACAATTTTGGAGAATATACATACACAAACTATTCAGTCTGCATCTACAATTTGCATTGAATATTTTGTCTTTTTACTCCAACAGGATATTCATTCACCGGAGCCACACTGTCGCAGGAATGGCAATGATATAAATAATTTCACAACGTAAAGACTTGTGGAAAATGACAATCACTGCAATGAAAGCGTATGAATGCCGTTTAACAAACCTTGAACTTCAATGGGTGGTATTAGTGAAAGCAAATTGGGAGAGATCATTAAAATATTGTACAGAATGGGTAACATTCAAATATATTTTTTCTAATTTGGATACTCGAAACGGGATATATGAATCTTGTACTTCAGACTGTGAAATATGAATTTTTTATATTCTCTTTCTTCAATACAATTATTGACTAACGACCAATTGATACTCGTCTGAACAGGAATTATTTTCAGTCTGACATGACATTTTTCTCCAAATTGTTACTGATTTGCCCCATTATTTTCAATATCGCTTTTTCCAGGGGAGTTCAATTTTTTACAACTAACTGATGTGTCCAATTCCACCCTCATTAAATAAAAGATCAGCTGAAATACCTGGGAATAACAACTGATAGAAACTTGAGATGGGACCTAAATGTCGAGCAAGTAAAAAATTAAGAGGTGTACCCACCAAATTCAAATACCTATTGGATATTAGAAAACTTGAAGAAGCTGTATTATGCACTTATACAATCTCAACTTTCTTATGGCATCTCAGGTTGGGGTGGTGTAGCAGAAAACAATATACACAATTTGGACATCATACAAAAAAGGATACTGAGGATAATTTTAAAGAACATACGATACCCCAGTGACAAGTCATTTTCAGGCACCATTCTCGATAGCAGACAAATATTCTGCCAAAACAAATTCTGATGTATTTTCATAAAAATAAAATCAAATCAATACCCATTTAACACCGCCATGGAACCCAAACAAAAAAAATCATGAAAGTGCTTACCTGCGAATAAACGCCGACCAAGCTCAGCAGAAGTTGTTGCACCAAAAATATACAATTTACTACCAGAAAATCTGAAATACATCAAAAGCTATAATTCTTTCAAATACCATGTAAAACAATGGATGACATTTACAGACAAGAAAGTGCAGTTGTGTGCATAAAAAAGTCGTACAAGGTTTGTATGGTGTAAATCTGCCTATGATGTTCCAGATTTCATAAAGAAGTAGTACACGAACACATTTGACAAAAATTTTGACAGCACTTAAATTTTGTCAAAGTCGATAAGAAGTTTAATTAAGATTGACAAGCCTGACTCATAGTAGCCTATTTTTTATGCACACAACTGTACTTCATAAACCTAAAGTTTCTACAAAAAAACTACCCCAAATCACCCAAATACGACACTTATCTGACTAAGGCTACTATTCTACCGAAATAAGACACAATTACAATAATTTGCCAAAAAAAATGTGTTTATGTTAATATGTTGTGTTAATTTTAACTATGTACAACTCTGTTTATATTATGATGCTTTAGTATTATTATATCACGCACAAGCTTTTGAAGCTTCAGTGTTCTTCCATGATTATTTTAACACCATTTTTTCTTTTTTTCTCTTGTATTTCAGTATTTTTGAAAATAAACATTATTATCATTATATATTTATCGAACATTTTCCAGAACTCAACTACCCTTCTAATGTGTAATTATTGGTTCGACTACAACATTTCCTATACAGGAAACAGTAACATGTGTGTGTGTATATATATATATGTGTATATTTATACATATGTGTTTTATATTTGTTTTGAAACAAACCTTTAAGGGCTGATCGTGAAACATCGCAACCATTTTTCATTAATATTATTGAGAAATATTGTCCTCATGGTTATGGATAACTATGGAATGAGAGAAAAGGTCCATTGAATTTTGAGAGACTATATGATTGGTAACAAATGGTTGACATAAATGGAACTACCAGTGATCCTATGACCGTTACTCATGGCGCACTCCAAGGAACAGTCCCAGGCCCACTTTTATTCATAATTTACATGAATAGTTTTCTGAATTTGGCAACACAGGGACATTTTCTCAATTTTGCCGCTGATACTGCTATCATATATGAAACGTACTCCTGGGCAACCCTAGAAGTAAAAACAAACGCTGTCTTTGTTGATATAGAGATATGTTTCAGATATATCAAACTACACAAAAATACCTACTTTTTACTCCGTACTCTGATAACTTACCTGATATGGGTCCGCTATGTTTCGAAATGAACTCTGAAATTCCTGAAGAACACCCCATTAAATATCTGGGCATTGAAATCGACCAACACCTAAGATGGGACATACAAATCAGAAATGTAATTGAAAAACTGAGGGAACTCTTGTACAAATTCAAATACTTGAAGGATTTTCTAGACATTTACCATCTCAAAGTCTTTTATTATCAACCGACGAAACCAAAAAGGAGGAGGTTCTCTAGTCGACGCGTATTATTATTTTATTTTTTTATGTATGATCACGCAAACTTTCCACAGAGCAGTAAGATTCCGATGGTTCTTCTTCCATCGGATAGGGTGAACTTTGGAGTTGGTCCTAAGGGTAGCAAAATGTAGGATATTGTTCTCCCTCTGAATTTTGCTCCGTTAACCGATTCTATCAGGCATAACTTTGTAGTGGGTTTTCCCATTTGGATGAATCTTTTTTCATTAGATAGGGTGTAGCTCAAAGTTGATCATATCCCAATTTGTAATGGAATAATCCACCCCTATGGGCAGAGAAATAGGGGATGATTGATTTTTCACTTGTGAACATTGGCACACATATGTAGTTGACATTGACAGATCCTCCTACATCCGTCACAATGATTATATTCTATGAAAGGATGAAATTATATACAAAGTGATGAAATCAACTAACCAGAACTTTCAAAAATAATTTATATTATATAACAATAAATAGTGAAATCTACTTAATCATCATATTTAACAGTTAATACTTGATGTAAGCTAGGTAACTGAATATTTTGGAAATAATCAAAAATTAAGTAGGAAGTAATTAGTAGATTTCAGCCGCAAAAAATTTAAAAATTAAAACTTTTTAACAAAAAATTAAACCGACGAAAAAATCAACTGAAAAGCAAAGAATAAAATAAACCTTTTTAGTCTTAATAATAATTGAGCTCCTAAACTAATGTCAGTAACTAATTTTGAGTCGGTGCCAAACAAACTAGCAATTGAATTAGGTAAAGCGTAAAATGATGGCAGCGAGATGCATAGCGGCGTTTTAATGACTTCTTTAAAATAATATAATGATCTTCGATGATTGTTTGTTTTGGCGCCCAATCGAAATTAGTTACTCACATTAGTTTAGGAGCTCAATTATCATCAAGACCAAAAAGGTTTATTCAATTTCTTGCTTTTCAGTTGATTTTTTCGTCGGTTTAATTTTTGTTAAAAAGTTTTTATGCAGTCACATTTGTCTTACCGAATCATAGGATGGGGGGGAGTGATTGATTGTTATTTGGAAAAGTTGAATGTGATAGATGGATTCTTAATTTAATATACGGAAGAGTCTCAACATATCCAAGTGACTGTCTAGTCAGAAGAGCCAATGTATGCGATGTAAGACAGCTGTACTGTCTTTATTTGTTGCTTAATGTAAAAAAGAATAAAATCGCCACTAAAATGGTTGAGTACAAATACGACACCAGGAACAAAAGGGCTAGACTACCAAGATCGAATAAAACAATAGGGCAACGGACCTCGTCTCTATAATATGCTGTCTGATGCCATTAGAGCCATGTATAAAAATAAAGTGAAAAATTTGATTTCTTCTTTCTGAAAGGAAGTTATTCCATGATTTTGTCAATCAAACACTTGTTCCAAGATGAAAAATTATAATAAAATTATGCAATTCAAGAATGTGGAAATGGAAAGAGGTTATGACCTGTATTGCATAAACTGGAATTAGTCTTCATCTGCTTTTTTATCCGACTACGGAGAAGCAAAAAGGAGGGTTATGATTTCGACCCTCATAACTTCTAAACTACTCATCATAATTTGACAAATGAAGAATCGTTGGAAGCTTCTTGATTGTCCGCTAGTTGAAGGTTATGTGACGTCACATTAAATTAAATATGGCGCCCTCAAGAGGATATACAGTGCGCGTCAAAATTATGGAACAAATTCGATATTTCGCAAGCCATGTACTTTTGACAAAAATCCTGAAATAAGTCGATTTTTATTTTGAAATGCCGATTTTTTTATGTATATTCTAAAGAGGCTATGTCACTGGTTTTGACATGGTGACGTAATCGTTTTTTTTTTTAATTGGAATAGATGTCTTGTGATACCTCATCTGAAAGGCCTTTCAATACTGCATTCAATGATAATGATTGAATAGATTTTTTTTGTACAGGGTGAACAAAAATTAATATTTTATTTCAATAAGGGAATACCTTTATATCCAACAAAATAGAACAGTTAAATAAGATGTTCGAAATGCCATCCACCAGTCTCTTGACAATAAGCAAATCTACGGACACATTCCTCTTGCACATTGCGAATAACTTCCGGAGTAATCCTGTTAATTTCGATCCTAATTCGATTTTTCAACTCTTGTAGATTTTGTGGCCTATCTACATAGACCTCCGATTTCAAATAACCCCACAAAAAAAAATCCAGGGGCGTAAGATCTGGAGATCTTGGGGGCCACTCTATCGGTCTACCAATCCACCTCCTAGGAAAACAGTTATTCAAAAACTCGCGAACATCACGTGCATAGTGCGGGGGTGCAACATCTTGTTGCAACCAAATACTTTCATTTGGTGAGTTAGGATTGTTGGCGTTTGGAAAAATATCGGCAAGGCTAGGTATGAGTTCATTTCTTGAGAATTCCAAGTAACGCTCCCCTGTGAGATTTCCTTCGGAAAAATACGGGCCAATAATCCTGTCGTTTATTATCCCTGCCCAAACATTGACTTTCTGAGGGTATTGAGTATGCCCGTCCATCATCCAGTGAGGATTATTCCTACTCCAATATCTGCAATTCTGACGATTTACTGAACCATTTAGGCAAAACGTAGCCTCATCGGAAAACAGAATTTGTTCTATAAAACGTGGATTGCGGTTACACAAATCCTGCATTATTTCACAGAACTCCACACGGCGATCGGGATCATCATCATTGAGTTGTTGATGTAGCTGTACTTTGTATGGATGGTACTTCTCTGCTTTTAGAATACGTAATACAGAACTTTGGGATATGTCAAAGTCTGCTGTAATTTGTCGTGAAGTATTGTGAGGATTATTCTCTACACCCAATAGAACATCAAGTTTCACGTTTTCTTCTATTTTAGGACGTCCAGCATTCGGAATATGTTTGACATGACCAGTTTCTCTGAATTTTTTCTCAATATTACTGACTGTTGAACGACTGATAGGTCTATTTGGATACTTCGCATTGAACAAGTCGCATACCTCTTGCTGAGTTCTGGTTCTATCTCCGCATCAAATAAATATTAAAATTTCTATGCGTTGGGTTTCACTTAAAATTTGTAGCCATAGTTTACTTTAAGAACCTTTTCACTTAGAATTTGTGAAAAACATTTGTTGATAATTCAACTGATATTTATTTGACTCTAACTTGCCTATTATGGCATTAATTTGTGATTGTCTTTTGTTTCCATTTCAGACTAGGAAATAGATAACTATCAATATTTGGAAAGGATCCATCAGTGTAGTAGAGCACTGACTCACTAGTCTGCCAGGGCAGTCTAAGGGATTAGAGCTTTGGCTCAAAAAAGTGAAATTTTGCATTTTTTAACACGCTTTCATTATCTTTACTTGTAACTAAATAACTCACAATGTAATAAAATCTTGGAAGTGAATATTCACCCACTTCCAATCTTCCGAATAATCTGAAATTTGTCACACATATCAAGGACCGATGACAATACAAGAATTTCATACTCATAATGTAATAATAATGAAAATATATTTTTCCAAACGTCAACAATCCTAACTCACCAAATGAAAGTATTTTGTTGCAACAAGATGGTGCACCCTCGCACTATGCACGTGATGTTCGCGAGTGTTTGAATAACTGTTTTCCTAGGAGGTGGATTGGTAGACGCGGACCGATAGAGTGGCGCCTAAGATCTCCAGATCTCACGCCCCTGGATTTTTCTTGTGGGGTTATTTGAAATCAAAGGTCTATGTAGATAGGCCGCAAAATCTACAAGAGTTGAAAAATCGAATTAGGATCGAAATTAACAGAATTACTCCAGAAGTTATTCGCAATGTGCCAGAGGAATGTGTCCGTAGATTTGCTTATTGTCAAGAGACTGGTGGATGGCAATTTGAACATCTTATTTAACTGTTCTATTTTGTTGGATATAAAGTTATTCTCTTATTGAAATAAAATATTAATTTTTGTTCACCCTGTAATAAAATATCTACTTAATTATTATCATTGAATGCAGTATTGAAAGGCCTTTCAGATGAGGTATCACGAAACATCTATTCCAATTTAAAAAAATTACCGATTACGTCACCATGTCAAAACCAGTGACATAACCTCTTTAGAATATACATAAAAAAATCGGCATTTTAAAATTAAAATCGACCTATTGTAGGATTTTTGTCAAAAGTACATGGCTTGCGAAATATCGAATTTGTTCCATAATTTTGACGCGCACTGTACAGTCATGGACTAAAAAAAAATTATTGATGCCGTGTTGGGTATCAAGTGAAAGCGCTTAATTAGCACATTTCAAAAATATATATATTGTTAGCTGTTGCAGGCGACTTTGCTTGCATGCACCCGATAATTGTAAAAAAATTCTGAAATCGCGCCTCAGATGTGAGCCAAACATATTGTCTCTCCAAACCTACTCAAAATACATATATAATAAATAGGTTTCTCATCACTATGGTACACATACTAAAATCATATAAAAAAAACAAAACATTCGTAATTATAATGACATGAGCTGGTATATTACCTAGGTACATGTAAAACAATAAAACCTGACCAAAAAAAATTTAAAGCGGCTCTGCAAATACTTTATCACGAAATTATAAACCCAAAATAATCTAAATGAAAAGTAAGTTCAAACCCGACTACTGAAAAATCACGCTCTAGAAAGTATGATATGAAAATAAGTTGAAAAACTAAAACCCGACTACTGAAAAATCACGCTCTGAGAAGTATAAAATAAAAATAAGTTCGAAAACTCAAACCCGACTACTGAAAAATCGTGCTCTCAAAAGTATGAGACAAAAAAATATTATCATCTTAAATTGTTATGTACAAACTATTCAATATTAATGTCTATTCAATAAACAACTTACACGTAATATATTTTAATGTATTTAATACATATTCATAGTGGTGTTCAGAGGATAGCCGTGGTCATATGCCACTTTGCCCTAAAGCTTATGATCGCTTACCACTGTAAGAAGGTGTTGTTTTGTTAGGATAGGTTGCATATAATCACGGCTATCCTCTGAACGTCACTATGAATATGTATTAAATACTATCGTTTCGGACATCCATCGTCTAAATGTATTCAAAAGGTTTTCACGACGTTTCGAAAGCTTGTATCTGCAATCGTCTTCAGGTGAATACTGACAAGTTCAGGTGCTACTTACCAATTTATATAACTGTCGGCGCAATGATGTGCAGCAGTGCGTGTAATTTCGCGCCTCTGCAGCTCGCCAGAGAGAGCAATCAGGGGTTTCCATACGTTCTTGATCTCAACGCTTGGTTGACAAAAGGTGTTATTGGCTCCGATGTAGGCGGCCTCTTTGAACTTTCGTGCCATAGAACTCGATGGTGCTCAGTCCAGGCGTGGTCAGCGATTCCCGATTTTGATGTTTCTGCACGTTGAGTCCATTTCTTGTGCTCATCCAATCTTACCGATAACGGTCTCTTTGTCTCTCCAATGTAGGAATCTCCGCATTCACATAGAACTTCATAAATGCAATTCTTACTGATTTCATTTTTGTTGTCAGGTTTGGTCTTGGTCAGGAAACTCCGTAAAGTACTGCCGGATTGGAAGCAGCTCTTGATGTTGAACTTGTTTCCGATCCTTCTGATCTTCTCGGAGACACCTCTGATGTACGGATCACTGTGCTTTGTTGTTGCTCTTCAGATGTTTTCGTTCTCTGGAGTTGTTTCAATACTTCTTCTAGGAGTTTCTTGGGATATCCATTCCGGTGGAGGTCCTCTCTGATGTGGTTTAATTCGGCATCTAGTGACTCCACGTCGTTTCATATGTGCGTTGCCCTCGCTACCAATGTTCTCACGATCCCTCTCTTCGTCGAACTCGGATGGTTGGAGCTGTAACTGAGGAACTGCCCCGTATGTGTCTTCTTTCTGTAGACGGAGGTGCGGATTTCATTGCCTATTCTCTCAACGTTCACATCGGGGAAGGGTAAGGCACTGTTGGTTTCCATTTCCATCGAATCCCTGATTCTGTTAATTCTTGAGAAGAAATCCTGGAGATGTTTGTCTCCGTGATTCCATATAATGAAGGTGTCATCCACGTACCTCAACCACAGCATAGGTTTGTATTCTGCCTCCCGTATAGCCAATTCCTCGAACCACTCCATGTATATGTTGGCGATGATTGGAGAAAGGGAAGATCCCATCGGGAGTCCGTCGACTTGAGAGAAGAATCGGTCCTCTTCCTGGAAGTATGAGTTCTGTAGGCAGCACTGCAGTAATTCCAATATTGCGTGGGTAGGAAGGTCAGTCCTCTCGTGCAGCTGGCCATCCTCTTCGAGTTTTCTTTTGATGATACTCAGAGATTCCTCTATAGGGACATTGGTGTAAGGGCTCTCCACGTCGAAGCTGATGAAACGATCTTCTGGTCCAAGTTCAACATCTGTGATGGTGTCAACGAAGTGCTTGGAATTCTTGACGTATGAACTGCTATTTCCTTGTAAGGGTTGTAGTATCGGTAGGAGGTATTTCGATAATTTGTAGGTTGGTGAGTTCCGTGAGCTGGTGATCGGTCTCAGAGGCATGTCTGGTTTGTGGATTTTCAGAAGCCCGTAGAGATGCGGTGGTTTGCTGTAGTGTGGCGTGAAGTACTGCAATCCGGCAGTACTTTACGGAGCTTCCTGACCAAGACCAAACCTGACAACAGAAATGAAATCAGTAAGAATTGCATTTATGAAGTTCCATGTGAATGCGGAGATTCCTACATTGGAGAGACAAAGAGACTGTTATCGGTAAGATTGGATGAGCACAAGAAATGGACTCAACGTGGAGAAACATCAAAATCGGGAATCGCTGACCACGCCTGGACTGAGCACCATCGAGTTCTATGGGACGACGCAAGTGTTCTACATAGAGAGGAGCATTGGTTCAAACGAAAGTTCAAAGAGGCCGAATAACGCCTTAAGTCAACCAAGCGTTGAGATCAAGTACGTATGGAAACCCCTGATTGCTCTTTCTGGCGGGCTGCAGAGGCGCGAAACTTCACGCACCACCACACCGCGCGAAATCACACGCACCGCTGCACATGGCGGAATTGCACGCATCATTGCGCCGACAGTCATATAAATTGGTAAGAAGCACCTAAACTTGTCAGTATTCACCTGAAGACGATTGCAGATACAAGCATTCGAAACGTCGTGAAAACCTTTCAAATACATTGAGACGATGGACGTCCGAAAATATAGTAATCAAGTTACCACATCGTCTACAACCTTCAAACAAATGTATTAAATACATTGAAATATATTACGGGTGAGTTATGATAAATTTCGAATAGTTTGTATAGTATTTCTAATCCCATTTGGACCGACATAAAAAGTTCCGAGAACGAATTCTCTTCCACACGACTGAACTTTTTTATGATTGTACCAGGAACGTTTTGAAAGTAAAAACACTGGTAGTATATAAATTTCCCATTTGCCGGGCAGTGCATATGAACACTCCTCGTAGTGTTCTTATTTTTATTGCCGTTCCAATTGGGATTAGAATAACTATACATAACAATTTCAGATGAGAATATTTTCTTGTTTCATTCTTTTAAGAGCGTGATTTTTCAGTAGTCGGGTTTTAGTTTTTGAAATTATTTTTATTTCACACTTCTTAGATCGTGATTTTTCAGTCGGGTTTTAGTTTTTGAACTTATTATCTTTTGTATTTATAATGTGACTGTAAACAGATGCTGTACTTTAGCCAAACGTAATACCCTCCCGAACACCACAAATTATACCAAATATCACCGATACCCTGATACCTTAATACTCCTGAACATGAAAAACCTATTTAATCACAAAATATCCATTACTAGTTCAACAATGTTATATATTCATGAAATTCATGTCTGTTAAAATTAGATTTGAGTAATGTTTCCTCGTCACATACAAACGACAGTGATGTCATCAGAGCTTCGTGATATTCTTCTGTATATTTATTCTTTCCTTCTCTCTATTGCAATGTTGCTGCTTTTTTACTGAGTAAATAAACATTATTATTTTTATACACCTGTTCTTGAAACGAACCATTCACATGATCATCACTTTCGACAGTCACGTTCACAATTCAAGTATTCACTCCGCATAGATTCACAAAAAACATTCGCTCCACCACCTATTCCGCCTAAATGCATCTCAAATAAGCCCATTCTGCAGAGCGTGTAACAATTCTTGCTCAAGTTGGTAAATTAATCGTTGCAATCCATTTCGAATTCGATATCAGTTTCAATTTTTTATCTTGTTTCGAGATAGGTGTCAATAAAAACGTTAAAAAGATCGCCGAGCAGTCCAAAAAGGTCTACAAGAGAACGTAAAAGGAACAATTTATATGTAATGGTCACTTTGGCGAGAGCTCGTGACCTGCATTTCGATTACTGGTGTCGAGTTTTGTCCTTTCACAGTATGTCGTATCGGAATTTATTTAGATTTTTTTCACACGATTCGTATACGTTTATTGATATGGGATTCCAGAATGATGGAATGTGCTCGGTTATGGAAGAAGGAAGTTGAAAATACGTGGTATTGATAGACATATAATCGAATAAAATAAAATTTATTTCAAGTCATGACGATCACATAAATAACATGGAAAACTCAATAAAAAAGGACAGTTACAACTTTGGACATTTACGAAAAGCAATTGTTGTGTACAAACTTAATAAAAGTATAAGTGAACTCCAAACTGAGATTAATACTAGCCATTCACTTGTGGGCATCCATAAATTGGACGCAAAAAACTCAGTTAATGCTCTTTGTGACACGTACTTACTGTTACCTGATTATTAAGTCACTTAAATACTGAATAAAAATAAAAGTTCAAAATGTTTCATTTGATTATATATTTCCAAATAGGTGATTACTTGGCGATTAAATTTTTTTATGTGTATGGAATGATTATGTTGTAGCAAATCACTCCATGAAATAAGATCTTCTACGCATATAGCAAGCATTTGCAAGAACTTATAGCGCATATACAATAGGTTTCACTGCTTCCTAACACTTTATCTTTCGAAAATTTTCCAGATTGCACAATAAGCACTTCTCTATCACGTTCACTATTTACTTTCCATAACTGAAGTAACTGAAATAGATAAATACAAAATATTTGCAAATATTCGAGACTATATACCTTTCCATTTCAATAGCATATTAAAATATCACCTTTAAGGGTTTGAAATCGGCCAGATATTTATCGTTAATCCTTCCATCAGGAGCAATTTGAGCATTGTTCTGTGATTTGAAATCAAACATTACTAATTCATTCTCACCCATATGGAATAGTACATAAACGTTTATTATGATATTCATATTTGCAAAACTACAATAATTGTACCTTCTTGAATGACTTCAATTCAATCGACACCTTTTTATAATAATATTACTATGGAAAGAAAAGTTTCTTAAAATTTTCCAAGTGTTATGAACCTTTGAAACCCCTTACACACAATAATCATTAGAGGGTGTTTCTTAATAACATGTTAATATTTAAGGAAGTTATTCTTCGAGAAAAAACTTCATATGAACACATGTCTTAACTTTTGAACTACAGGGTGCTAAAATGTTAAGAGAAAATTATTTTTTTATGATAACTTTGGTATGATTTTAGATGTTATTTGAAACGGATCACGCATCTTCCATGCATCAAAAGGCATTTTCTGTGGTACAACATAATTTTTTATTCTTTCCAGTGGTGTTTGTGCGGGATTTGCATTGAATCATTTTAAAGAGAAAAGTGATACGCCACTGATTTTTTCCGAATTAAAAATTATTTTTGAAATTCTTATTCCTTGTTGAGAATTTTTTTTTTTCGTTTGACGTACGGTTTTGACTTGGAAAAAATCATTCATTTGCATCTCTCTAGACCACTTCAGAGAAAATAGTTATTTGTGCAACCAGTTGGGAAAAGACTATTTTTCGTAATGAGCGAATTTCTGCGGAACGAGCAAAGCCAGTTCCGCAAAAGAAAGCAAATTACGAAAGATAGGGTTTTTCAACGTATTTCACACAATATTTTTTCTAATTTTGATATGTGGTCCTTTTTAAGTTGAAAATATAAAAAATATATATTTAAAAAAACTGAAGAACACGCTTTAAGCGCACAAAAAAATAAGAAATAATTTTAATATTCAACGACTATGCTGAAAAGCATGGGGTGCTTTTTGGTTACGTATCTTTGGGAAACAAAATGCTTCAGAGTAAGACCCCATAGAGCCGGAAAACCACCTCATTTTAGCAAAGCTGAAATTTTAAGTATGAATAGTGTGATATGTAGTTGAGAAAGTATGCGTGCTTGCTAGCTTGAAACGTACAAAAGATATAAGGTACAAAAGTACATAAAAAACGTCATTTTCAGAGCATTCTGTAACAGCAGTGTTCTTCAAGCGCCTAAGGATGAAAATTTGACTGGACAGTTTTCTGCGTAGTATGTCAATGTGTTGAGCCCATTTGAGTTTGCTGTCTAGGGTGATACCTAACAGCCTGACTGGTGATTGTGTTTTGGTGTCAATTTGAATCAGGTTGTTAGGGTGAGCCACTCACTGATTCTGTTCAAAGCAAGCAATAACCTTGTGATGAAGTCTGGGTTGGAATAAAAGGAATTGGGAAAAGTATGTCGGATGTGAACAAAATATACTACCACGATTTGATGTGATAAAATATATCATTTATGGATATAATGAACAGGACTGAGCCTTGGGGTTCTCCTGAAATTATCGGTTCACAAAGACGTATTAGTATTGTGAAATACGTATTGCGTTCTCCCTCATCTTGTATATGACTCTGAAAATGAATGAGCTGTCCCGCTTACGCCATAGAGTACGAGGTTGTCTGACAACCCTCGCTATGGGATGCAGTTAAATGCTTTGCTGAGGTCACATAGAGTTACTGCAGTTTGTTGGTCATTTTCGAAGACCTCGACTATGTCAGACACCAGCTTATGAACGGTTTGTTTTGTAGAGCCGTTTTTTTCATCACATTAATAATAATGTCCCCATTCAGTTTCATCGGAATTATATAAATGCAATGAAAAATACAAATGATAGAATGATCGGGGTAAAACCTAACAGCACATATTTTGAATTTCATAAGTTTTTCCCCAAATGAGTAGAGTACAAATCGTGAAATGGAAGAATAATATCAAAATAAATTCATGTTGAAAAATAACATTTTTCAACAATTTATTGTCGTTCATGCCTTATTAGAAATACTACTTCCAGATATCCAAACTGACATTTCGAGTTATATTTTAACAATTTTTTCATGGCAGCTATACATTTGGTTTTTTTTTTTTCATTTTTTGAACCAACGCAAGCCTTTCACTCACGAATCATGGCTACCTATATTCCAGAGACGATTGAGGATGCTAATCATATACCAGTAGTGAAATCAAATGTCCGAAAACCATAGTTTGGGATATTACCTCGGCTGATTTGCGGATGTTTATTTCATATATTGAGATCAATGGCGAATATCTGTCAACGCTCATGTGTGTGGGATTCCTACATTTCGAAAATGTTCATTGCCATTTTGAAATAATGCACCACACTGGAAGCATTATACAGGGTGAGTCAACAGGATTCCCGTGGTTCATTGCTTCTTGATGTATCACTATTTCGATTTTTTTTTTTTTTTTGTCAAAGAGACCATCTGAGACCACCTTCCAAAATAATTTTCATTCATACAGGGTGCATCAATGATGCGTGGCTAATCAAAGTTATTCTTTTTCAAATGAAACACCTGGTATATTTTCATATATTCCGATCGGCTGTTCGATTGGATGCTCACCGATTTTTTCAATTTTGAATTCCGGTGTACGGCGTTGCCGAGTTATTCAAAAGAACTCTATTTTGTGGACTTCCTTTCGAACAATTACCTATTTCACATTTCGAAATATTTAGTAAGGATAATTGGGGAATCGTTGGTCTATAAGATGATGTTCATTGAGAATACCAAGAATTTGGAATGAATTGTAAAGGATGTTCGATACAACAACACAAACTTAGCCATTTTCAAACATCGGTATATTTATTTTTTCAAATGGAACATCTTGTATATTTAAATCAACTCCTTTTTAATGACTACACTTCTCATCTTCAACGTCATGTACCTTAAACAACCTGTTTCCGAGATATTCTGGTTTAAAGGAATTGTTCAATATCCAATCAATAATTCTATAGATTTTTTTATCTACATGTTTATTCATACCAAATACTGGTACTGAATGATGTTTCAATTTTTTTTTTCATTTTCAAAAGCTTTATTGGCAACCCATGAATAACTAGCATGGCAAAATAAATTTTCAAATGTAACTATTTTTTTAAGTTTAGTTATCCATTAGTACCGCTGAAGAAATGACTATCGGAATTTGTAAATAGGGGTAACTGTCAAACTACAATCCAGTTGTGTTGAAAATTATTGTGGCATTATGAATTATCATTTAGAGGACATTGTTAAAATGGTGTATGCTTTGGGGAAAAGTGATGGCAATTGCTTACTGCCATCTAGATTATACGAACAAAAGTTTCCTGAGAGAGCACATCCAGACCAGCGAGCATTTCGAGCCCCCAAACAAGATTTGAGGAAACCGGAAAAGTATTTTACAAAAAGATTGAACGTGCTTCTTCTGTAACGAACGATGAAAATACTCTTGATATTGCATTGCATATTATCGAGAATCCCCATGTGAGTACACGTATTTTGAGTAGGAAGTTGGGATTATCTCAAAGTAGTGTTTCTCGGATGGTGAGAAACTGCAATTACCATCCATATCATATGCAGTTAATGTAGGAGCTGACTGAAAGAGATTTTCCGAAGCGAATGCGGTGTAGATAAAATCAACCAAGAACCTGATTTTTTTTAGTTTGTTTCATTTTTGGAGGAAGCCACGTTTCACAACAATGTCCATGGAATCGGCAAAATATGCACTATTATGCAACTGAAAATCCTCATTTTGTTAGATATGTCAATCACTAACAACGTTGGTCACTGAATAATGTTTGGGGAAGTATCATTGGACGGCGTGTAATTGGGCCCTTTTTTTTCAAAATTCATCTCAATGGAAAAAAATATCTAAGATTTCTGCGAAGTCAGTTATCAAATTTATTACATGATATCCCATTGGCAATAAGGCAGAGCATGTGGCTACAACAAGATGGTGCGCCTGCACATTATCACACTGATGTGCGGGAATACATTGGTAATGAATTCCGTGAAAAATGGATAGGTAGAGGAGGGCCAGTTCAGTGGCCTCCAAGGTCACCGGAACTCATAAAAAATGATTTTTTTCTATGGGGATACATTGAATGGGTTGTTTATCAAACTCCACCTACAACTCCTGAAAATATGAAAGCAAGAATTCGTACTGCTTTCAAGGAAATTTCAGAGGACATGCTGGCACATGTGGATACTGATTTCCGAAACAGATTGAGAGGGTGTATTGGTGAAAATGGCAGGCACATTGAACATTTGCTGCATTGATTATTGTTATTTTCTGTTAGATTCGAATAAATATGAATTTTATGCAAAGTTTAATTCCAAATATGATACCAAAGGCGAACATTTTCAATATTTTCTGTGGAAAAATGACCATCTTTTGGATGTAGAATATCTCGGTAACGAGTTGTTTCAGGTACATGACATGTGACATGGGGGATGAAAAGTGTAGAGTTATTAAAAATTAGTTGATTCAAATGAAAATATACAGGGTGCTCCATTTGAAAAAATCAAAATACCGATGTTTGAAAATGGCTATGTTTGTGTTGTTGTATCGAACATCCTGTACAATTTATTCCAAATTCTTGGTATTCTCATCATATCGACCAACGATTCCCCAATTATCTTTACTAAATATTTCGAAATGTGATAAAAGTAATTTTTCGAAGAGAAGTCTACAAAATAGATTTCTTTTGGATAACTCGGCAAGGCCGCAACGGAATTCAAAATTGAAAAAATCGTTGAGCAGCCAATGGAACAGCCGATCGGAATATATGAAAATGTACCGGATGTTTCATTAGAAAAAGAACAACTTTGGTTAGCCACGCATCAATGATGCACCCTGTATGAATGAAAATTACTTTGGAAAGTGGTCTCAGATGGTCAATAAACCACGGGAATCCTGTTGACTCACCCTGTATGTGACTAGCCCTGTTGGGCCTTCTGAGTACCACCAACTTTCTTGAACATCTTGAAGAATCAAAGGAACTACTTACTACCATGTTGAAGAAATAATGTGTCTTACCCCATATTATCTATTCATTTCAAAAGAATTCAAAAATATAACGAGAAACCCGATTAGTGATTTTTTTCGCCACCAAAACAAAAATTAATAATTGGCATATATCAAGTCATCCTCAACAAGAGATGTATTGAAATTCCATAATGTATAATATATATTAAACACAATCAACTCTTCATATATCATCAGCTAATCTTCAATCTTCGACGCACAAAATAATTCAATCAGCGAGAAAATGTGTTTTGGGTCATCAAAAATTGCTTCGCCTGCTGTGTCTACAAAAAGAATTTCACTTGTTATCGGGTGTTAAAATCTCGAGAATCATTCAATCCACATCAATAATACACACTGAATCAACTCATTCCTGATAACTAATTTCTGTGGTCGAAGTTTACAAAGCGTTTCGCCACGGGGTGCCACAACAAACGATTATGTGGTGGAGACCTGAAGTACCTTCATTCAAATAGGATATGGAATGAACACTTTCTATGTGATCACGAGATCGACATTCCTGATTACCGAAGGAATGTTCATGAAACTGTTTCGAAAATTGGGTTATGTTGTTTTTTCTAGACCCTAGGTTGAGGGTCCGATAACAACGGATTTGAAAATCATTTGATCTTCTGAGTGCTTTCAAATAAAATATTTTTTTTGTTTTCACAAATGTCTTAACGGACAGTGAACAATAAAAAATGGAATAATTGTGAGTTATATATATTTCCAAATTGGGATTTACAAAGGTTCTTCGTATTATGATGTGTGGAAAGATGTGTGGAAAGCTAACAAAAACACTTCCTTCAGTAGAAAAAATCACTAAACTTGGTGTACAAAACCACAATTGGAGATACCACCAACTCAAAAATTACGATGTATCACGTTAAATAATCAAGGCAGGTAGTTGTACGTATACATATCTAGTTAAGGATAACTCAATATGTGATAATTTGAACAGGGAGTATATCTATTACCTGTTTAATCGTCAGTACAACAAATTTAACAAGGGATCATTTCTTAAGTTGATCTCTTCACCAAGCAAATATTGTGCATCAATTCATTTGCAAACTTTCTAGAATTTCTTCAATTGAATCCTCAAAACAAATGGAAAGATATGATTCTATAACTTTTTTAGACCTGACTATAATGAAAATCAGTTATAAACATAATTTTTCCAATTTTCCATAAACTTTCACATACAGACATCACGATACACAGTACCTCAACCAATCCATATCAACATAAATTAGCCGCATATAACAGTATGGTACATAGATTAGTCAATATTCCTCTTGCAGATTTTTTTTTATAAATAAATAATTGGAATTGGAAAAATTGCAATTAATAAGGGCTATAGTTCAAACTTTATGGCTGATATTTTTTCGAGAAAACTCTACTAAAAACGAAAAACATTATTTGACAATACTACGGAAAAAAAAAATCTTAAGGTAAATAACCGCACGAAAACATATGGGAAATTGGCTCCGGGTCGAATTGGCTGAAATTTCATTATGTTATAGTAGGATGGGTCATTAGAAAAAAGTGTGAGTTTAAATGATTTTGTATGTTTAGTTTCTGAGATATAAGCGGCCAAAGTTCGTAAAAACGTCGTATTGGGGTAGGATTGACAAAGAAAAAAACTGTTTTTTTAGTCGAAATAAGACAAAGTAAGGATGAAAATGTATTGATCGGAACTCATAAACATGTTCAATTATAATCTTATTGATGATAGTACATTAGGGTATATACGTGGCATAGTGAAAAAAACGTTTTTCCGGATTTTTTTTCCAGTTCTATTTCAAAACCAACAAGTTATATTTTGTTAAGATATCATAATTCCAGTCTATTGTAGACGAAAAAACGTTTTTGTTTCTTGATGACTCTCTCTGTTTAAAATATAAATTTTTTTTAGTTTTCGAGTATACCCCTATACTAAAAACAATTGAACAATTGACAGATCGTTTTTTATTACAAAAAAAGGAATTAATTGCAACTGCCCATCGGATGAAAGATAGGGTAACATTCTCATGAACTCAATTGTTCAATATTACCTTTCATTCATTATTCAATGAAACTCAAATGATGGACCCCCGGCAGCTCTTCTGTAAATCGATACTAACATTCACGTATAAAAAAAATCTCACGCCTTTACTTAAACACCTGTACAGTACGAGGGGAAAATTGCTGCAAATGAGTTACTTCCTCGTGCTCTCAAATAACTGAGAAACATGTTACCAGGTTGGATAAAATCAATAAACTCCTTAAATTTATTCAAAAAGAAAGTGAAGGCTTGGATTGTGTCTATAAATAGGAACAATTTACATAATCTTGTTAACTCCGGATGAAAATAAGATTATTAACAAAGCATTAAGTACAGATCTCGATTTATTTATATGCTTGACTTCGTCACTATGTTAGAGTCTCATGTTAGCGTACATATATATCTTATATTTTTTTCTAGCAATTATTTTATACTTATGTCAACCCTCAAACTCTCTAATCTTTACCCCCATAACTATTGTATAACCCTTCTATAGACTTTCACACATATACTTATATATACAGAGGTCCTCAGTACGTAACTGTTTCAAATAGTGGATCGACACTTCAAAAGTAGGTACTGAATTGTGAAACGCATGACTGACTTGACTCATCTGTTCAATGAGGTAGAAACTGCCCATAGACAAGCTCCTTGAGAACTTTTTTGGGACACTCTCCTTATCACCATATGACTAAGGAAATCTGTGTTGTCTAAAACTTATCTTGTCCATTTTCTTTTCTTATTGATCAATTATTGCCTCCTGGGCTTTTGAATAAGTATAGATTAAGTGATTTCAAGCATTTCTCACCCGTAACTTCATATTTATATTTGAACTTCTGTTTTTAAACTTATATATATTTTTTTCCTAGTAACAATATTGGCACTCATATTTCAATCTATCACATACAGGCCATGTACAAGCATCTGATGCTTCCATGGTCGTTACTAAGATTAACATAATTGATCACAAACACAATCACAAACAAGCATTTCCTGCTTCTGTGATGATTAGTTTATTCACTGTATGAATGTACTTATACCTATTTTTTTTAATTGTAAATTTCTTTAAGTGAATAAAATTATCATTATTATTATTATTATTTAGATAAAGGGTGCGTTAGAATTTTTTTAGGCCTTTTACAATGTTTCTATTGAATATCTAGAAAAATATTCCGTCAATTTTACTCACAATATTTTGAAAATGTTGACTATTATATACGATAGTTTTATCAACTTTGTATGTTGCGTTTCTAAGATATGCATTTTTGAAGTTTACGGTATTACGATATATGGGGTAACCTATCGATTTAACAAAATTTTATGGAACGTCTCGACACATTCAATTCTATTATAAAACTTTTCGAAATCAATTATTTGATACTATTTGTATTATTTTCTGTATTCCTCGATACTCAATTTCCATCAATATATTTGAAAACTAAACATTTTTTGAAGCGATGGTAAGTATGTATTTCCCCTACGCTGAATATATTATGCTGTTTGCAATTTTTCAAGAACCCCGTATATATCTCCAATTTAAGCTAATTAAAGTGGAGTTGATAATCGACTAGGCTCGTACTCCAGCATGGAGTCACGCTAAAGGAGTAATATCACGCAGAGTCCCTTCCAAACCAATTGAAGCATTCCTAACCTCTCAGCACGGGTTGTGTTCAACCATAAATTATATTATTTTGAAGTTTCAGTAATTGCCGACTATTAAATAATTTACGTTTCGTGTAATATGTAGTCATGTTGAGTAATACCATAATGAATATTCGATTCGATCATGCCCTAACTGATTTGTAATTGAATGTTTGTTTATTCCACCAGCAATCAAAAGGAAATCACAGTTATTTTTTTCGTAATATTGAAGTAAAATCAAGCTACCGAGAGTTGAGAGTAAATAAGATATTTGCCGAAATCGGCCTTTGGAGTTTTAGGGCAATGTTTCATTTTCTGTACGATACCATCATATACAGAGCGCGCGTAAAGTATGGGAACATGAAGATATCTTTGACACAAGATACAATAACAAAATTTTGGTTATGTATATTAGATGGACCAGTGAATTTAAGTTTTATATTTTCGACGTTGTCAAATATACAGTTTCTGAGATATACGAACAATATGTTTATTTTTCAATGGGACAACCCGTATATTTCACAATTTTCTGTTACAGTTTATTATTGCTGATGCAGCATACAAACTGTTCCAATCAAATCGAATCAAAATATACTTTATTGTCAAAAGATGAAATCTCGTGGACAAAGCAATAATAAATAAGTTTAGCAACAATAAAGAAATGGCAGTAGAATCAACACAGGAATATCAAAAAAGCATTGTAAGTTAAAAAAGAAAGATAAAAACACAAATGAATATAAATATATACACACGAACATATATACATCCTAGGTGAACGAATAGTCAAAAGTTAACGGAACATTGAAGGAGTAAATAAATAAAGTATATAAATTAATAAGATAGTTTGAACCTATAGTCGTTACAATGTTTTGTAATTCGTAGTGACTATTAGCAGTGGACATATACAATGGTTAAAGAAGAAATGATTTCATAACAGTATGCCATCCATATCTTTATCAAAGTATTGTTGAACACTATGAAATACCTGCTGAATGAGAACTTGCTTCAAAATTAGTCGGAAGATGATTATATATTTTAGCTGCATTATAGATCAGCGATTTTTTTATCAAATTTGATGATGGAATGGGTAGTCTTAAAGAGTGTAAGTAATTTTTGCTCCTTGAACAAGAGTTTACAAGACACTCTAGGCCCAACTTTGCACATATATCTAATGGCGCGCTTTTGAAGAATGAATACTGTATTGAAGTGCTGTTGGTTGCAGGTGCCCCAGAATGATATGCCATACCTTAGATGCGATTCAACTACAGCGTGGTACACAATTTTGGTGGTTACGATAACTAATTCATTCGACACCATTCGTAAAGCATAACATCCCGAAGCTAGTTTTTTTATCTGGTTATTGAAATTGAGGTTGCTGTCCAAATTGATCCCAAGAAATTCATTGTTTTTTTCATTTGATATAATATTATCACCCAACGGAATGTCTGATAAGTTGCAATTGAATGATATTGTCTATATTGAGGGATAACAGATTGGAGTTGCACCACTCTCTCACACTGGCAATATCTTGAGCTATTTTGTTGTGAAGATTTGTTTCATTGATATCATGCCACATGATGGTTGTATCATCCGCAAAGATTGGTCGTTGAAATATAACGAAAACAGTACCGGCCCTAGTACCGAGCCTTGAGGCACACTGTGTCTGAGAAAGCCAATGTCTGATAGTGTGTCAGTTCTGACAACTTGGGTTCGTTGACTTAGATATGATTGGATCCAGTTGAGAATTTGATTTCTGATACCATAGTGCTGGAGTTTGCGCAGTAGTATTTCGTGGTTCTCACAATCGAAAGCTTTCGATAAGTCACAGAAAACTGCTGCATACACCTTTTCCAAGTTCAACTCAGAGTAAAGTCTTTTCAGCAGATGGAAGATGGCATCCCCTGTACTCTTTTTGTACTGAAAGCCAAATTGCTGAGGGTTTAAGATTTTGTGGTCGGATATAAAATTAATCAACCTAATTTTAACCAACTTCTCTATGATTTTACCAAGGGTTGGAATGAGCGAGATGGGTCGAAAGTTTGATTGATATGTGGTGTCACCCCCCTTGTGAAGGGGGATCACAATATTTTTTTTTAGGAATTGCGGGTAGGTTCCTTTGGCAAACGAGTCATTAATAAGTTGAACTGGTAACTCCAGAGCAAACATTGGCATATTCTCAAGAATTCTTATCGAGATGTTATCGATGCCATAAGAAGTTTTATTTTTGATATGTTTTATTGTATCTATTTGCTCTATTAAGTTGTTCTCATATGAAACAAATGTTACAGAAATATTTATGTTGTTCATAAACGATGATGGATCTGGTGCTTTATCTACATTTTTTGATAGTTGGTCAGCTATGGAGCAATAGAATTCATTCAGAATGTTGCCATCTAAAGTGACATTATTTGCCAGAGTGGGAATTTTGCCACGAAACTCATTTACTATTTGCCATGTCTCTCTGATGGTATCCTCACTTTCGCAGATTCTGTTATGGTAATATCAGGCCTCGGAACATCCAAGGGTAAGCTTATTCATAATCTAAACTGTGGAAACGCCAGATCCTGCATTATTGCCAGGAATGATTTAAAAGTCTTGAATCTGATAGAATTCTGTTACAGGGACATAACAGCAATTAAGACGACCTACATCAAGGACGGAGTAGAGAGGAACATAGTAATAGTCTCCGTCTACATGCCTTATGACTCAACAAGCCCTCCACCATCAGAACAAGTGAGGGCCTTGGTTAAACACTGTGAGGACCACAAACTCCAGCTTATCATCGGAGCCGATGCAAACGCCGATAACACAGTGTGGGGGAGCACCGACACTAACACAAGAGGTGAGTCATCGCTTGAATTTATTGTCTCCAGTAACCTGGAAGTACTTAATAGGGGCATTGAGCCAACCTTCGTGACCCGCAACAGACGGGAAATCATTAACATCACTTTGGGCTCTTCTTTGGTGGTTCGGCACGTCGGCAAATGGGCAGTATCTGAGGAACCTTCAAACTCAGATCACCGACACATACATGTGGAGATTGGCTATGCCAATGAACCTGCAGTAATGTGTCGGGATCCCAGAAAACCAACTGGCCGGGGTACCGGAAGGAGCTCAGGGCAAATCTCACAAATTTAAAAAATGTCAAACCTAACTCAAATACGATTCATGAAATAGAGCAAATCTCCCCAATGGTACAGGAGGCCATAATAACTCCATATCATAACAACTGCCCTTTGAAGCGCAGCACCACTGAAGGTAAAGTGAGCTGGTGGAACACCGAACTCACAAATCTTAGAAACAAAACGCGCAAACTATTTAATCGTGCGAAAAAAACTGGTGACTGTGAGGATTTTTCCAAAACTCTC
The DNA here is from genome assembly GCA_018342105.1 of Gonioctena quinquepunctata. Classification (NCBI taxonomy): domain Eukaryota; kingdom Metazoa; phylum Arthropoda; class Insecta; order Coleoptera; family Chrysomelidae; genus Gonioctena; species Gonioctena quinquepunctata. The sequence continues at coordinate 278,078 of JAFIRS010001184.1, forward strand.
ACAGAATACAACAACAAAAATCAGAGGGGAACAAAGAAAGTCATAGAGGAAAGTTCTGTGAGGACATAGAACAAACCTCAGAAAGAGCAAGACTCCACCGCATCCTTTCCAAAGACCCCATCAATCCGTTGGGGACTCTCGAAAAACTCAAAGGCAATCACACCAACACTGGGAAGGAAACTATAGAACTCTTGCCCCATACACACTTCCCAGGATCCACTGTCACCACAAATCAAAACCCCAGATATGAAATCCCTGCAAACCTTCATTTGAGGGCAAAAAGGACAGACTGGGAAGTGGCTAAACGAACGGTAACTCATTCAAAAGTAGTGTGGGCAATGAACTCCTTCAAGCCTTACAAGTCTCCGGGCCCAGATGGAGTATTTCCCATACTACTTCAGAGCGGAGTTGAATATCTAGCACCAGAACTGTGCAGACTGTACAGGCTGAGCCTAGCATTGGGATGTCTACTTCAAACCTGGAAAACTGGTAAACGTGGTCTTTATTCCAAAACCTGGACGGGACTCATACGACCAGGCAAAGGCATACAGACCAATAAGCCTATCGTCATTTCTTCTGAAAGGCTTAGAAAAACTGATAGATAGAGACATCGCTCGTTAAGAACGGCCTTTACATCAAAACCAACATGCCTATCTAACAGGGAAATCATGCGAGACAGCACTTCATCAGTTTGTTCCAAGGCTTGAAGAGTCTCTAGCAAACAAAGAAATTGCACTATGCACTTTTCTAGACATCGAAGGAGCCTTCGACAACACCTCCTTTGGAAGTATGGTCTCTGCGGCCACTCGAAGAGGCATTGACGAAACCACCTGCAGGTGGATACACTCAATGCTTCACAATAGACTGGTCCAAGCCAACATGTTCGAGGAAACAGAGCAGGTTGAAATTTCTAGAGGTACCCCACAGGGGGGCACACTCTCCCCCCTTCTGTGGGACATGGTTGTAGATGAACTGCTAATTTCTCTGAATAACCAAGGGTGTTACTCTCAAGGGTATGCAGATGACTTGGTCATCCCCATCAAGGGGAAGAATACTCGAACAACCTCAGAGCTAATGCAAAATGCACTGAGGACAGTAGAGGAATGGTGTTACAGAGAGAGCCTAAGGGCAAATCCGAACAAAACAACAGTAATTCCCTTCACCCGGAGAAGAAACATGGGAGATCTCATACCTCCCAGACTATTCGGTGAAACATTACAAGTAGTAGAGCAGGTGAAATATCTAGGGCTGATTATTGACAAGAAACTAACCTGGAACCCGCATCTTCAACATGTAACCAATAAAAGCAAGATAACCTTCATGATGTGCAGGAGAGCTTTTGGAAAAACCTGGGGTCTCAAACCGAAAGCCATGCACTCGCTTAACACAGCGGTAATAAGACCAAGAAAAACTTATGGCTCACTCTTATGGTAGCCAAAAACAAATCAAAGACAGGCAAAACCAACCTTGGGAAAATCCAGAGGCTTGCCTGTCTCTGTATCACGGGTGCAATGAATAGCACTCCAACAGCTGCAATGGAAATCATCCTAAACCTCGAATCCCTTGACTTACATGTCATTGGAGAGGCCAGGATGAGTGCATACAGACTGAAACAAACAAAAAACTGGGAATCCGAACAACTGGACATACCAGAATCACTCATGTAATCAACATCGAAGAACTCCAAATTATTTCAGACTACATGCAACCCCTATACTCATTCGGAAAATCATTCGAAACACGAATTAATGGATCTGGATGGGCCCCGAGTATAGAATCACAATCAACTGCGGATAAAGTCTGGTATACAGACGGTTCAAAGACAGTTGAAGAAACGGGAGCAGGAATACATGGGGTAAGGCCAAGAAGGAATTACATAAAACCACTTGGCAAACGCTCCACGATATTCCAAGCTGAAACACATGCTATTATGGTATGCATTCAGAAGAATCTAGAAAGTGGTTATAGGAAAAAACACATCTACATTCTATCTGACTGTCAGAGTGCTATCAAAGCACTCAACTCTATACAGATGAAATGAAATGAAATGAAATTTTATTCAGCAGCATCATACAGATTGGTTACAGAATGATAATGTTCACATAAAATCTGAATAAATTAAAATTACCACAGAAGGAGGGAAATCTCCTTGTGCGTGGTTCAATACAGAGTGTTACAAAATATATCTTAAAATAAAATCTTATATATAGTTTTAGTCATATGTCATGCCATATATACATATAGACATGCATACATATATATTTACAGATCACATTAGAGTTACTAATAATAAAAGGAATACGAATAGACACAGTAATATATAAGAATAAAAATAATAAATATAAATAAAAACGCTTTGGAAGGCCTTCTTTTTATTTGTTGTCAATCAGTCAATTTATCAATAGACAGACGAGGCATTTTAGTTATGTAGTCATGGAGAATTTTTTTTTGTTTATGTATTGAATTTAATTTTTGTATTTCTTGGGGTAGACTATTGAATGTTTTTGGCCCTAGAAATTCGTGTGATCGTTGTCCAATTGATTGGATAGCGTAAGGTATTATGTATTGGTTTTTATTGCGTGTTTTGTAATTATGTGTTTGCTTCAGGTTGTGATTATTTTGTTTAAATTGTTTTAGAATAAGATTTTTGAAATGTAGTTGTCTAATATCGAGTACTTTTGCTTCATTATACAAGTTCTCAGTTGCATATCTTAAGTTTTGTTAAGTATGAGTTTCAGAAATCTCCTTTGTATCACCTCAAGTGGCCTCAGGTAAGTTTTCGTAGCCCCACCCCAGCCTACCACACAATAAGTTATGTGGCTCTGGACAAGGCTATAATAGAGTGTTTTTTTGTTTCAAGTCAAATATATATTGGAATTGTCGAAACTTATATAAGACACATCTCAGTTTCCTAACAATGTAGTCAATATGGTGATTCCATCTTAGATGGGAGTCGATCATGACCTGAGGTATTTTATATATGTAACTGATTTAATTTGTAGCTGATTCTGAATTGTTAGGAGGCTGTAGTGTGGTAGAGAGGAATGGTAGTTACAGAATGGAAAAAATATGTTTTTTCTATGTTGAGAGATAGTTTTTTATAGTCGAACCAGTCTTTTATGATTTCCAAGTCTTTTTCTGCTTTTTGTTTTACCGCGGCCCAGTTTTCTTCTGAATAAAATATGGCTGTGTCATCGGCAAAGCTGATAATTCTGCCAGTACTTTTGATTGAAAATAACCCATTTACATATATACAAAACAGAATTGGTCCCAGGACAGTTCCTTGTGGTACTCCACATTCTATTTTTTCCGAGGTACTTGTGACATTTCCAATCTCAACTACTTGATCTCTATTTTTAAGGTACGATGAAATTAAATTAAGCGCATTTCCTCGTATGCCATTATTTTCTAGGGTAGATAATAGTATTGGGTGGCTCACTGTGTCGAACGCCTTTGATAAGTCTATAAACAAGCCTATTGAGGGTTTACTATTATCAAGGGCTCTATAAATGTGTTTGGTGAACTCAACCAGTGCATCTTGTGTACATTTTCCATCTTGAAAAACCGAATTGTGAGTCTGAAATGATGTTATGTTTTTTGAGGAAAGAATTAAGTCTATTTTTCAGAAGTTTTTCAAATATTTTACATATATTTGTTATTAGAGATATAGGTCGATAATTTGATGCCTCCTCCCTGCTTCCTTTTTTAAATACGGGAATGACTATCGATGATTTTAGACAAGATGGAAATTGTCCAGCTTCTGTTGCTTTATTGAATATATATACAATGGGTTCAGCTATATGTTCTGCTATTAATTTCAGGACTTCTGCTTTCAGGTTGTCCATTCCTGGTGCTTTGTGGTTTTTGAGTTCTTTTATCGCATTTACGACTTCTATGTTATTGGTTGGTGAAAGGAAGATGGAGTAGTTATTATTATTTTTTTTAAATTATTTTAGTTCCCGTTTTTTTTGTTTTTTCCTTCATATATTATTTAGAATGTTAGAATTGTTTGAGTTTTCATCGATTTTATTGCGGTAGTAGTCTCTTTTGGTTTTTTGTATGAGTTTTTTAAGTGTTTTTTTATAAGTTTGATATTCGATTTTGAGCTGATGATCATTCGGTGATTTCTTTAGTTTCTGAAAAATATAATTTTTTTTATTAATCGAGGTAATCAGGGATCCGGTAATCCATTTTTTACGCTTCTTTTCATTCGCTTTAGCTGGTATATAGGATGTACATTCTTTTATTTTTAATTGTTTGAATTAAGTTTTCTGCACATGTGTCGATATTGTTAATGGAATATATATTCTGCCAATTGAAATTTTTCATTTTTTCTATGAATTCTTTTTCTTTAAGTTTTTCAATATAACGTCTTTTGCTTTGGAAGTTTTTGTGATTTTTAACATCAATCAGTTGGAATAGTACTGTGTGGTGATCTGTTATATCTGTTGGAATTATTATAGGTATTATGTTTTCAGTTGTTTGGGCGGTGGTCTTTATAAATATGTGGTCCAGGCAGGCTGCATTTCGTGTTGGTTCATTGATTAATGATGTGTAGCCGTATTCAGACATCATCGTGAGGTAATCATTTACTTTATTGTTGCTATTATCGAGAATATTGATATTAATGTCCCCAACAATTATTTGGTATTTTTCTTGTTCTCGCGATTGATTTTCTAAATAAATTTGCAGATTATTGTTGAAGCGGTCTATACAAGTAGAAGGTGATCGATATAGAGCGTTTACTAGTATGGTTTCATTACCTTGTTGGATTTTGAGTTTTATTTTAAATGAGTCGTTGAAAGGGATGATTTCATGTGATTTATATATGTCTTTTTTAATGTAGATAATTGTACCATCATTTTGATTCAGGCAGCCTTCATTATATATTATATTATATGTGGGTATGTTATATATACTTGCGTCTGATATTTTTCTCGTTTCAGTTAGTACTATGCAATCATAGTCAAAATCAAAGGATTCAAGTAGAATCATAAATTCATCTAAATTTTTATCGATACTTCTTATGTTGTTATGTATCAACTTGAAGTTAGTTGCTGTTTCATTAACTTTTAATACCTCGTTTGTCTGGTATGTATCTAAAAGGAATGTGTCTATCTTTGTTATTTCGAAATTTTGAATATAAGGGTTCATAGTTTATCGAATTGGGTGTATATAAAGATAAAGTCCAAACTGGTCTGGGACTGCCTCCAGAACCTCATCGAGCTGGCAAAACACAAGAAGGTCACCTTGATGTGGGTGCCAGGTCTTAGAGGCATTGAAGGCAACGTCAAAGCGGACCAGGTAGCTAGACAAGCATCTGAAACGCTATTCACAGGGCCAGAACCTGTACATGGGATTAGCAGAAACCGATGCAGGACCCTGATCGACGAGTGGATAAAAAGAAGACACCAACAATATTGGGATCAAACTGTCAGGCAAATACACAGCAAAGTCATGGTAGGGCATCCAAACCGGACCCTGACGGCTGACCTTCTGAACCTGCACAGAACGAAGGTTCGTATAATAATAGGTCTGTTGATTGGATACTGCGGCCTAAGAAAACACCTAAACACCATGGGAGTACGCAGGGATACCGTGGAGTGTAGGCTATGTGATGAAGAGGAGGAAACAGCCTCTCATATTATCTTTGACTGTGACGCCCTAAGTAGTAGGCGACACAGAACCTTTGGAGAGATAAGCCAGGAAACAGGCATGAATCCGAAGAACCTTATCAACAGGCTTCTAAACCTAATTAAAGGCACAAACCTGTGAGTGATACAATAGACCCCAGCTGGTCGCAGTGTCAAGAGAAGCTGAGTGCCAACCCTGTCTCTGGCTCGTCAGCTTTCAACCAACCCACTACAACTTTTTGCTGCTTTGACTACTTTTCTATAAATACTTCTAAATTAATTGTAGTATTGGTGAAATTGAGCACTATTGGTGAATTTTTTCATGTAATGCTTCTTGGCAGAAGTACGAATGCCTATAGTTATCCAAACATTCTTAATTTTGTTTGTATTTTTCATTTTCTGCTCGGGAAATGATGATTCAAAACAATGTATAAGGCAATTGTGATGAGAAAAAAAAGGATCGCCAGAGTATAACACAGAATCCCAGTCCATATTTGAACATATATATTAAAAATTTTCATAATTTAATTCACTGAATAACCTTCCAAATTTAATTTTTTTTTCGGCAGTGCTAGAATGAAGTTCTACATCACAGTAGACAGCCTCATGATCCGAAATATCTACTGGTATAACAGAGCTTGTAACATTTTCTTTCTGCAAATTTGTGCAAACGTGGTCAATTTTACTTTCAGAGCCTTGAGTTGTCCTAGTCGGGCCGTCAGTGTGCATGAACAAGTTGAACGAAGTGAGTAGATTTTTTAATTGTTGTGATAAAAGTGAATTATCATCATCAAAGTTAATATTGAAGTCACCCGCCATAATCACGATTGCCTTAGGCGGAAGCAGCTCTAATTTTTCTAAAAACATGATACCATTTGCACTAGGTGTTAATGGCCAATATTGACCATTAATTTTAAGAAATTAGGAAAAACATCTTTATTTTGTAATTAATATTGCAGTATAAACAGAAAACAATACCTTGAGGAAAAAATTGAAGGAGATGTTCAATATCACCTCTTTGTATTTGGAAACAGAATTCCATTCTGAATGAAAATTCATCCAAGAGTTTTATAATCGTTGCCGGAGAAATTAGTGCTATCTCCCCTGTAATTCTGTCTCTCAGTCCTTGGATAGTCGGTGGCCTATTAACATACACTCTGCTTTCTGAATAACCCCACAAAAAATAATCTAGAGGTGTCAAATCCGGAGATCTTGTTGGCCAATCGATAGCTCCTCTTCTTCCAATCCGACGATTTATATAATCAGGAAAGAATCTGGCTAATTCTGGTATTAACTCTAATTCTAAAAATGCCCAGTATTCTTCACCTGTCATAGTTCTATTCCAAAAATAAGGTCCAATAATGGTATTAATAATTATTCCTGCCCACACATATCCCCTTTTGTGGATACTGCGTATGTGCCTCCACCATCCAATGAGGATTTTCATCCAACCAGTACCTGCAGTTTTGTTCATTGACGTTCCACTTAACAAGAAAGTAGCCTCATCAGAAAAAAGCAATCGATTAAAGAAATCAGGATTAGTGTCAAATCTTCTCAACATTGTTTCACAGAACTCCATTCTGCGATCTGGACCGTCTTTGTTCTGTTCCTGTACCAATTGTACTTTATAGGGATGCCATTTTTCTTTTTTTTTATATTTACTAAGAGTTGTTTAACTGATGCGTTTTATGGTTGGAACAACTCTAGTAGCCTTATGAGGGTCTTCAACCATCGACAAAAAATTTTAAGTTTTTGTTTGCTCTGGAATAGCAGAGCCGCCACTTTTTGGGAGTTCTCGTACATGTCCACTTTCTCAAATTTATGAATCATTTTAGATACAGTACCACGTGCTATAGGAGTTCTATCTTCATACTTGTCAATGAATATGTCACATACCTCTTCGTGTGTTCGTGTCCTACAAATACTTTCGCAAATAAAACATACTCAAATCTCATAATATTATGGTATTACCTGTCACCACATCCTTTTAGTATTAAAATTTCAATTCTTTGACGCTCTGTTGGATGAACCATTGTATTTTACCCTGATTTTTATCGCTGGTAAGCCTATTTTCAAAAAACTATCACGAAGTACCTACTGACAGTAAATCACGACGTACCTACTGACAGTAAAACCTACTTGATTTAACGAAATGAAACCGATATTCATATCATGTTTATCAGTACAAAAACAGCAAAACTTTTTTAAACTTTAACAAATACCAAGTGGCCCATTTTATTTTCTCTTTATGTTAATATCAACGGTTGCAATAAAAATATTTTTTCTAATTTCTTGAAATTAATGATCAATATTGGCCATTAACAGTTTATATGCTGCATCGGCAATGAAAATTGTAACAGAAAATTGTAAAATATACGGGTTGTCCCATTTAAAAATAAACCAATTGTTCGTATATCTCAGAAACTGTACATTTGGCAACGTCGAAAATATGATATTTGAAATCGCTGATCCATCTAATATACATAACCAAAGTTTTGTTATTATTGTATCCTATGGGGTGTCAAAGATATCTCCATGTTTCCATACTTTATTCTTATGGAGAGAATAATGGATTTCAAAATAAAATGAAAGAACTTCTTGGGGGGTATTCATGTTGAAAAGGGAAACATTATATTATCAATTGAATAGAAATATTTTTCTAAAAATTGAAAAATCTACGGAAATCATGAAGTTGCTTTTTTAATATCTAACAGAAAACAGCTACTTTCCTGGCTGAAACCACGCTGGATATTGAACCACATCTGATAGATATTGAGAAAGGATCTTAACTCGAAAGAGAAAATCTGAAAGTTAAAATTTGCTTTTTATTCAGATAGTTATTTGATTTTTATATTTCATTCTTTATCACGAGCTTTTTTTTGTCGTCAAAAATGTATAATTTTTCGATCGGCTTTCATATAATGTGTCGATCTTCCAGGGTTTATATTGTGTGAAAAAATATTAGCCATGTTCTAAGTAAGGCTGGCAACATCGTTAAAATTAAAATCACCTACAGTAGTAGAAATTATGTCAGTTATTTACATTTTGAAAAAGGAAAACTTTCAGTCTACGCGCGAAAAATACGCGATTCGAGCGGTAACCAAGCAGCGAAATATTGTTAGTTTTTTTTTCTGGCTTTTCGCGGAATTTTCGTGATTATTTCAAGTAATGTTTTTATTTTTTCATGGTACGTCAACAAATTAGTTGCAGTGCCTCGTAATAATCATAACAAACTCCAAATTTTGTTGAGTTTTCTGAAAGAAGCATGGTCGAAATTTTATCACGCTTCGTTGCGTATTCATTTAATTGACTATATTTTACTATAAAGCAATAATAATGATTATGGAACTCCAGGATCTGTGAAAGTTCATCTAGATTTCCATGAGCTCCATGATTCATCACGTGTTAGATCGGTATTATAAATATTCGAGAGCCTCGAATAATTTCCCAAATTTTCGAAAGTTTGGAAATAAGTTGAAAATTGAACGCATTCAAGTAGTTGACTCCATTATATCACCAGGGAATGATTATTGCTATGAAATAAACGACCAGTAATACAATTGATGTTTTTATCCAGCCATATTCGAGTTCAAGGTGAAGTAACGTTACTTCATAATAATCGATAGTCCTGAGAAAGGCTTTACAGAGTCGCATGTCAAATGCGGAACAAATAATATTTTGTGTGTACAACGTTTATCATTACTTTCATTATTGGAAGAGAGTTTTGTTTCAATTTATGTTTACTAGAAGTCAATATAGGGCGCTAGGTGGTAAGCAGTAACGATATTTGTTTGATTCTGGTTTGACTTTTTCTATTCGTGGATTCGTATTTTTCCAGTTCTATGTGTTGTTACTCCAATAAGGAGTGCTCTATGATATTTTATGAAATGAAGTGTCCATACAGATTCGTTCAAGAGACTGATAAAGAATACAATTTACTGAAGGAGGGGTAAAAAAGCAAATTCAACATCGATAATATTTTCCATTGTTTGTGGGCGATTTATCCAGAAAAACATCTGTTTATATCTTGAAATGTAAAGTCTTCCAGTTTTTCGTGTATTTGAAAAATTTTGCAGATAGGACCATTCTGGAGAAAGCACGGTATTTCTTACTCTACTCATGGAAACACGAAATAAATCCGAAAATAAAATCCCTCGGTGAACGAGGACAAAAATAATATGAATTTCAGTTTTTAGTTTCTCAAAATAACAGCGTCTTGAAGTGTTGGAAATTGAATGACTGAAAACAGTTTTTTCGAACTTATAAACATTTTGCAAGTTTGACACATCCGTTTAGTTTTCATTTGTTTGTGTTGCTACAAAAACCGCAACTCCTTCAAGTGCTTTTCATTGCTTTTGACCACTATTGTGAGTCCGAATTTATTTGGCTACTTGTAGTTTACGTCCCTTTATTGCCTCCGGTCCTAGGGATTGAGGGGATCGTTGCGTTTTTCTGAAGGCAACATTGATACTGTCCTCGATTCCCAAATGCACTAATGTGTAACAATAAGCGAGCTCACTAATTTCTGGACAAATACAACAATGTCGAGAACGATGAGGAAAGTGGTTGTATCCTTTTCATTTTTTTTTCGCAGTAGTTTTTCCAAAAAAAATTAAATACTATCGCCGAAAGCGTAAAATAATGACAGAGTTGCCAGCGTTAATCATAATATTTTCTTACAATGTGAGCAGGCCGAAAAAATAATGACAGCACTCGGTATACAAACATATTATTCAAGAATATCTTAATCAAGAACAGCTATCAAATACAAAGTCTTCATTTCAATATTACACATGCTGACATACGTTCTGTTTTATTCATAGGATGAAACAGAATAACATTTCCTCAGAAGTTCAGCAAAATAATGACACTGGCAACTCGGGAAAATGCTAAATCAATGGACTTATGACGTCAAAAGAAACGGCAATAACGCTGTGTCTAAATGTCTCACTGAATTTGAGGGTTTCAGAGCAGCGTTTATTCGAATATCACACAATGGGTGAAGTGATTGAAACAAGTAAATACTAGTTAGTTACAACTAGCTAGTTTCAAATTTTTCGAAATGGAGGTGAATAACAATTGGCTAAAGGTAGGTTGTGAATACTTGGTAATATCATGATATTCTAAGTAAATTCTAGATAGGTAGTAATAACTAACCCTAGTTAATGCTAACGTGTGCTCATGGGACAGAAGGCCATGACACGATGCTCACGCACTCACATTCCATCTAATCTATCAGCCACTTCAATAACAAGTCTGAACAACTAGCATTCAACGTATACAAATCTCAAGATGCGGTGTTGTGTTTTTCGCATTTTACCAAGATGTCATCGGATGAAGAAGATAACTCCCTACTGGGGAAGCGGTTGGACAGGAGCTTGTTTATAAAATCAATTCGTGAAAATCCTGTTGTTCTAGAGAAGTAAAAAATATCATCAGTGTTAGATGCAAAAAAGAAAACATGGAAAAAATTAGCTGAAGATTTTTCACGTGCTGCAGGGAAGAAAGTGGAAGTCGGTCAGCTTTAAAAAACACTAAACAATATGGAAACAAGTATAAAGAAAAAAACTGACAAGACTGTAACAGGTAATAAGCCCATAAAGCTTAAACAATGGGAGCAGGATTCCCTAGATACTATGCAGAAGGAAACGAATCCTGTTTTTTGTGAAAATCTCCGGGCCTTATCGGTAGGACATGAAACAGTGAAGGGGAGTACAATATTACAAGAGAATGAAAACGCAGAAAAATCATTAAGTGATATGCCAAGGCCTTTCAAGAAAATAAGAGAAAATGAAAGAATCATCACGAAGTATGGAAGTGACAACACAAAAGACTTATCATTACCTCAGTTGCAGAGAATTGGTTTGTTACAACAATTGAAGTTACAGGAAATTCAAATTGAGAAAGAAGAAATTCAGTTGCTAGAATTGAAACAAAAAAATACATACATGTGAGAAAGATTCTGATAAATCTGAACATTGTACAAAAACTGAAACTACTTGGCTTGAAAGGTGTTATAAGCCATGGAGATATCCCATATCCGGAATCTCCTAGCAAGCAAACAGCACCATCGTACCTAGACACTATACCTCTTATAGGGCTTGTCCTCCAGATTCTGGCATCTTGGACACCACCAGGCCACTTGGCAGAAATGCTTGTGAATTGTTCATCTGCATTGCACGTCGCTTGAACATTTATGCTAGCGCATCCTTTACGAATAATATACTCATCACCGTGCATTCTAGGTTTGTTGATTTCGATGTGGGTACAGTCCAATGCTCCGATTACAGTTGACATCTGAAAAAACCTTGTCCACAAAACCTTAGCATCATTCATTTCAGCGGGTGTTGCTGGAAAATTAATCCACTCATCAACTATCGCTATAATGCAATCCATCACGACATCCATATCTTCCGCTACTCCACTTTGGAAGATTTCAACGTTTCCTTATTTCGTTCTTTCAGACATGACCATTTCTAATGAGGCGAAATATATGAGATTTCTAAAAGTTTACCTGAATCACAGAAATAACATTACAGTAGTTTTCATATTTTCTGGAAAGAAATGAGACGTCAAAAAATCTATAGATTCGAATCGTAACAACTGCTTATAGTTATACGTTTGGAGTAAACTTTCATCTTACGAACATCGCCATAGCTGAAACTAAACTGAAAACTAGTATACCCCAGACAAGACATGAAAAGTTTCAAGTACTTACTAGGACCGATCTTTTTTATTCACCTAAAATATTAGTAATAACTAGTCATCATGATATTCCTTAGTTACTGCTAGGGTTAGTTTTTACCCACATTTTTATTCACCAGAATCGCTGTTGATATTTAAAAATACTTCTTTTCATTCACTTCACCCATTATCTTCTAGGAAGAACTATGCATACATTATATTTTATCACTATATTTCAACTTATGCACCTTTTGTGAGTAATGTAAATCCAAATTTTATCAATATTTCTAAGACCTTGGATGGAGTTGATAAAACGCTTAACCTTCGCAGCTCATCGAAATCAGAAGGGAATATACTTTTAAAGGGAGGACAACTGCACGTTTCCAGAAATTGGGAAAGTAAGAATGAGTAATGTATTCGTTGACAATGTGGGTTAGAAAAACGAATGGACAACATTATTATTATTATTATTTGTGAACGAAGGCCTTCGATTTGATATTTTCCATCAGCTGGTAGAAATTATTATTCAGTGATGACGGACTGTTTCAAATTTTTATTGTAAAATTCAGAATTTGAATAAAGGCTTTTTTCCTTCATTTACATTCAACAAGAAGTTAATAATTTCATTTTACTTCACGAAGATATGATGGAAGTTCATCAGACTTAGATTTAACTACTACTCAATTTTTTTAGTTCATTCCAACTCTCTTTCGAGCATCAATTACGAATTTTGTATTGTGACAATGCCTTTTTCCCACTTTTGTTTGTTGAAGATCTATAGTCATGCAAATATCTATATTATATTTGAAATGAACGTAAATTTTCTATTCTTAATATTTTTTAAAGTCTCTGTTCCTAAGTATTTGCATTAATCTAATAGTAGAGGTTATCTATAATTGCCTTCAGCGTTTTGAAGATTTTTTTTGTGATGGTGCATGAATATCAACTTCAACAATTGTATGATATTTCTGAGGATAAATCAATTTTATCATCTATCGAATTAATATTGTAAATACTATCCGAATCTCTACTTTCCAGGACACGTTGAAAAGTGAATTTTCTGGTTCTGGTTACATTGGTACAGTCACTCCTAACAACGACTGTTTATTAACCTATAAATTGCCATGATATGTTGAACACTCCAGCATTAGATATCTGATAATGAAAAATACCGATTTAAAAAAAATAAATGAACATGGTAAGGTATCAAGATTGAATATGTTACATTTTTACCTCAATCTGAAGCATAATGAAAGGTCTACCAGTTTTTCATTGGTTATTGATTTGTAGGACCTTCCAAAAGATAAGCAATATCCGATTTTCCTGAATATACCCCATTCTCAACAATAAAATGGAGAAGCGGGTGGGAATATGGACAAATTCCTGCTAGCTATTTCGAAAGGATTTTGACTCTGGCGAACAGTCTCTCAAATTCTCGACTTCATTGTTTGATTTAATGAAATGAAGCATTCATCTGCTGGAAAACTGAATTACCTGGCTTTATTTGTACAACAGAGTAAAATGCGCGCATTTATTCAGGTGTACTTCACTCCTGCTGATTGAACGTCTATTCACATGCAAAAAGCTTAGTATTGTTCCATTCTGTACAGACATACATGATTGAAATTCCAATCAATAGAGGAATGGCGCTAGTTGGTTATTCCTCTCTGCTCTTCTTCATCCAACATTACTGAATAATGAACTACTGGAATGAGCGTACACGTGAATAGCCGATTTTCAATATTTATTGATGTCGATGAATGAATTTGATTTTGACTATAGAAATGGCCACCCTATTCCTGAATATGACGTAGTTTTTCGAAGTGTGATGGAATGAAATAACTAGAAGTCGAATTTAAGCTCACATGTCTCCATTACTCAAGAGTTTATTCTTGAATGGATTTCTGCACTTCAAGTCAGTTACATTTCCCAAATCAGGAGGCCGATAAAATGGGCTAATTCATGAGTCGCACTTACTCCGTGAATTACTTTGGCCAGAGTAGTGATTGGAATACGAAAATGGGCGAATATTAATCGAGAAATATTTCTGTTGAAAAGGGAAACATTCTCAATTGAATATTGATAGAAAGATTTTTCTGTGAATTGAAAAATCCACGATTAAAATGAAGTTATTTTTTGTGAATGTCTAACAGAAAACAACTACTTCCCCGGCTAAAGCCACGCTGGACATTGAACTACATCTGATAGATATTCTGAAAAGGCCCTTACTCAAAAGAAAAAATCTGAAAAAATAAAAAATTTGCATTTTCATTCAGATAGTTATTTGATTTACAATTCCAGTCTTAATTAAGAACTCATAAAGATGAATGAGGCAAAGAAGAATGTTTTCCAAAAGAGAGTACTCACCAGAAATCATTCGTAACATTGACGCAGGAGAGACATCGCATTCACTAGGACTTCAATACATTTTTGTCGACGAAAATCTATTTCACGCTTCCACGATCATCAGAAAGACCGGAAGAAATGGGAAACACATTTTCAAGAAGCAATCTCACTTTGCAAAGATGGAAAAAGTTAGAATCATTTCTTTTGGAGAGATACTTTGAAATTAGTGTTTTCTGACATTAAAACCTGTCATGGGGTATGATAGATTGATTTGTTGAAAATATAAACAGGATGTTCATTAAATCAGATGTGGAATCATCTGCGACTGGAAGATAAACTTTAGTCACTATCTTCCATCGTCAAGATAACCTCTTGTGGGGTATTCATGTTGAAAAGGGAAACATTCTCAATTGAATATTGATAGAAATATTTTTCTGTGAATTGAAAAATCCACGATTAAAATGAAGTTATTTTTTGTGAATGTCCAACATAAAACAACTACTTTCCCAGCTAAAGCCACGCTGGACATTGAACTACATCTGATAGATATTCTGAAAAGGCCCTAACTCAAAAGAAAAAATCTGAAATTGAAAATTTGCATTTTCATTCAGATAGTTATTTGATTTACTATTCCAGTCTTGATCAAGAACTCATAAAGATGAATGAGGCAAAGAAGAATGTTTTCCAAATGAGAGTACTCACCAGAAATCATTCGTTACATTGACGCAGGAGAGACATATCTCTATCAATATTCAATTGAGAATGTTTCCCTTTTCAACATGAATACCCCACAAGAGGTTATCTTGACGATGGAAGATAGTGACTAAAGTTTATCTTCCAGTCGCAGATGCTTCCACATCTGATTTTATGAACATCCTGTTTATATTTTCAACAAATCAAATATATCTGCTTGCAACCCCTGGAGTGGATTTTCGTGAAATACTAGCGTTTTGAAAATCGCCAATTTGTAGTGCGCCAGAGAGACAAAAATCCGAGAATATTTTTTCAAATAACACTTATGGCGTCTATCGAGTTCAACTGGCCTATAGGATCAATATTACTCTACTAATGGCTCAAAATTAGGAACCCTTGTGCTGAAGTCATTCCACAAAACATACTGCACAAAATCGAATAGTTGTGGTCCTCTCCAGTCATCGGATATGATGTTGATTGTTCAGCTGCTGAAGAGCTCCCTCCAGCCATGGCCTAAAGGTGAAGCCTAACTCCATGCTATTCAGCAAACGGTAAAAAAGACTCGTTGAAAACCTGAATTGCGTCATTTTTCATTTTGAGGCTTCTGAATCTTTTTGATTCTCAATACCATAACCGGATGCCATAAAGCTTCTCCGATTTTAGGATCCAGTTCTCCAAATTGAGGCATAACTTCTACGTAATACGGTAGGAGGAGTAGATGGGCTTAAGTTATCTTCAGGCACTGGGAGTGTAGGGAATATCTTCTTTTTCTGCCATTTCGCACACGGAAAAAAAGAATTTGTTAATTCAACCAAATTTATTTGGTCACTCTTATTGTCTTGACTCGACTGAATAAAATCGATCCCAAAACCACAGGTGTATTCGATTGATGGAATCATTATATTGCGGTGACAAAAAATTTCTTTGATTTGACTCTACATGGTGTTTCATAATTGAATGCTGAATCCTTGGATGATTTGGAGAAAAATTCTTCATATGAACATTAGGTCCGCAACCGCTTTATACTTTATAGATACAGGATGTTGAAATTTAACAAAAAAATCACTTCTTCCCAATATATCTGAAACCGCTTTGGATTTTTTTCAATTTTGGTACATGCAAATTACGCATAAAAATATTTTTTTTCCATGATGAAAGATTTCATAATTTTCATCAGTGGCGTCCCTGTTAACATGCCCTGCCATATTTGTGATCAAAATAATGATGCGCCACGGTCTTTTTTCCGAATAAATATCATTTCTGTAATGTTTCTCTATCTTCTCATAAAAATGGTACCCTACCTTTTTTTCGTCCGGCGAACGGTTTTTGAGTTAGAAAATGAAATGCGTTCATTTGCTTGTCCCTATGCGAAATCAGCCGTTGAAGAGTAGTAGGATTATCTTGTGGGCTAGAAACATCTAGTATGCTAAAAACACATTTCGTTGTTTTCAACATAAACAATTTTGACGTTTTTTCAGCTAGATTCGTGATATTATTTACGCTATAAAAACTTGTTTAATAAAAAAACAGGGTAAATTTTACCAATACCGAATTAGCAGACATGCATTACTTGTATGGGCTTGCTGACGGGAACGCATATGAAGCCAGGCGACTGTATCAAGAGCGCTTCCCAAATAGAATGGTTCCTGATGTTCGAACGATTTCAAGCACCCACAGAAGGTTATGTGAAACAGGAAGTTTTGAGCCAAATCATCACTCGAAAGGGGCACATCGGACTGCAAGAACTCCAGCAATTGAGGTAGCTGTTTCAAATTCAGTTTACGAAAATCCTGAAATAAGTACGAGGCAACTTGCCAATAATTTGGATATGGCCCATATTCCAGTGTGGAGGAATCTCTATGATTATTTATCATATCCCTATCACATTCAACGGGTTCAGGGTCTACTTCGAAACTTTCCATTACGAGTGAATGTCTGCCAATGGTTCCTCCAAAAAGTTACCGAAAATCCTTCATTTGACAGGGAAACGTTATTCACTAACGTAGCTAGTTTTACTGAAAACAGGATCAGAAATTTTCATGATAATCATTTGGCCGAGAGAAATCCGCTTGCAATCGTGGAATCTCATCACCAGGAGCAGTTCTCATTGAATGTCTGGGCTAGATTATTGGATATTACCCAATTGGACTTTTTTTTCACCACGCAGATCGAATGGACATAATTATCGCCGATTTCTTGAAGATAATTTGCCAATTCTGTTGGAAGATGTTCCTATTTTAATGCGGGATCGCATGTGGTTTATGCACGATGGTGCACCTGCTCATTTTAGTCAGTCAAAAGTTATTTATTCAATCTTTCTTTGTATACATTTTCTTATTATGTTCTAAAATTTTTCCCTATGTCCCCGCTGTAGAGCTCTGCGCTCTTTTCAGGGACAGTGCTCATTTTAGTGCTCTGGCACGCGAATATTTAAACCAAAACTTTCATAATCGCTGGATAGGTCGTGGGGCACAGATTCATGGCCAGCTAGATCCCCAGACTCGAACAGTCTTTGGAGACATCTTGAGACTTTGGTGTACAGTCAACCAATTCAACTGTCTAATAGTTTCCTGTGAAGCAATAAGGAATACTCCAGGAACTTTCCAAAGAGTACGCGAGTCAATGGCAAGGAGGACTGAAGCGTGCATACTTGCAGGAGGTGGACATTTTGAACATTTTGTTATTTTTTGTTCATAATAGTTGTTTATTAAAAATTAAAAATGTATTTTTATGCATACTCAATACAAAACCTAAATAGTTATCATAAAAGCATAAAAATCTTGCCTAGATCCTTCGGTTAGCACAATTGTGAAATTAAGACTAAGAGGAAAAATCGAATAGGGACCAGCAAATGAACGTATTTTATTTTCTGAATCGAAAACCGTCCGCCGCACGAAAACAAACACAAACCAATTTTATGAGAAGATAGAGGACAATTACAAAAATAATATTTATTTGGAAAAAAGATAGTGGAGTATCATCATTTTGATCAGAAATATGACAGGGCATGTTAACAGGGGCGTCACTGATGAATATTAAGAAATCCCTTATCATGGAAAAAATTTATTTTTATGCGTACTTTGCATGTACCAAAATTGAAAGAAAAAGCCAAATCGGTTTCAGTGATATTGGGGAAGAACTGATTTTTTTAGTTAAATTTCAACATCCTGTATCTCATAAATAAAGCAGTTGCTGACCTATGTTCATGTGAAGAATTTGTCTTAAAATCATACAAGGATTATCTTCCTCCAGGATCAGCATCCAATTATGAAAGAACCTGTATGTTCATCTATCGAAACCATCTCCAACTCATATTGATTGAACATGTGTTTCAACACAAATATAATATTTATTTGAATCAAACAACAGAACTGGATTGAAGAATATTATATTGGTTGAATTATATGCGTAGATGGCGAAGCTTTCGCACAACTAACCCTGACTTGGATAATGTTATCGAATAGCAGAGCCAGCTTATCATCGTTGTGACGTCCGGACTTGAATGTCTGGTGTAGGCTCTCATGCCATATGTCTGGTGTAGACTCCCATTGTCAATTCAATGGATTAACAAAATGATTGATCATTTGAATAGATATTATCAATGAAGAAATTGGCTTATTTTGTTGAATTGACATTAAATTGAATTCATCAAATCGACATAAATACTTGTTTGAATGAATATTTTTGTTAAAGCATTCAGCAAATTTTGTAGACCTGACAAAATAATTACATGGTTGAAACAACATTTCTGCCAGAACGAGTTATGAATAGAGTTGGTCGAAGAAGATATTTGGTTCATGCAAATGAGTTTCAGTTGATTGAAACTTTTAATTTGATCCATAACGAGGACATAATTTTACTCAGTTTGAGATTAAATTTCGTCGTGCATATACGACACTTTTATTCGTTCGATTCAAATTCAAATTAATTTTATTTGATTCAACAATTATTTTTTTTCTGTGCAGGAGCATGCTCACTTGAGCCATCATTCTCTTTGGTTCTAGCTGATAATAGAGAACTTACAGCTGGGATAGTGATCAGGCCATCTCCAATGGAGGCAAGCAGAGTGCCCAGTTTCTCCCAGTAGATCGGCTTTCGAGAGAGAATCGATCCCTGCAAGCACCGATTCCTTGCAGGCCAGGTTGCAATTTCCAGCGGAGTGACGATTTCTACTAGATTTTCTGTAGGTTCAATCTTCAATTGGGTATGCACAGGGGGTACAAAACCTCTTTCGTGCTGGATAACGCTTTCAAATCAGTAATTTACTTTGGATCGATTTTTCTAGGCAGGGTCGGACTCTTTGAAATGTTAATTAGTTTTTTCTGGAATATTGGTGAGAATACAAGGTCAAGCCTATGAAATTATTGTATTGTCATCGGTTCTTAATACGTGTGCAAAATTAATTTCATAGATTCCATTACCTACATTCATACATACATACAGGTGAAGATAATAGAGCGCGCGTAAAAAAAATATATATCGTGATTTAGTTTATCAAATGCATTCTAAAAATACGTAAAGTATACTATCGAGTTATGTTCCAAAGTATAATGAAACGGATTGAATTTAGCGGACTATTTTAGAAACCCACTTCTGTAACAATATTCATAAAAAATCACTATATTTTTATCGTGGATTCTTAAATTTTCAGAAGAACCTGTCCATTCAATATTCAATTGAAAATGTTTTCTTCTTCAGAATATATAAGAACATGTCTGACATATTCATTTAAATTTTTCGCGTCATTGCATTTACTCTTACGGTATCTCTTGTCATTTTGTCGGTCAACCAATTTGATCTTCCTTACATATCAAGACAAATGACCAATTAATAAAAAGAGTTTTCACCGAATACTACTCCCACAACATCCTTGACTCATTTTCAGCCAAGGTTATAATCAAATTATAATTTAATTATTTTTATGATCAAATATATGATAACGAAAAACATGATCATTCTTCACTTGAATACTTCTTAGCACATGTACTTTCACAATCTCAATTGTTATCGATCCAAAGCAATATTAATCTATTATTATTGGATTAATTTGGCTCTACGGTAAGTTTAGATTGACAATTATTTCCTGAGAGCCATGTTCATATTATCAACTGCAATGCTGCCAAGAATAGAGGTAGTAGATAAAGTTAACCTCAGAAAATGGGTAGGTGGAAAGGACCACTTTCAAACTTCACCTAATTTTCCACTAATTGGTAGGCGACCCATTCGAAGAAAGAAACGAGCTAAATTTCACCTACAATATTAATCTCATCACTTTTCTATAATCATTTTCGCCTCGATCTCATTTGCACGCAAAGAAGATCAGATCAAATTAAATCGCAGCGATTGGAAGACAAATGGAATTCCTCTATATAAGTACTGCCTTCTTGGAAAATCCGAAATGTGCTTCAGGTTCAGCCCTCAATGTTGTTAGATTGAAAAACAGGTAGAAGGCTCCTACTCGTATCATCATCATTATTCTGGTCGACATTTATTGTTTCACTCATGACAGCTTTACGTTAATGATACCGGAAAAATCGTATATTTTTCTACAATTAAATTCTAGTCAATACGACAAAGAACAGCTGTGTTATTACTTGGAAAACATGTTAGATTTGAGTGTATAATTACAATTCATTATCTAGTAATCAAGGATCATATAAACTACACGGAGGAAAGAATTAATCACCATTCAATTGTACTCACTACTAATTGGAATTTTTATTCAAAAAAATCAATATCGATTACAAACATGAATTAATAGAATTCCAATGTATAATTGTGGGAGAATGAACTGATTTCCTTGTAGGCTTTCCACCCAATATGATTGGGTCTGCTACCAAAAAACTCTGAATAGTATAAGCTAGAAAATGGAAATTTGTTACATCTCTAAAATTCAATTATTCGAAAAATTCTTTCAGATGTGTACAGTGAGAAGTTTCATTGGGTACTCGAAAATCCATGTCAAACGACACAGTTATTGAAACAGTGGAAATAAAAATGAGCATTCAATAAAACACTACGAAAATTAGTCATCCTGTGAACCAGAACTCTTGAAGAAACCGATTTCCAACTTTCAATGAATTGCATTTTCTTGCAAATTGCAGCAAATGCGAGCTCAGTTTATATTAGTTACGAAGATAATGAACACAACAGAAATGCCGCACATTCGTATCTGCGGACGATTATTTCCATAACAACGTTCTTATCATAAGACACCCTGGCAAGCGATTTATGATATCATGGCTTTTAATTGACCATATGAAATACTCCTATTATAAAACTTTCAATGGAAATGTTTTGCAGTGACTTTTGATAAAATACCAAATTTTTCTACAATTACAATAGAGATAAAATTCATTAATATAAGGTAGTATTTCCATGAAACCTATCTTAAACTCATATGTAGGTCAGATTATATTCTCAGATGGCATGAATATACTAATAACGGAGCCTCTCCTAACCAATATGTGTAAATTGACTTCAGCAAACCTGGCACTTGAAGTCACCTTCAAAAATGCAGACGCTCATTAATGAAGTGAGCTCAAATGGGATTCTATGAATTAACAACTCAAATACTCGGCCAAACATATTTTAGGATTTGAAAACAACTCCCTGATATAATGGCTCCAGTTTTTCATAATCATAATCATACTTCGCAGCAATACTAAGTTTCTGTGTCATCTGTTTTCCTATGTCTTCCTTAAGTCTCTGCTCCAGGCATATAATCGTACTTAATGTTCCTCATTTGTTCTTCTTAAACAAACTGTTGGTGGTTTACCCTGGGAGTCTGAGTGGAACGAAAACTATGTCACAGTTCCAATAAGGATTTGTTCACATATTTTTCATGAAGTTTTATGGAAATTGGTTGGTATCTTTCAAATCAATCCAATCTAGTATTGAATAAACCAATGGCCGTTGTCAAAAGTAAAAACTATTTGTAACAATTATCGTTTTACTACCGACTAAAATGATTCGTTGTTCTAGATGCAGGAGCATCTTCGATATTAGTGTATCTCCTTATAACGACCAATTTTCCATCATTGAATAAATGTACGTTACAAAGTGGGCTATATACAATAACAATACGCCGAAAGTAGATCATGTTGATGGACGGGCCAATTATCAAAATATCGAGGAAACCATGCCATATTAGTACAATACATAAAACAAATTGAAATTAATTATGGAATTCCCAATTTTTTGTAATTTTGAAGCCTCTTAATATTACCAAAAAACATTGAAAACACTTTGATTCCTATTATACAGGGGCTGATAAAAATATAATATTGCATCGACTCAAGAATAAATCTAAGAGTTTTCAACATGTGGAATTCAGAATATTGTTCAGAATCAGTTAACGAACCTTTAGAGAACATGATGTTGGTTCCATGATGCACAGTGATCTGGCTTGACCGAAAAACAGCCAAAAATAGTTTTTTCGTTATTACAGAAATTTTGAAAGAAACTGTTTTTTGGTTTCAATAGGTATTGCCTTAGCCTAACTATCAATATATAATTTATTTTCATATTCATACCGCGCTTATATTTTCGAAATCAGTAAACGCATTTCGATAATTTTTTGTGCATGGAAAGCTAATGAACTATGAATAATAAATCATCTTCATTCATCTATGAAACATTAGAAGTATTGGAAAAATCGAATTTAAACGGTTTTCTTCACATAAAGGATTCAATATGAAATTGAACCAGAGAATGGTAGATCTCAGGTGAAAAACAACTACTTTCCTGGCAAATACCACGCAGAACGTTGAATGATATTCACCTGAAAATCCATGCATATTTCCATATAATATCAATGGACATTGAATGCAAATGTTTCTTTCTGATAAGCTCGATTATGTTCAATTTATGTCGTGTACACCTAACAATCCGCATACCGGTTTCAGGCTTCTTGGCCCTCATCAGTACGGAGTAGTCAACCAGCCAAAGGTCCAAAGAACTCTGGCTGAAGTGAGACACAACGTAAACAAACCATCATCGAGCTTGTAACACCTATAGGTACGCCGGAAAAGATAAACTTTAACTGGCGGTACCTAGTGACAGAAAGAAACACTCCGAAAATGTCCCACCTCGATAGGTTTCTAAATAAAAGATTCCTTCTCAGTAGGAGTGGCAAGCCCGTCTAGCATATAGTGAAAGATAAGTGCCATGTGAAGTGGAATGAATAGAAAATCGAATTTAAACGGTTTCTTCACATAAAGGATTCAATATGAAATTGAACCAGAGAATGGTAGATCTCAGGTGGAAAACAACTACTTTCCTGGCAAATACCACGCAGAACGTTGAATGATATTCACCTGAAAATCCATGCATACTTCCGTATAATATCAATGGACATTGAATGCAAATGTTTCTTTCTGATAAGCTCGATTATGTTCAATCCGGTATGCGATTATGTTCAATCCGGTATGCGGATTGTTAGGTGAACACGTCATAAATTGAACATAATCGAGCTTATCAGAAAGAAACATTTGCATTCAATGTCCATTGATATTATATGGAAGTATGCATGGATTTTCAGGTGAATATCATTCAACGTTCTGCGTGGTATTTGCCAGGAAAGTAGTTGTTTTTCACCTGAGATCTACCATTCTCTGGTTCAATTTCATATTGAATCCTTTATGTGAAGAAAACCGTTTAAATTCGATTTTTCTATTCATTCCACTTCACATGGCACTTATCTTTCATAAGAAGTATTGTTGTGTTACAGATGAATTTTATTAGTATATTCTTCACCGAGCGTATAATAGCTATCATTACACGCGAGTAAGAGGCTATACTTTCTCTACGACTATACGATAGTCAGAGTTTTAGTGCAATCTGAATATTATTTAAGAAAATAATAGAAACTTCATTCATTCATTTTGAATTTCAGATTCATTTGATGGAATGTTATATCTCGCACAACGATGATGACTTCTATTTCTCAAAGATTTTCAAAATAAGCGAGAAGGATCTTTTCCGAGAATGAATGTGCCTGGTTCAGGTTTCGCCAATCCATGAACTCTGCGTATGCCTTCGAATATTGCTTTTTGATTTTTCCGGCAATAAGTTCAGAGTTGCTGTTTTCGCCGTTTCCAATAAATCCGGCGATGTACAGATCTCATTAATCTCACTATCACTGCTTCCCAATCACAATTATTCATTTATATTTTAACCGATGACATCAAAAAGGAGGAGGTTCTCTAGTCGACGCGTATATTTTTTTTTTATTTATGACCACGCATAACTTTTCAAAGAGCAGTTCAATTCCGATGATTCTTCTTCATTAGATAGAATGTATTTTGAAGTAGGTCCCATTTGAATTTGAACAAAGAAATCCATCCCTGTGGGTAGCAAAATGAAGGATATGTATCGTTCACCCTCTGAATTCGACCAGGCATAACTTTGTAGTGGGTTTTCCGATTTGGATGATTCTTCTTTTATTAGATAGGGTATACCTCATACTTGATCATATTACAATTTGGAATTGAATAAATAAATGAATAAATAAATATAAATAAATTCATTTATTGTTAACAATATTAATAATAGTAAGGTACATGGTTTTAAGATATAATAAATATAAAATCAATGAAATATGTTTAAAATTAGATTATATCTATTCTAAGGATTCATATAGTTTATCAATAAATGATACTCGATAAGTAAATTAATACTTGTTTCGAGAAATAAACATAGGTAGGACATATAATATATGTATAGAGGACATGTAGGACTTATTTGTACTAGGTATTTGTAGAACATAAAGAATAAAGATTAAAATTCACAGTATGATGAGCAAGAATGAGTACATGTTAAAAT
Source organism: Gonioctena quinquepunctata (assembly GCA_018342105.1). Lineage (NCBI taxonomy): Eukaryota > Metazoa > Arthropoda > Insecta > Coleoptera > Chrysomelidae > Gonioctena > Gonioctena quinquepunctata. The sequence continues at coordinate 303,259 of JAFIRS010001184.1, forward strand.
GGGTTGTATTTATAAGTATTTTGTTGATGAATAGCTATAACAATAATAATAATAGTTGATAAGAGGTACAGTTAGTCATTAGTAACACGAAATATTATGTGTTCTCTGTTAAGTCTTTAATCGTTTCCCTGGGTTTATTGAAGATATGTTTTTTTAATTCTTTTTTGAATGGTAATAGGCCATTCCATGTTTTGACGGTGTCAGGTAGCGAGTTATACAGCTTGGTTGCCATGTATGAATAAGATCTTTTTGAAACCGACTTATGTACAACTGGGATTGTGTGAAGATGCCGTTTTCGTGTGCAGTAGGTGTGGATAGGTATTTTGGCTGAGTGTCTGTTTTGGTGGTATTTTAAATTGACTTTATGAAAATATAATTGCCTTATGTCAAATATCTTGGCTTCTGAGTATAGTAAATTTGAACGGTATCTGTGTGATTTTGACAATATCAGTTTCAGAAATCTTTTTTGAAGAATCTCGAGTGCGTCGATATGGGTTCTCAGAGCTCCACCCCATGCTGTTATACCATATTGTAAATGGCTCTCCACGAGTGCGTAATAAAGAGTTCTGAGGTACTGTGCTGGTAAAGATTTTTTCAGATATTTAAATACGTGCAAAATACTTCGCAGTTTTCTTATTACGTAGTCTATGTGACAATCCCATCTGAGATGCGTGTCTATTATAACCCCTAGATACCTAATGTTTGTCTTGGGCATAATTGTCAGTGAGGTGTTTTTGGTTTTCACTTCAAGCGTGCTAAAAGGCGGAGTATTAATTTTGTTGCATGTAAATGGCACATAATTAGTTTTTTGTAAATTTATCGTGAATTTTTTATAATCCATCCACTTTTTAATTTTGTTGAACACCTCTTGCGCTTTCATTTTTAACTCACCCCAGTCGTGTGCTTCGTAGAAAATAGCTGTATCATCCGCGAATCCGGTTATTTCTCCGCTACTCCGGAGTGAGAACAGGCCATTAATGTAGATGTTGAATAATAGTGGACCTAACACGCTGCCTTGTGGAACACCGTAACTAATTTTTTCCTTTCGACTGAGTGAGACACCGACCCTCACAGACTGATTTCTGGAAGAAAGGTAGCTTCTTAGGAGTTTGTGGCAGTTATTTCGTATACCCATTTCTTCCAGTGACTGTAAAAGTAATTCATGACTCACCGTGTCGAAAGCTTTAGATAGGTCTATAAATATGCATAGGCACGGCTTTCCAACGTCCAAGGACGAGTGGACTTTTTCTAATAAATTTGATCTGACATTCGCGGAAGCCAAGCCATGACACTTCGAATGAGAAATTTGTTTGGTGGATTTGTTGTTTTGTCATTAGTCTAAACCTCTTAGTTTCCGTTGATCCTAAGAATTCTGAATCTGTGATTGGTCGAGTGCCGTCGAATAATGGGTTGGATCCACGGTATCTTGGAATCATCTTCATTCATCAACTGATAACCAATATGTAATCAATGTAGAATACGATAGACGTAGAGAAATATTATTACTTAATTTTAATAAAATTCAAATGGAAAACATCAATTATTGATATCCCTGTCGTTGCCAGGGGTGAGGTAAAGGTTGGCGAGATTTGATGAATAAGCCATCAGCTTGCCGGACCAAGAAGGACCTTAACAGATCCAGCCCACATATTTTGTTAGAACTCCTTTTAAAATAAAGTTTTTTCAGATTTTTAGTGCAAAGACCAACATGACCACAACATTTTACTTGACCGACCGCCCAGTGGTCGAATAATGTAATCGTGCGACTGTCTGTCTGTCGGTCTGCCTGCCTGCCTGTCTGTCTGTCTGTCCCTCCGTCCGTCCGTCCGTCCGTTCGTCCGTCCGTCCGTCCGTCCGTCCGTACTGCTTCATTTCGAAGGTAAGCCTATCGAAAAGGGAAACATTCTCAATTGAATATCGATAGAAAGTGTAACGATTTCCTGGAAAACTATCCACTTCCAGTGAAACGTACCTGCCTGACAACTCCTTTCTTTGAGGAGGAAAGAGCCGGGCCGTGGGTATTATTTTGTTTCTTCTTTTTGTGTTTTCAGGTGTTCAAACTCAAGCTATTTCCTTTTTTTGGGCGCCAGTTGAATAATTTCAACGGGGAGGGGAAAATGGAATACAGAACAGTTCAGAATGGAAAATACCAATAATCATATAAAGTGTATTACAAAAATTGCATATAAGAACAATATAAAAAATGAATATTTTACACACGGGTATGAAATTTAGATTTGTATAATCTCGACTTACGACTCGGAAGGAATCGGTATAAATCAAAATATATTTATATATTTTGGTGCCCTACCTAGTGACTGGGCTGATAAATAAACGTACGAGCTACCACATAAAAAATACAAGGTACCCCTTGGAATTATCTAGAAACAGCTGTTTTTAGATCACACTGAGTTCTTAAGAATTAGTGAATTTACATAAAACATATACTTTCTGACAAATAGGTAACTTGGTAAAGGATAAAGCTGATATTTCCGGGTTTGGTCCCCTTTTCTTTCTTTCACGCTCTGAGGGAGAGAAATCAAACGTGTACTCACTGAGGGTCCCAGAATACTCTAGTATTGTACTTATCCCACTGCCGGGTGGGGTGTAATGCCGTTTTTTCTGATGATATGGTGTTTTCCTAGTGCTCTGCCGACAAACCACTTGCAGATTATTGAGGCTGCGGCTTCTGTGTTGAGGTACAGCTATTCCTCTATTTTGCACAAGACGGCCCTGGTTTCTCAAAATAGATCGTTGTAAAAAAACAATTGCTCAGGTGGTGCCTTGTAAACGGCACGTAACGGGGTGGTACAAAAAACCTATGAAAATCATTGTCAGCTATCGCCAACTCAAAAAAATATTGATATTACTGACCTTAGATGTTATGAGGTTTTTTCGACAACAAAATCATCCCATATGGAACACACAACGATGCAAAGACGTCGTACCGTATTGCCACTGTTTACCAGAATTTCTTTCGAACTCTCACGTTCATACGACACCCAAAAGGACAAAAGGTTCTCGAGCGAAGTCGATAGCTTTTTTTCCTTTGCCTCGAAACCGGCTAGAAACGGAATTTCCAATGCCATGGCCAACGGTGTACAGGGTGGCGCAAATAAACCGTTACAAAAGATTTTTCTGGGAATTGAATATTCCACGATTAAAATGAAGTTATTTTTTGTAGCCTATCCATATTAATTCGGGAAAAGAGTTTCTTTAAACATTGATTATTATTTAGGGAATTCTGAATGTGTTTTAAAAACTGTAGCCGAACAACTACAAAACATATACCATTTCACCGTACAAGTTTCAACAGAGACTCATTAGAGAAAATAATAGTTCAAAAAAACTAAAAAACACGCTTTTATAGAAAACCAGGCTAAAAAAATTGAAAATAAGAAAAAAATGTATTTCATTAAAAAAAACGTAGGCCAACAATTACCTGTGATCTGAGACATTTCTTACTTTATTGCCCTAGGTGTGTAATGTACTATATAATTATTGATACCATGCACCCCACGCTTTTTTTTAAATAAAATAATTTTTTTTCTTATTTTCTATTTTTTTAGTCTGGTTTTCTATAGAAGCGTGTTTTTAAGTTTATTTAACCTATTATTTATTTACTACTTTTTAGTGTGGTTTATTTATAAAAGCGTGTTTTTTTAGTTTTTTTTAAACTATCATTTTGATTATTTTTTTCAAATTGAAAAATGGAATAATCTTATCAAATTAGGTAATCATAATCTCCGACCCCAAAAACCCCCACATACCAATTTTGAATAGAATCAGACCATAATCACAAAACTCGGCCACCATCTTGAATTTTCCAATTGTTACAAAAGAATCATAATATTCGACCCCAAAAACCCCCACATACCAATTTTGAATAGAATTAGACCATAATCACAAAACTCGGCCGCCATTTTGAAGCCGCCATCTTGAATTCTTCAATTTTCACAAAAGAATCATTCATAATAGTCGACCCCAAAAACACCAATTTTGAAAAGAATCAGACCATAATCACAAAACTCGTTCACCATTTTGGAGCCGCCATTTTGAATTCTTCAATTTTGACGAAAGAATCATAATCTCCAACAACGCAAACCAATACCAATTTTGTAGCAAATCGGACCATAATCACAAAACTCGTACGCCATATTGGAGCCGCCATTTTGTTTTTTTTCACACAAAAATTTCTTGATGCATTGTCACCGGAATTATGTACACCTGCCAAATTTCAAATCATTCAGACGTCTGGAAGTGGGTCAAAATCGCACCCAAAGGAGTCGGTTACAAACAAACATACAAGTAAAGCTAATATAAAGCGTGTAAAAAAGGCAGGAATTTTGCCAAAAGATGATTCAAGATTTGAATGAAGATCCCGATTGTTTAACTAAAATATTATGGACCCATGAGTCATCCTTTCCTACGGCAGGAGTTTTCAATAGGAAAAATCGAAGGTCGTTGGAAAAAAGACAACAGAAAAAGATTGGTAAAACAAATATAAAAAACAGGAATGAAAACTGTTAGCGTTTGGTGCGGCATTGTTAGAAAAAAAATGTTGGCCCTGAATTATATATTAGCAGGAGTTACTTATCGAGATATTGCTTACTTTAAAAATGTTAACTTTCATAGGATAGGTATTTACAGTAAGAAAAAACGGTATAAGACAGGGGTAACATATGGTATATTTTTGAAATCTGGAAAAAAATCATTCCAGAAATTCAATAATATAGAGGGTATCCCATTAAAAAATATATCCCCTGAATTCTGCACGCTACTGTATTTTTGATAGCATTTTATCAGAATTCAGTCATAACCACAGAACTTTTACATTTAACTTTTTTTTCTATAGGCAATAATAACGATCACCTACCAATGAATAATTTATCATGTGTGTTTTTCGAGGAAAATTACCTACTTTCTGATTGCAGAATAAACGAGCTTTCAGGTTAATTCAAAGCCACATACCCATTATAACTCATTTAAGTTGCAGCAATTCCTAGGCTCTCAGAGATAAGTTTTCGAATTCACTCACTCAGAAATGAGGTTACATATTAGGCGTGGAAATATAACCAATTTTCTTTACATTTATATGGGTAATTTCATTAAGTTAAAGACTTTTCACAGAAAACAGACGGGCGCCACTTTCAATCCCACTAGCTACTAAATGATAAGAACAACTTCAGATTGGTATATTTTCAGGTCTGTCACTTTAAAGTTATATTCTCCAAGAGTCGCCATACTTACAGGAATATGCTGGAACGCCAATATTAGAAAAATGAACGAAACATTCAATAAAGATCTATTTGGCGTCAGTACTGCATCAAACGTAGTAATTTATTACGTGAGTATTGGTTTTAAGTAACCAAGATTGATAAAAAATATTTGAGGGATTTAAGTACATGATTCAAGAAGCGAGTTATTTCCAAAATTTTAATTTTTTCCCATAATAAAGAGAATTCGGATGACGCGTGCTAACAATCGAGCTACAACACACATTTTTCACGGTAAACTTTCAATCGTTTCAATTGTATCCCGATCAGAAGTATCCAAATTCAATATACTTACTTACGTGTTTGTATGTTATTTATTATTATACTTATAGTCGATCGAGTGTCAGAAATGACAGAGGCAAATTGGAAGAATAAAGAACATCTTTTATGAAAAAATGTTGCAGGACAGAGATCGAGCTACATAGCTAGTGTCGGCCACTATATAACTACGTTCTTGCCAGGTGACCACAACGTGGTTGGAATGTGGCTATCTGAAATCCAGGAACATAGGTCGGAACGTAGCGGCCACTAAAGAAGTATTCCCCATTTTGGTAGCAGCTCCGTGATAGAACCGTGTATATTACGTGGCAGTGGTTGTGGTTTTCCAGAATCGTGGCCGCAACGTTCCGTTCACTAAAAATACTACTTGAGGCCCTTCATCAGATATGTATGTGTATTATTTACCCGACAATAGGATTTTTTTGCAATGCATTCATTGGTAGGAGTTTCATTATACATGATTCTAATTAGTAAAAAAAATTGTGAGAACTTTGTAGTTGATGCTATTTTTGACTCCACCATTATGCAACCCATTTAATGATTTATTGAAGACTCATGAATAGAAATTCAACTTTTCTTTACATTTCAGAAGCTAATTGAAAGACAATTCCCCTTCTATTTTGTCACAAAACTCGTACACGATCTTCCTTGTGATTCCCTTATGCAAGTATGCTCAAGAAATGAATGTTATCCATCACGGAAAATTACTGTGAGTTAATAGGCAACTTCGTGTAACACTGCCATTCACAATTCGATGATTAAATTGAAACAGGAAAGGAGCTTTCAGAAATGCGAGCAACAGCGATACGTGGAGCTTTGTTGAACTTTGAGATCTTTGGTGCGTCCTGATTTATTTTCGTGGTGAATGAAAGATTAGAGTGACTTTGAACCATAAGTTACGACGAGTTCCCGCAATTGCTGAGGATTGAGGAAGTAATTTTGAACAAACGGAGCTCTTGTGAGCAACCAAATGTGTGAAAAAATCAGCTCTTGTGAGCAACCAAATGAGAGTGGATCATGTGTTGAAACCGTGAAATGTTGTTTTTATACAGATGTGGAACAAATTCGCCGCAATATACGATTTCCAATGTGTTTGGATGTTGAATGGTGTCCACAGTCGACCAGCACAAAGTATAACGAATATGCGCGAGGAGAATCAATTAGTGAACTGGACCACTATTTGGTTCCCACTTCTTAGCCTAGCTAGAGCTACGCTTTTAGGATTCGTAGGCTCGGTCCAGTCAGAATGAAAATTTTAGTGTGGATGTGTGTCTGGCTTAACAGAAAATAGACTCTACGACGCCGACGTTCCATTGCATACGAAAAATTATTTGTTACAATAAAAGTAACAAATAATTCATCTTCTGAAAATAAGGGTTGTGGTTCCTTTTTAACCGACGAAACCAAAAAGGAGGAGGTTCTCTATTCGACGCGTATATTTTTTTTATGTATGATCAGGCACAACTTTCCACAGAGCGGTTCGATTCCAATGATTCTTCTCTCATTGGATAGGATGTTCTTCGAAGTTGGTCCCATTCCAATTTGAACAACAAAATCCTCTCCTAAGGGTAGCAAAATGAAGGATACTGATCGTTCATCCTCTGAATTTTGGTCCGTTAACCGATTCTATCAGACATAACTCTGTAGTGGGTTTTCCGATTTGGATGATTTTCTTTTATAAGAAACGGTATACCTCATAGTTGATCATATTCCGAATTGGAATGAAATGATCCACCCCTATGGGTATAAAAATGGGGAATGATTGATTTTTCACTTGAGAACTTTGGCACACATATGTAGTTGACATTGACAGGGTCCCTCATCCTACATCCGTCAAAATGATTACATTCTCTGAAAGGATGGAATTATATCCAAAGTAATGAAATCAACTAACCAGAACTTTCAAAATTAATTTATATGATATGTATAACAATGAATAGTTAAAATAGAAAATCATATTATTTAATAGTAAATAGTTGAAGTAAGCTAAGTGAGTAAGTATTTTGGAAGTAATCAAAAATGTAGTAGGTTGTAATCAGTAGATTTCAGCAACAATAAATTGAAAATAAAAACTTTTTAACAAAAAATTAAACCGACGAAAAAATCAACTGAAAAGCAAAGAATAAAATAAACCTTCTTGTCTAAATGATAATTGAGCTCCTAAACTAATGTGAGTAACTGATTTTGAGTCGGCGCCAAACAAACTAGCAATTTAATTGGGTAAAGCGTAAAATGATGGCAGCGAGATGCACGGCTGCATTTTGATTACTTCTTCCAAAGTAATATAATGATATTCGATAATTGTTTGTTTGGCGCCGACTCAAAATCAGTTACTCACATTGGGTTAGGAGCTCAATCAACATTCAAACAAAAAAGGTTCATTTTATTTTTTGCTTTTCAGTTGATTTTTTCGTCGGTTTAATTTTTTGTTAAAAGTTTTTTTGCCATAAGAGCTTTGAAAATAAAATACGTTCTACGAATTAAGAAACATAACGTGACTTGTTAAAAATAAACAAAAAAATATCATTCTACGAATTGATAAACATAACATCAATTTCTGAATACTAATGGCGGACTGTGATGGAATTGGGCTATTCTGAAATGTAACAATAAACAAATTTATCGTACCTTGAATCAAGTGTCCCCCAGAATACTACTTTACGATTTGTATCTTTTCTTCCTTTGTGAACGAAAACATTTTAGAATTTCTTTTATTTTCAATCGTTATGGGTTCACTACTAATGCGAGTGAGTACTTTTGGTAAATTCGAGACTGCCTGGCACGTAAATGAGCTTGAGACAAAGCAGTAGTATTTTTAGTAGGCGGAACGTAGAGGCCACGATTCTGGAAAACTTTGAAGTGTTTGGCCACAACCACTGCCACGTAATATACACGTTTCTAACACGCGGCGGCTACCAAAATGGGGAACACTCTTTTGGTGGCTGCTACGTTCCGATCTACGTTCCTGGATTTCGGATAGCCACATTCCAACCACGTTGTGGTCACCTGGCAGAAACGTAGATACGTAGTGGTCGACACTAGACACGTTAAACAACTGACTGCATTTGTGTAAATAATATGTAGCTCGATCTCTGTTCAGCAACATATTTTTGTGATAAATGTTCCTCATTCTTCCATTTTGGCTGATTCATTTCTAACACACGATCAACTTTAAAAATATATTATATATAAACATACAAACACGTAAGTAGCTATATTGAATTTGGATACTTCTGATCGGGATAAAATTAAAACGATTGGAAGTTTTATGTGGAATATGGGTGTTGTATCTCGATTGTGAGCACGCGCCATCTGAATACACTTCATTTAAGGAGAACATTATAATTTTGGAGATAACTCGCCACTGAAATTATGTACTTAAATCCCTCAAACATTGTTTTATCAATCTTGGTTAGTTGAAACAAATACTTACGTAACAAATTACTACGTTTGATGCAGTGCTGATGACAAATAACCTTTATTGAATATTTCGATCATTTCTCTAATGATGGCGACTCAGCATATTCCTGTAGATATGGCGACTTTTGGAGAATATAACTTTTTAAGTTGCAGAAAGTGTTAAGAAAGAGCTCATCCAGTATTGAAACGACCACTTTGTCCTTCCCCCACCCAACAACCAATTTTATCGAAGATACCCGAACCATTGTCTAACTATGGCTATTAATAGAAATTCCATGGCGTACCAAATTATTTGGTATAGGCGATTCAGGAGACGTAGAGAACTTACACTCCTATAACTTTCCTAACACTCCTATTTCTTTTTCCGCTACTGAATAGTACTTACCACTGGGCATTCCGGCAAGGTAACGAGTAAACTATTGCAAAGTTGAATAAATAACTGCACTACCTATTTATTAATTAAACAAACCTAACCTTTGAAACGCTGCATGCCAAGACACTGGTGAAGATTCGCCGTAGCACAGCAAATCGTGTCCACTCGTGTTTTCCCCCTCTCTACCTACCAAACGGTCGTTTCAATACTGGATGAGCTCTACCACTCTCTAGCTCCTCCCATCATAGAGTGCACAGTGGAATTAAATTATTAACTTTTCCACCAGTGGAAGCCCATGACTCACCACTCAAAGTTATAACCAAAAAATTATAATAGGTTTACTTCAAAGTTTTGGCCTCAAATTGAGGGTACATGTTCATTATTGTTAACAAAGGATACGTAGCAAGTATAGTGGATTTAAGCAGCTCCAATCAACAATTATCAAGTATCAATGAACAATTAACAAGTAATGGAAATGGTGGCATTTATGCAAACAGAATTAACAATTAAACTATAAATATTAAGCAAGAGCAAAAGTCAGAGATTCAATCTATTTAAATCATCCTTTTTAAACAGAATCGAGAAAAATGGTCTATTGAAATCGCATAAGCCATTTTATTTTGAATGAATATCTTCACGTTTCACGTAATACGTAAAATGATTTTTTTTAAGCCACAATAAAATAATTTGAGAAAAGTTAGGTTAGTTTTTGTCCACGGTCACTTCAAAATAAGGGAAATTGTCTATTGAGAACGCATAACCCATTTCCTATTCAATGAATATCATTCACATTTCACGTAACAGGTAGAAAGACCTTTTTGTAAGCCACAATAAAATAATTTCAGAAAAGTAAGGTTAGTTTTCGTAATCGCAGGGACCAATCCACGGTCACTTCAAAATCAAGGAAAATTTTCTATTGAAAACGCATAACCCATTCCATATTGAATAAAATCATTCACGTATCAGGTTGAACAAACTTTTTTGTAATCCACAATAAAATAATTTGAGGAAACTTAGGTTAGCTTTCGTCATCGCGAGGAATGGTGAATTTTGAAGGTTATTGTGATTTGTAGTGACTTCTATTGAATGCGAACTGTGGTTATCACTAATGGAGATAGCAAGAACGTGGCAACCATTACCACATATCACAATCAAGTGCTTGCCACATTGAAGGTTTTATGGAAATTACCGAAACGTCACCGAAACTATCATACTCTCTTGAAAGTGACTGTGACTTCTAAGTGATATTTAAGCGGTACAGGATGGTTACCGCAACGGTTATTTTCCACTTTTAAGTTTAAAAACCTATAAAGTGATTTGCTCAGTGGCCATAATGTTTCAGACACCTCAAATGACACTAATAAGTTATAGAACTGTGGAGTGGCTACCATAGTTGGGAATTACGTGACTACAACTATATACATATAAATTTCTAGTTATTCGTACTGTATAGTGGTAGATTTAGTGGTGATTACGTGATAACCACCGAGTCGAAGTTGCAGTATCAGTCTCCGTCACTATAATGCTGCTTGGGATACTTATTGTTGACTTTAAGAACTGGCCACACAGATTGTGTCATGTACAACCAAGAGATTTGAAACACACATTGGAGAAAATGCAATTAGCCTCATCTTCTGATGATTCTTTGAAAGAAATGAGGTACCATAAAAAAACCGTTAATCACTCCATAAAAAAGAGGGAATTCTTTGGATTGACGGTTCCGAAGTATTATAATTCATTACTACTTATCTGAAATTCGAAGACCAAAGTAAGGCTATGCCGTGAGGACGTGAGAAAAGTATCAAAGACTGAAAGGTATTAGTTTGTTTGAAAATATGAACAGGATGTTCATAAAATCAGATGTGGAATCATCTGCGACTGAGAGATAAATTTAAGTCACTATCTTCCATCGTTCAAGATGACCTCCTGTGGGGTATTCATGTTGTTCAATTGGATATTGAATAGAAATATTTTTCCACGATAAAAATGAAGTTATTTTTTGTGAATGCCTAACAGAAAACAACAACTTGGCGAAAGCCACGCTGGACATTGACTATATCTGATAGATATTCTGAAAGGACCCTAACTCTGAAGAAAAAATCTGATCAGATAGTTATTTGATTTTCTATTCCAGTCTTAATTAGGCACTCATATAGATGAATGAGGCAAAGAAGAATGTTTTCCAAAAGAGAGTACTCACCAGAAATCATCTGTAACATTGACGCAAGAGAGGCGTCTTCAGTACATTTTTGTCGACGAAAATCTATTTCTATTCAATATCCAATTGATAATGTTTCCCCTTCCAACTGAAAGGTATATGATTTATTGAAAATATCATTACTCTAACGTCCCGACAGCTTCTTATAGGCACTGCATTCCTACGCTTCCATCTTCGGAAACATATTAAACCAAGCAGTTCTGAATTTCCTAGACTATTCACAGAATACTTCTACGGGGCTCAAAAAGCTCATTTCCACCCTGTTTGAAGCTTTGCAATAAAAGCGCCATATCATTCAGAAATATGAATATTATTCTTTCCAACTTCAGGTTCCCATATCGTGAACAAGTCATTCAATCAGAAATTGGGATATAAGGGGCTTTTTTCCCGGATACAGTGTTTGGGAAAACCTCTATGGAAATATCATACATAATCTATTCCACAAAGCTTTTGCAGTGGATACTACCCTAGCTGTTTATAGTTTTACGCAACCGATGTATTCAAACGACATCCCAAGGAAACGCCGATTTCTGCGAAAACACACCAATAAATCACATCAGTCTCATTGCATAATCGATATCTTTAAGTTTCTTGCAAATAGTTGGGGACATTTCCCAATTCCATTTCCGTTTTGATTTCAATATAGAAAGTAATATCATTTATCATCACCATAATATAAATGGAGTTACTTCGTGAAGAGGTATATGAGAAATACAATCGTAGTAAACATGTTCATTAGCAAAAATAGGTTCAAGAATGTTCTGAAAAATTCAAGAGTTTCTGATTCACAGAATGGCACTAAAAAAATAATTGACGAAATTTGCTAAAAAGCTAAAAACTCATTAACTAGTAGCTTTTGGTTTTTGATAATGCAATGAAATCAATGAGAAATCAATTTAGATGTTCAGAATGTATGACTTTATAAATATTCACAATAATTGAGATACTCAATTCAATTCATTTCATTGTATATCTGAAGCCACTACTGATATAGTGTATGAGCCATGAATACTGCTAAAAATAATGAAATTTGTTTTTGCGACATATGAGTTCTGACCTAGATATTGACCTAACTGAAATTCGAAGTATAGTTGATGAATTTGAATTCTGAGAAAATTCTTGTCCGATGGCAGAATGTCATAATAACCACTATTTAACTTTCTACAACAGCATTTATATTTGCTTCCCATCTCATATCATCTAGGAAAGTTCTGACAAATTTAGTTTTTTCAGTGAGATCAATAACATCATCCATCACTCTTAATTGAAAATTTGTAACAATTTTTCATCTGTGATAGAAGTGCATACACACCTGTCTGAGTTCACAATTAAAGAATTTTTTTCACACCAGGTTGGAGTTTTTCGGGACTGTCATCATCAGCAGCCAAAGTTGAATCATCAGCATAGAGAACTATACATTGTGTGCTCATATGGAGAGGTAGATCGTTTATAAATAACAAAAAAATCATTGGACCTAAGGAACCCTGACGAACTCCCAGGTCCATGGAATATGAATCAGACCTATGCTCGTCAATTTTGACAAATATTTTTCTAAGACGTTCTGAGACTAACCACGACAGAAAGTTACCACGAAATCCTAAAGAGTACAGTTTGCTTTCGATAATGTTTGGGTCATTGGTATCGAATGCTTTTGATAGACCGAAAAGGAGTGCTCCAACATATTTTCTTTCATCTATAGAATCGTAAATATATTCTAAACAGTTGTAGAAAGCACTTTCAATCGACTTTTTTGTACAGAAACCATGTTGGTTCTTTGATAGAATTCCAAATCTGGTTAATTTTGTTATAGACACATCTTTCGATAACTTTACCTATTACAGTCGGTACTGTTATTGGTCGGAAATTACTCATGATAGATGTATCACCCTTTTTGAAAATAGGGGTCAATAGAAAGAGACACAGAGAGAGAGAGAGAGCGAGAGAGAGAAAGAAAGTCGCATGAAGGGGGCATAACGCGTTTTTCTTACGTGACGATTTCTGTCAGTCAATACCTACCGCAACCGCGTAAAGGAACTTCGTTAATATTTCGTTAATAACCACAACTTAATGGGTAATTGCCAACAAAGGATTTGATGTAACATACATGAATGAATTTGCTGCTATTGTTTACTTTTGCCCGAATTCTAACTCTTGAGGAAAGTAATAACTCAATGAAGTATTCCAGTTCAGGTAATGAATGTTGACCTCTTGAAGTCATTCTACCCTTCAGCTTGTTATAATTTTCCTGAAATGTTAGTTATGCAAGCAGACAAGTTCAGTTATTTGTCAATGATGAACCAGAAACTCTCTTCTATTTGTGATTATACAAAGAAACTGCCTTGTTTTTACCCAAACTGTAATAATTTTTATGTATCCATTCACCATTCCTTCAGGAGATTCATAAACTTTTACTACCGCTGTGCCTCCATATTCAGATTAAGTAATCCCACCAGGGTTAATATTTTACATCGCGGAACGAAATGTTTATTAGTTTATTGCTGAGCTCCTAAAATTGTGGTATGGTCCATGGGAACATTTGAATGGTGATTGCGATACGGTTTAACGATTTTACGATTCTCGGTGAATGAACCCATGAGGTTGAAATATTTCGGGATTTTTCCAGTGAAGTCTTCCGATTTTTGGAATATACCACAATCATTAAGAAGTTTGGATATTAGCAACCGACCTATAATACCCATTTATTGATTGAATTTCTACCGAAAATAAATGACAAGAACAATATCTCACAAGATGATTGACCAATGATACTTTTGTAGCAGATGTAATATTTCCCATAGAAAATTTGAAATTGAATGTGAAAATTCACGCCTATATAAGGAGAAGGTCCCTCAAAAGAATTCATGCCACGGATGTAGAACTTTCTTCTTGAAATTCAAATGAGTAATTAACATGCAGTCAGTTTTCAGTTTATTCATCATCAGGTGAAGTACAAAATAATACATTCATTAGTAAAATAAAGTTTCAAGATTGAGCACTTTAGCCTAGGCAAAGATTTCATGTCTTGCTATGATCTCGGTCTGAATACTTTCCAGCAAAGGTACATTGTGTTTTTGATTTAATTGGGTAGGATAGAGAGGTTCATAAAACTTGAGAAGGGAAAAAGAAAAATAAAGTAGGTACTTTCTTGGATGTTTTACTGTGGAGGACAGAAGGCGGGTATTTTTTTTTTCATTACCATTCTGATATAAATTGATGTTGATTTCCAGATATCGTAAATTTTTTCTGAAAAATGTAGAATATAGTTTTGCTGGTTTTGAATTTGTTTTAGTAAAAGGAAAATTATATTTGTGTTAGTGTTTTTATTTTGAACGGTTGGATATTGAGATCCATGTTTGTAGTATATCTTGTTATTCGATTTTTTTTTGTGATTGAAATTTGCATAACTCTTGTGTATTATTTTCAATTCAATTCAATTCAATTCAATTTTTATTCAATCCATAGAGCTGTGAGGCTATCGGACAAGTCAGATACAAACAAGGTTGACATAAAGTGTATAAGATAAGATATAAAATATAGGCAAACAAAACATTTTATCTAAAACTATCAAAAAATTCATTTATGTTATAGGGGCAGAGGGCGAGGAGAAGTCTTTTTATCTCTTTTTTGAATGTGTGCACTCTTTCTATCAATTTCAGTTCCTCAGGGAGAACGTTAAATAATCTTAGTATATCTGCAGATTTCTGAGATACTGTTAAACGAACATTAGGCAGATGGAAATTATTTTTTGATCTTGTATGATGATCATGTAGTGAGTTATTCTTAACAAAAGTTTTGCGTTGCTTGTGTATATATGTTAAAAGTTCCAATATATGTAGGCCATAGAGAGGAAGAATTTTAAATTGTTTGAATAGATCCCTGCATGAGGTACCATTGGGAACATTAGCAAGACATCGCATAATCCTCTTTTGCACCAGAAAAACCTCATTAACTGCAGATGAACTACCCCAGATGGTTATTCCGTATGTTAATCTGTGTATGTCAATTATAGATTTGAGAGATCTTAGTTGAAAACATTTAATATTCAGTGTGTTGGCTAAAATTTTACAGTGAGTATTGAAGGATACATTCTGATCAAGTCTAATACCTAGAAAACTAGAGCATTCCACCTTGTCTATAATTTGATCATCTATAGTTATTTCTACTGCTAAGTTAATTCAAACATTGGTGGGTAAATAGTAATTTATTATACAATATTTTCATTTCTTGGTGGAAGAATGTCAGTGGAAAACAGTTTCCTTTTTTTTTAGAATAATTTTTAGAATTGTGTTTTGTGTTGTTCGGAGAATATTGGGTGAGGTATTGAAGGCTCCACTCATATTGTTACATACAGTATGAAAGAATAGATTCGGCTAAGGAGTCATATAGGTTTTTCTCGATATATGAAAGCTGTGTGTTAGGGCTTTCAGTCGCTTGGTAACCTGCATTATACGATCTGACCATCTTATGTGTTGGTCTGAAAAAATACATAGATACTTTATTGATGAACATTTTTCTATTGTAGGGCATAAATATGAATTGTTGTTTTTTCAATATTAAGTGTGAGTTTATTCAGTTTCAACCATATATTGATTTATTGCAGACTTTTTTCAGCAGTGTGTTTGACTTCATTCCATTCTATCCTCGTGAGAATAAGAGGTGTATTATCAGCTATAAGACCAGCTATTTTTTAAATGTTGTTCATATATACGAGGTACAGTATTGGGCCTAACACTGTCTCTTGTGGGACCATGATTTTGACAATTGAGTCAGAGCTCAGTTCGTTTCCCATTTTTACTTTATGCACTCTACCTGTGAAGTAAATGGACATAAGGTTTAACGCTCGACCACGAATACCGTAATGATTAGTAATTCGTGGGAAACTGTGGTAAAAGCCTTGGCAAGATCTAAGAAAACTGCTGCACATTTTAATGAGTTGTCCAGGGCTTGGACTGTTTATTCTAGAAAATCCACTACAGCATCTCGAGTTTTGGATGAAGCCGTACTGTCTTCGCTCTATTTTTAACCGACGAAACCAAAAAGGAGGAGGTTCTCTATTCGACCCGTATATTTTATGTTTTTCCATCATATTTTTTTAATGTATGATCACGCCTAACTTTTTACTGAGGCGTCCGATTCCGATAATTTTTTTTCAGTGGATATGGTGTACTTCGAATTTGGTCCCATCTGAATTCAAAAGATGAAATCCACCCCTAAGGGTAGCGAAATGAAGGATTTGATCACTCACCCTCTGAATTCTGGTCCGTTAACCGATTCTATCAGGCATAACTTTGTACTGGGTTCTTCGATTTGGATGATTCTTTTTTTAATAGATAGGGTATACCCTTATATTTGGATTTCGAAAGGAATAAGCTACCCTTGTGGGTAGAAAAATAGGGGATAATTGATTTTTCACTGGTGAACATTGGCACACACATACGTAGTTGACAATGACAGATCGGTACTTGTTCCGTCAAAATCAGTATATTTTATGAGAGGATGGAATTATATACAAAGTAATGAAATAAACTAACCAGAACAACGAAAATAATTTATATTACAACAAATAGTAAAAGTAGATAATCATATTAATCAACTGGTAATAGTTGAAGTAAGGTGGGTAAGTAAGTATTTTGGAAGTAATAAAAAAACAAGTAGGTAGTAATTGGTAGATTTTAGCCACAAAAAATTGAAAAATAAAAACTTCTCAACGAAAAATTAAACTGACGAAATACGGAACTGAAAATTAAAAAATTTAAACTTTTTAACAAATAATTAAACGGACGAAAAAATCAACTGAAAAGCAAAAAATAAAATAAACCTTCTCAGTCTAAATGATAATTGAGCTCCTAAACTAATGTAAGTAACTGATTTTGAGTCGGCGCCAAACAAACTAGCAATTGAATTAGGTGAAGCGTAAAATGATGGCAGCGAGATGCACAGCTGCGTTTTGATGACTTCTTTCATAGATAATGATCTTCGATAATTGGTTGTTTGGCGCCGACTCAAAATCAGTTACTCACATTAGTTTAGGAGCTCAATTATCAGTAAGACTAAGAAAGTTCATTTTATCTTTTGCTTTTCAGTTGATTTTTTCGTCGGTTTAATTTTTTGTGTAAAAGTTTTTATGTTTGTAATAATAATTATAGTAAGGAGCAATCGATTTTAAATCAATGCTTAGATTTGATTAAAATTAAAATAGAGAATTAACTAATACGAATAAAGAAACAAAAAAAAATATCAACTCGCTTTTTTGTCTGTCTGTTTGTTTGGTTGTATGTTATAATTGGCAGCAGCAATCGATGTTGAACCAACTTCGCGAGGAATTAGTGACCTGAAACTTTAAACATAGCTCGGAACTAGATGACGAACAAACAAACATTTCATATTATCAAATGCAAATTCCATAATTCAGATCTGTTTCTGCCAAAATAGATATGTATACGGATGATTAGGTCTATGGTTGCTCAAAGTGGAGTGGTTAATTTCTAAGGTGAAACCACAACTTGTTTAACTCCATTATCCCAGCCCGTTATTGTTCATTACCCTTTATTGGCAAAGTGTCTCATGACATAAGAACATTTATCACCGTCATAGTAATGACTTGAACATCAGTTTCTACACAAATGATTCTATTTCAAAAAATCTGGTCAATATAAAAAGATAAAGTCGACCAACTAGACAAATCAGGTGTGAACGAAATTTGTTGCACTGTCCCTCCTTGCTCTGCGAAATATATGCAAAATAAGTGCAAGAAAAATCATACTAAAATAATTGATAAATATAACGAAAAGTTTAAAAATTATCGGCTCGAAGAAATTAACTCCAGCAGTTCATTTGCTAACCACATCATCAATTCCAAACAAAACTTTGACATAGAGAAAGATCTGAAAGTCCTTCACGTAGCCAATAAAAGTCACCTGGTGAAGAGAAACTGAAGTAATCCTGAAATTTTCCACATTTCCTGTCATAATAAAGATGTTTAAAATCTTGCAAATCCAAATCATTGTATCTCCCTGTATAAATGATTCTCATATATGATATCTGCTTCCGTATAGTATCCCAAATCACGAGATGATTTTTTTTTTTCTTGTATACCTGGCCTTTCTCAAACACATTTTTAAGAACTGAAGACATCACAAATTCCCAAAAAAGATTTGGAGCATCACACTGAAAGTTTCAGTTTTTTCCTTACTATGTGTTTATTATACAGGGATATTTCAGTTTTTCATCATTTTCTGCACTCATATCAATTCGCCTCTTGATCAAATCAAATACTACCTATTTTGGGATAGCTCGACATTTCAAGCTACGTGAGAGGAACGAGAACCCTTTCATTGTGACAGACCACCCCAACATGTATCGATTTGTTGAAAAAATTAACACCTTAACCCATGGCTACCTGAGACTCGACAAAAAGTGTTATTTGACCTAGTCAAAGCTCAAATTTCTCGAGTAGGCTCATGCATTTCCAAATGAACAACCTGAATCTACAGTGAAGGTGTGGTTCACACGAAAAAATACACCACGTCCCTTTTGTAGAATATGTACAAACTAATATTTATTTATATTCTTCAGCGTATTCCAAAAAATATTTTTTTCCGATTCACAGAAATTGTTAAAAATGTTTCCGTTATTCTCCAAACAACTACTGCTTTCAATTCGCGAGTGTTTCGCGGGAGATATTTCGGCATTCTTGACTATGCGATGCTTAATTTCTTCAATTTACGGTGGCTGAGTTCTATAAACTAGAGAATTCAGAATAGCTCATAATTCAAGATCAAACGGGGTCGAATCTGGAGATCTTTGAGGTCACTGAAGGTCCTCTGTTTTCAATGCAACGGTTGTTCTGATGGTCATCAAAGCATTGTCTCACAGGACCGTAATACTAGGATGGAGCGCCATCTTGTTGGTAACGAAGCTGATCTTCATTTAAGACAAAATATAATCTCAAAATGAGTGAAATTAATTTTGGTGGTGGATCAAATGTAAAGTTTCAATCAAACGAAACTAATTTGAATGAACGAAATATCTTATTCGACCAACTCTATTCTAAACTTGTTTTGGCAGAAATGTTGTTTCAACCATGTAATTAATTTGTTGAATCAAATAATCAGATCTACAAAATTTGCTGATTGCTTTAATAAAAATATTCATTCAAACAAGTATTAATGTCAAATTGATGAATTCAATGAAATGTCAGTTCAACAAAATAAGCTGTTCTCGTCACCAAAAATATTCATCCAAATGAGTAATCATTCTGTTAATCCACTGAATTGACAAATATGGTAACCGAGCCTACACCAGGCATTTAAGTCCGATAGATACAAAAATGGTGAAGACTACATTTTTTTAAATGGAACATCCTGTATATCATCAAATATCCTGAAAGACGTTTGAAGTTCCTTTCAAATGATGTATCATGTTCCTATACCTAAATAGTCTGGTTTCCGATGTAAAACCAAGTTTTTATAAAAATCGGATTATTCTACCATATTTTGTATTAAATGACATGGAATACTTCATTATGAAAATTTGACAATTAGTCCATCAATAATAAAACGTTTGCGCGTTAATTATAAGAAATTTGATCAGAGATCTGAGATATAAATACTCGAAATTTTGTATCCCACGATAAGAGTCTGCGATCTAGCTCTCTCGGTTGCAGTGTTGCCACATGTACTTGTAACTAATATCAATTTCAGAATTTCAAATGGAACACCCAGTATTTCATTCTGTTTTCGGATTCTGCTGACAAATACAAATAACTTTTACCGAATATGTCGTATACCTATCTCTACCGTTTATTGAATATTGATTATTTTGTAAATGTTTTGCTACCAAAAATGGGACCAACTTGAATTTAAATACCTCCACAGGACTCAAATTCAACTTCCACCCAGAAAATATTGAGTAACTTCAGTAACATCAAATAATTTTATACAGGGTGTCTGAAAAATATAGTCTTGTAGGAGATTAGAAAACACGGCCATAAGTCATTTTATTTGAAAGGGACACTCTGTATATTATGCTATATTTGGATTCAACTGAAAAATACCAATGAGTTCCGCCAAGCATGTCCTATACCTATCTCTCACCGTTTCTTAAATAGTAATTGTTTTATTTTATTTTTGATGTCTTTGTGATTCCCATGGTGTTTTTAACAAAATGAATAATAATACATATTCAAATGCAGATATTTTAAATTTGTATAGAAACTTGCTTTTATTTCGGAAACCAGACTATTTAGGTAGGTATGGGATCATGATACACCATTTGAAAGGAATTTCAATGACTTTTAGGATATTCGATAATAATCAGGGTGTTCCATTGAAAAACATGTACTTTTCACCATTTTTGTTTCAATCGGAAAAATCATAAATTTTTAGCGACCCTGTAAAATGCACAACGACTTCCCTCAGATATAACTGATAAACAGAACATTGGTAAATTACACTCAAGATACCAGCTGTGTACGAGTCCAAATACCGTTGTAATAAACATTTAATTGAATCTATGTTTCTTACAAAAAATAAGGAAATCAATGAATTTCTCGAAAACTGTCTGAGATAGGTATGGGAAAGTATCATATGAAAATGATCGTAAAGCAATAGCAAAGCTGGAAATGCAATAATATACAGGGCGTCTCATTTTAAATATCAAAGTTGTTGCTAATTTTTAATATAAACGGCAACGCCGCAGCGCCGAAAATATTTCAGGTCGATAGAGTAAAACTAATAATCTGAGAAACTAAATTTTCAAAATAATCCTGTGACCCGTTTTCCAGAAACGTCTAATAGGACATCGATGATAAGTTTGCTATTATGTAACATTATCGAAGTCAGGGTCAGTTGTGCGAACGCTCCGCCATCTAACGCATATAATTCAACCAATTAATCTATTTCCGTTGCTTGATTCAAATAAACATTATATTTATGTTGAAACACATTTTCATTCGAAATGAGTTGGAGATTGTTTCAATAAATAAATAATAATAAATGAAATTTATTCAGCAGCATCATACAAATTGGTTACAGAATGATAATGTTTACATAAAATCTGAATAAATTGAAATTACCATAGCAGGGAAATCTCCTTGTGCGTGGTTCAATACAGAATGTGACAAAATATATCTTAATATAAAATCTGATATATAGTTTTAGTCATATGTCTGCCATATATATATATATATATATATATATATATATATATAATAATAATATTTATTTGCATCAGTTATACCTACAATAGTTAATAATCCTAATAATAATTTGACATAATATTAAGTAATAGTACTCTGACACAAACAATTAAAGAGAAAGAACACAAAGCTTTCGCTGTCCGTGTCATATCCCATTCATTCATTCATGCGACACTAAAACATAACAAAGTATTATAATTTTTAATGAGACACATACATATAATGAATGCACACATACATACAGGGTGTTTCCTAACTACGGTACGAAACTTCAGGGGGTGTTTCGTTAGGACATTTAACAAAAAAAGTTCCTATGAACATATGTCCGGAGTTGCTTCGTTTCTGAGATACAGGGCGTTGAAGTATAAAAAAAGGTATTTATAAAATATCCTGAATATCCTGAAACCGATGTGGTTGAAATGTGGTACAGCTATTTGAAGTAATAAGGCAATTATTTGGCCCCAAGTAGGTTCAGTGGCGTCTCAGTGGGCACCACAGCCAACAATACTGAGAAAAAAATTATTTTCTCCTGTTCAGTGCATTTGAATATAAGCGTGGGTTCTAAAGAAATTTTTATAAGCGTGGTAAAAATACAACTCTTCGGCCTCCTGTGTTTTTTCATATTTAGCTTAGTTTTCGAGAACAAAAAAAAATGAAGGCACTCTACAATCATGATTAACTGCTATGGAGACCAGCTGACAGTGATAGTATTGTCATTTCAGTAAAAGTCAGAGTTGTCAATTAGCAGTGATTCCATCATGAATACTTTTACTAACGCTGAAATGTCTGACATGCACTTTATTTATGGATTAGCAAATGGAAATGCGGAAGAAGCACGGAGAATCTACCAGGATAGATATCTTAACAGAGTAATTCCATGTGCTAAAACATTAAGAACCTACATGCAGTATTATGTGAAACTGGAAGTTTTAATAAAAATGTAAGTGGTGGAAGACCAGAAACTGTAACAACGCCTGAACTAGAAGAAGCTATACTTGATGCGATAGAAGAAGATCCTTCAAATAGTACCAGGAAGATTGCACTGCAGCTTGAAGTAAGCCCAAAAACCGTTTGGAAAGTTCTAAAAAAAAACCTCCTATACCCATATCACATACAGCGGGTCCAAGCTCTACTACCTAGGGATTTTCACCCGAAATTAATGTTTTGCAGGTGGTTGATTCATACGATGGCACACAATGATAATTTTTTACCAAATATTTTATTTACGGACGAGGCAAATTTTTCACGAGATTCTATTATGAACTTTTACAATAACCTTTTCTGGGCCGACGAAAATCCTCACATTATTAGAGAAAGTCATTTTCAGCAACGATTTTCGCTGAACGTTTGGGTAGGAATTATTGGTGACTACCTAATTGGACCCTTTTTTTTACCAGCAAGATTATCAGGTCCATCCTACACGGCTTTTTTGCGAAATCATTTACCCATTTTGTTGGAAGAAGTACCCGTACTTGTAAGAGGCAACATGTGGTTTATGCACGACGGAGCTCGAGCTCATTTTAGTGTTCTTGCTCGTCAGCATCTCGACATCACCTACCCTAATCGCTGGATTGGACGTGAAGGACCTCAACATTGGCCCGCTCGCAGTCCTGATATGAATCCTCTAGATTTCTATTTATGGGGTCATCTGAACGCTCTCTTTTATAAAACCCCTATACTAGATGTGAATGACTTGAGGAATCGAATAAGTGACAATTGCAATGTCATAAGGAATACTCCAGGTATTTTTGAACGTGTCAGACAATCATTGACACATCGATTGCAGTCGTGTATTTTATCAGACGGTGTACATTTTGCTCATTTACTTCAAGGTCGAAATTGTTTATTTTTTACTTTAGGTTTGTATTTTATGTTGTCCATGGATAATTTGTAGAATAAGTTAAAGTATTCTTTCCTAGAAAACGATGCTTGATATGGATAAAACACAAGGGACCAAAGAGTTGTATTTTCAGTTGTTCAATCTGAGAAAATGAAATACTACAAAATAAAAGTACTTTTTTTTCTCAGTATTGTTGGCAGTGGTGCCCACTGAGACGCCACTGGACCTACTTAGGGCCAAATAATTGCCTTATTACTTCAAATAGCTGTACCACATTTCAACGACATCGGTTTCAGGATATTCAGGATATTTTATAAATACTTTTTTTTTAATACTTCAACGCCCTGTATCTCAGAAACGAAGCAACTCCGGACATATGTTCATAGAAACTTTTTTTTGTCAAATTACCTAACGAATCACCCCCTGAAGTTTCGTACCGTAGTTAGGAAACACCCTGTATACATAGATACATTCCACACATACATACATATATATTAACATAGATATACATGTAATACAATATTGAAGCAGGAAAAAAATAGCCTAAACGAAGAGAACTGATGGACATATAATTATTTTGGCATATTGAACAGTAATAGAGGACTGATAATATAGAGCATGAGGAGTATGCTGGATTAATGGTAATTTTTTTTTTTTTAGTTTAATAAGTTATGTATAAGTTGTCTTCGATCACTTAGTAGGAATGACTTAACCTTATTTCTATAATATACTTCAGAATTGGAGATGTTGAAAAGGGACCTTTCTGAAATGATATTTATGAATCGTGGTCCTAAAAATGATAGACATTTGGTACCCACTGTTTTATTCGCTAGTGGAGTTCTCAACTTATTTGAATATATAGCTCTTGTTGGGTAATTATGTGAAAGAAAGTCAATATGTTTCCTATTCTTGTATAAAAAGCACACTGCTTTTAGAAAGAAGATCTGTCGAATATCTAGTATCCTAGCTTCTTTATATAAGTTATCTGATGGGTAGGTTCTTTCTTTTTTTAATATAATTTTTAGGAAATATTTTTGAAGTGTGTTCAACTTTTCTAGATATACATTCGCGATGCCACCCCATCCGATAATTCCATATGCTATACGGGAGTCTACAAGAGTAAAATAGAGCATTTTTAGATGGTGCAGAGGTAGGATTTTAGTGAGGTATTTGAAGCGGCCTAAGAAGGTTCGCGTATAGACACGCATACATACATATATATTTGCAGATCACATTAGAGTTACTAGTAATGAAAGGCATAGGAATAGATACAGTAATATATAAAAATAAAAAATAATAAATGTAATTAAAAACGCTGTGGAAGACCTTCTTTTATTTGTTGTCAATCAGTTTATGAATCGACAGACGAGGTATTTCAGTTATGTAGTCATAAACAAATTTTTTTTGTTTATGAATTTAATTTAATTTTTGTATCTCTTGGGGTAGGTAAACTATTGAATGTTTTTGGACCTAGAAATTCGTGTGATCGTTGTCCAATTGATTGGGTAGCGTAAGGTATTATGTATTGGTTTTTATTGCGTGTTTTGTAATTATGTGTATAGATAGATGAACATATATTCAAATCGAAGAAATGTTATCATTGCATTGAGAAATCCATTTTGTCATCGTAATATAATGATTCCATCAATCGAATATGCCTGTGTTTTGGAATGAATTTTATTAAGTCAGGTGAAACCAATAACAGTGACCAAATGAATTTGGTTCAATTAACAAATAGCTTGGTATTTTTTTTTTAATTTTCTGGCAACTTTTAAATTTGGTACACTGTATCTATTTCTTCATATGTGAAACATTTTCTTTTATCTGGGTAGTTTACCAGCAGGCGCTGAAGTTTTCTAACACATTGTACGCAGATCTATGCAGAATGAAGTAATTACCATTCTTTGGTTTGAAAAACCGAACACGAATATAAATCCACCGTAATATTACGGATTTGGTAGCCGATTTGTCATCTATTCAATGGTAGTGAAGACTACTTTCGGTCACGGAGAGAAATTTCTTCCTTTTTCCTACAATAAAGCAATAAAATCATTCCCAGTACTGCTCATTATTCTCATCCGACCATATCGTGATCAGCCTCTAACCTCTGGCTAATAAAACCATTAACGTTTTTCGAATCTTTTTGACCAAACCCTAGAGCCATAAACAATTTGTCTCTTGGATATTGCCTTCAGGGTCAATATTGGGGCATTTCAAGTAAAATGTTTTGTTTCTGTTCTTAGTTGTAATGCGAAGACTACTTTCTCTTTTACAATGGATTATATATATATATATATATATATATATATATATATTTATATATATATATATATATATACTTTGTTGGATTCGTAAATGTGGTAAACCCCTTTATTTCTAATAAAATTCAATTTTTATTGTTTCCCTTTTTTTTTATATAATATAAGAAATATTATAATTGAATCATTTTCCCATTCAAACTCAATGAGACTAGATCATTTACCCTACAGTATTCTTTGGAAAATGATAAAATATCTGGAGTAATTTAACTGGAGTGACGAATAACGAAATAACTTCATTTTATTCAATTTTGTCCACATATACTACTCCCAGCAGGCCTGAACCGGAATAAAGAAGTACCTTACTTCAATTTAATCAAATCAAAGGGTAGAAAAAAAGAGAAAATGAGAAATTGAACAACAAATAGTTATTTTTGTATTAAGTGCACAAAATTAGTGTTTTTTCAATGGCATATGAGAGTGTTAAATTCTCTCAAATGTGCCATGAGAACATGAATTTTATGAACGAAATATTATAGTTATTTATGCAATTAGTGCAAAAAGTCAGTGTTTATTGCACTCGACGTGAAGTTGACAACACGTCGAGTGCAAAAAACACTTTTTGCACGAGTTGCATACAATATTTTTTCT
The DNA here is from genome assembly GCA_018342105.1 of Gonioctena quinquepunctata. Lineage (NCBI taxonomy): Eukaryota > Metazoa > Arthropoda > Insecta > Coleoptera > Chrysomelidae > Gonioctena > Gonioctena quinquepunctata. Next base: position 329,772 of record JAFIRS010001184.1, read on the forward strand.
ACGTTTATGCAAAAACCAAAAAATGTTCTATTCAGATGACACTTAGTGTAGGAAAAAAAAGCGAACTAAAAATTGCGTCGATTTAACGTTTATGTTTGTCATGATCACAAATGACAGATCTGGAATCAAATCAAATCCTTTATTTTCCTCAAAATGACAAAAAATTTCGTTTTGTATAGGAATAGTCAGTACTTATATCCAACTTACAACTAGTACTAAAAAACAAGCAAACAGATTCACGGGTCTAAACAATATTGCACAAACACAGTAGAGTGGATCACAGATGACTGGATAAAAACTCATCCAATGTATAAAAACAATTGATCAACAAAAACGATTTCAGATGTTTTTTGAAAATTGTTGCATTTCCAGCTCTCATGATCATTACTGGAAGGTGATTGAAAATTTTAGGTCCAATGCATTTAGGAGCATTTTGAGTAATCTTATATTTGGCAATTTTGACATGTATCATTCGTTTCTGACGAGTGTTCTCATCATAAATATCACTGTTCAGAATGAAGTCGGTTGTTTTATTGGTGAATACATAAACTGAAAGTTCATATATGAATAGACTTGTCAGAGTTAGAATATTCTGATTTATATGAGCTTCGTTTGGGGGTGTTAAATATACAAAGTAAAATAGCCTTCTGTTCAATGAAAACGTGTCTACTCATTGTTGAGTTGCCCCACAATCAAACACCATAACGCAGCCCAGACTCAACCTGAGCATAATATACACTGGTGAGTTGTTTTTTATTCAAAACTACTCCTAGATTCCCTAAGAGATATATGAGTGAGAACAATTTAGAAACGAGCTCTTCACAGTGTGGAATCCAGTTCAGATATTCATCCATTTGCATACCCAAGAATTTAACTGCATTATGAGAGCTTTCTAAGGTGGTATCATTAACCTTCAGTTGGAGTGCTTCGGTTTTATTCTGATAGTTGATGTTGTTGTTTGTCACAGATTGTTGTTGAAAAAAACTGGAATGTTTAGGGTTTCGTGGGTCTACCTATAATTTACTGAAATCTTTTTTAACTAACGGTAAACAAAGTGTTCAAATAGGAAACGAATTGAGCAATGATGGATATAACATTTGGCGTCCCTCAAGGGACCGTGCTAGGCCCAGTTCTGTTCATAATTTTTACAAACGAAATACTTACTAAAGAAAATGCTGGGACTATAATTTCGTTCGCTGACGATACGGCATTAATATATACTGGGGAATCATGGCAACAAATACGGGAAACAGCCGAAAACGATCTAAAAAATATATTCGAATGGTTCAGATGTAATGTCCTAACAGTAAACGTAGAGAAAACCAAAGTTATCCCATTTACGTCATACGAAAATAATTTACCCCATTATGATACTCTCACGTTGAACAATGTGGATGTGGATTAGAGAGGTAGGTGAAATATCTAGGAATGCATATTGATTCGTTTCTTAGGTGGGACATACACATTGTTAATGTAGTAAAGAAAACCCGTGGACTGATATACAGATTCTGGCAGTTCAAGAAATTTTTAGGGTTCACACATCTCAAAATCCTGTACCATGCTTCAGTAGAATCCATCATTCAGTACGACATTAATTGCAAGGAGCGATCATACCTAATAACAAATATTTGTATTCGGTATACTTATGTACTAAGTCCTGTTATTCTAGTTATCCGTGACAAACAATTGAAGCTGTTGCTAGGACTACCTTAACAAATAGGCTTATGAATATTCTGTAACTTTCAAAAATTTATTTGTTATGGAAAATTATACTGGAAACGAGAGAATTGCTAATTTACGGAGAAGCAAAAAAGAATGCAATTGATGCAGTTCGAATTTATGCTCAGAGATTCCCTAATCGTCGCCATCCCACTCCGCATTATTTTCCAAAACTGGAAAGGAAAATGCGAAATGAACCAGAAGAAAATGCCAATAATTTCATCGTCAGTGAAGAAAAAGAAGTAGACGTTTTGGCCTATGTTGGAGTGAATTGTACGGCGTCAATTCGCCAAATTGTTTCTGAGTGTGATATAAGTTATTCGTCCGTTTGGAGAATTCTTCACAAATATAATTATCGATCATTCAAGTACCAACTACACCAACATCTTTACGATTACGACCACCACCGAAAATTAACTTATTGCAACTGGTTTTTGACTAAATACAGATTTTCATTTAAAATTATTTATTCAGATGAAACTCGATTCACCAATTTGGGTCCGTTCAATCGGAATAATAAAAGGTACTGGTCTCAAACAAATTTACATCTGATGCAAGAAGGGAATTTTCAAGAGCGATTTGGTTTCAATTGCTGGATGGGTATTATCGGAGGAAAACTTTTGGGGCCAATAATTTTCGACGGACGGCAAGATATCTACAGTTTCTTAGAAATCAAATTGATGATTTCAATGAAGATTTTCCACTGGCTAACCAAGTTGACATCTATTTTAAACAAGATGGAGCGCCACTTCACAATTCTCAAGTTGTAAGAAAAAATCTGAATGACACCTTCCCAGAACAGTGGATTGGCACTTATGGACCTATTCACTGCGGAACAGCTAATCAATGTGGTGCGCGCAGCAATTGAAAAAGTTTAACTTTGCCGAGATCAAGGAGGAGGTCATTTAGAAAATTTAGAACCGTAATAATGGAATGATTTTCGACTTATAGATAATTCTCAAAACGACTGTGATGTCATAAGCCTCAAAGTCGTATTTTTCCCATGTTACAAGAATGAAGCGATTCAGATGATCTATGGCATTCTAGATCTAAAAATGAAAATAGGAATGAAAATGATTTTTGTTCGTCAAATATCGACAAGTGAGGTGTTGTTGGATATATAATGTCATTCTCGATCGAACTAAGTGAAAATATATAGGATATCCCATTTAAAAATCGAAAGTTGCGGTCATTTCCGGTAAAACCGGAAGTACGGCAAAGCAAGTAAATATGTCAAAAAATGTAAGGTGAACTATAATACACAACCCCCAATTTCGTTTTTCTATCTACAATAATAAAAAAGTTTAATTTTAATATTGATAACGTCAAAGAGAGTTTTACTTCAACCGTGCGTAAAGGTTATAATCAGAATTTTTTTGGAAATAAGATTTACAGAAAATATAATAAAAATGTGTTTTCTATTCACAAGACGTCCATATGAGAATGAATTAGGTAGGAAATAATTATAACCTCGCTCTGGCATAATCATTCAGAATATCCGGCAAAAAGTTTTTATTTCAGCCACAATCAAAGATATTCGATCGAATAATTGAACAAAGAAGTAGTTACAACGACTAAAAACAGGAAATCTGTTATAGTTTCTTCGATTCACCGCAATTGCAAGACCACTAACCAACAAAAATATTTGAAACAAATAAAACAAAATCGCTTTTGACACGCTCCACCGAAAAAATTACGGTTAATTCACTACAATAGTCTTGTGCCTGAAACAGTTCCGCTAGATTTGAATTTTGGAAGGAAGATGTTTTGTTTCACTTTCTTCGGTTTTTAGACGAGGAATGCAAACCGCACACCCTTGACTCATTGTTTTAAAAAGCTTACAGGCACCATTCAAGTGTGAAATATTCTTTTCATTTGGTGGATGTGTTTCGGAGGTTTTTATTACCCGGTAATCCATTCGTTACGCCCAAAAAATGCCGATGACGATGGTGAATCCATTCTGTCCAATATTTCGATAGAAAATTAATAGTTAGTTCCAGTGAACCAGGTCTTATGTCCGATAATGTTAATGTCTTAAAAAAAGTGCCCTTTTCTGCTTTCAGTTTCGGAATTTCATCTCGTGAGAAGCAAAAGAACTTTTCAATTAGTTTGATTGCATCCAAATGGTAGTTATTCGCAAAAATTGCTGGGTATTGGACAGAACACAACAGTTCTACGTCTTCGCTGACGTTTCGCTATTTATCGCTTCTTCAGAGCTAAAATAATTGAAAAGAAAACAATACATAATATTTCACCAGAACACTAACGCATTCAATTTTGTATACTACTTCGTATTCCCTCCGGTGGAAACAGTGCTGCTGTTTGGGTTTGGACGGTTATGTAGGATTCTATTGATTAGTGCTTTGAGATACTGATTTTCAGATAACATGTTTTTAGTTTTTGTGAGGTTCTCTTCGTGGAACTTACCATCACTAAGAGCGAGAGCCCTGTGTTTCATTCCTTTAATGATAGCTGTTTTTACACGCTTCTTATTAGGTTCAGTTGTAACAGACTCCTTTGGACTTGATTTTCACCCACTTCCAGACGTCCGAATGATTCGAAATTTGGCAGTTGTACATAATTCCGGTGACAATGCATTAAGAAATGTTTGTGCAAAAAAATTCAAGAAGGCGGCTCCAAAATGGCGAACGAGTTTTGTGATTATGGTCCGATTCGCTTCAAAATTGGTATCTGAGGGTTTTCGTGGTCGGAACTTACGATTCTTTTGTAAAAATTGAAAAATTCAAGAGGACGGCTTTAAAATGACGGACAAGTTTTGTGATTTATGGTCCGATCCGCTTCAAAATTGGTATCTTAGGGTTTTCGTGGTCGGAGATTATGATTCTTTTGTCAAAATTGAAAAATTCAAAAAGGCGATTCTATTCAAAATTAGTATGTGGGGGTTTTTGGGGTTGGAGATTTTTACGCGTTACACGCAATATGGACTAAAATGTTAAAAATAAAATCATAGTTTAAAAAAACTGAAAAAACACGCTTATATAGCAATAAGGACTGAAAAGTTGAAAATAAATAATAGTTTAAAAAAACTAAAAAACACGCTTTTATAGAAAACCAAAATAAAAAACGCGCTTATAAAGCAATAAGGACTAAAAAGATAAAAATACATAATAGTTTGAAAAATCTAAAAAACACGCTTTTATAGAAAACCAAACTAAAATAATATAAAATAGGAAAAAAATTTATTTTATTTAAAAAAAAGCGTGGGGTGCATGGTATCAATAATTATATAGTACATTACACACCTAGGGCAGTAAAGTAAGAAATGTCTCAGATCACAGGTATTTGATACCATGCACCCCACGCTTTTTTTAAGATAATTTTTTTTATTTTTATTTTATATTTTTCTAGTTTGGTTTTCTATAAAAGCGTGTTTTTTAGTTTTTTTAAACTATTATTTTTTGGGAGAGAGGATGATGTGATAAAAAATTGAGAAGTCTATCCGGATTACTGGGTTTCCTGTACCAATTGCTGGACAAATTCCTATCCTCATTCATTATCATAAAAGTGTCAAGAAAAGGTATTCTATCATCTTTTTCATTTCCAATGTGAATTGAATTCTACTATGGAAATCATTGAAAATAGCCAGCACTTCTTTTTCACTGTTTCACTGTCAGAATATCATCAACGTAACAAAACAGGAAGATTATTTCGAATGACAAGTTTCTAATGACTCTATCCAATAAATAATTCATCACTTAATTCGCTATACTGGGAGAGGCAGGGTAACCCATGGCTGTACCATCTAGCTGTTGATAAAAAATCCCATCAAATTTAAAATAACTCGAGTCAAATAAGAAATTGATGATTTCCAAAAATGAGTCCAGGGAAATCTGAGTCATTATTTCCAAACTTGGCCAAAATTCGTTGATAATTTCTAGGACTATTTCTTTAGGGATGCTTGGGAAATGAAACTCTTTCACTCGTGTTTCTACAACTGTCAGAAAAGTGCACTTTTTGTGTAACTGGAGTGAGTAATTTTTGAATATCAGATTAGTATTAGTTTTTCACGATGGAGTGTGAAAACAACAAGTTACTTGAGACAACACACCCGCTGGGTGTCTTCTGCCAGAATTACAGGTTGGATTCGCCAGAGCAAAAGGCGTATAGGATCGCTGTGTAAATATTTACCCAAAAATTATTGGGCAAGATACCAAATATGCTTCAATAATTTCATGAAATGGGGAGAAGACAAGGAGATATGTTCTCCATTTTCTGAAAACTCATCAATGACATATGTGAAATAATAATATAAATTTATGAATGTAACAATATACAGGGTGTTACCAAATAAGTGCGTGATTCCTTGTCGAAAATTAAAGGGGGTCTTTCATGAAAACAAAAGCTCTTAAGCCTTTCCTTGAAAAGTTACACGATTCCAAAAATGAGAAGACTTTTTTTTTTAATTGCTGAAGAGATGAAGATATGGCATTTTGTGGGCATGCTCTACCATTGAAAGGCTACCCATGAATATTTTTTTAATTTTGTTGTGATCTTTTAAAGGGGTGAAACATGCAACCCCCATTCCAATTTTTACCAGAACTTTTTACCGAAACAAAATTTTTCAATAAATGTGTGTTGAAAAGAACGATTCATTGCAAAACTTTGTTAACTCATGTGTTGTGTCCGTAAAAGCAATAGTTTCCTAATAAAAAAATAGAATACAACATTGTGCATGAACGGATCTTCTGTAGATGGAATCGAAAAATCTAGTAGGGCGCTATCCCGTTTTGTTTGCACAACTTGTGACTTCAATCGTAGTATTTCAAAATTATTCTGCTTGTTTTAACTTTTAATGCATGAACCAGTAACATGTTTTGTTTCAATAGAATATCAAATAAAAAATACAAACAAAACTAAATTATGTGTATTACGACAAAGAAAAAGGCAACAAGATCAAACGGAACGGAGTTATAAAAACTGCTCGAAATGACCACCTCGAACCATTGGACAGGAATCAAGTCTTCGTTTCATAGACTGGCGCAAACGTTGAAATATTCCTGGTGTGTTTTGGATTGTCCCGCAGGCTGCAATGATGCGAGTCCTTAAATCATTCACACATTCAATGGGGGTCGTATGAATCAAAGACTTCCGATGTCCCCAGATGTAAAAGTCCAAGGGGTTTGAGTCTGGAGATCTGGGAGGCCAAGGTTGAGGTCCTGCTCTGCCTATCCAACGATTTGGATACACATCGTCCGAGTACTGACGATCAGTTATGCTGAAATCGACAATTCGTGGTCGAATAGCTAGTGGAACATTCTCAAGTGAAATGGAAAGCTGCTCCTGGTGAAAATTTGTATAGGTTGCACCAGTTAGCCTCAGCGGTACAAAATACGGTCCAATAATATTTTCGCCAATAATTCCGACCCTCACGTTAAGTGATAATTCATATTGATGCCGACCTTCTTGAATTGGATGTGGGTTATCTTCGGCCCATAGATGATATTGTTATGGAAATTTGAAATCCCTTGCCTTGAAAAGTTGGATTCGTCAGTGAATATTACGATGTCTGAAAATTGAGCATTTTGGGTAATCATTTGAAGACTCCATTGACAAAAGTCTACACGATGGGAGAAATCTCGCGGCAAAAGTGCCTGGACTCGATGAATATGGTGAGGATACAATTGGTGATCCTTCAAAATTTTCCAGATTAGTTTATTGCTAACATTAAGTGTGTTAGCAATTTGTCTTGTACTTAATTCCGGACGATTGTCAATCATATTGAGAACATCTTCTTCTAGTGCCACCGTTCTTATTACTCGTGGACGATCACAATCAGTTGTTCGTTTTTGAAAAGTGTCTCGTTCACAGAGACAATGGTGAAGATGTACAAAAATTGTGTGATGAGGTATCACGCGCTGAGGATAAATCTCTGCATAGAAGCGTCTAGTTTCCAAATTATTTCCATTGACACGACCACACATAAAATGCATATAGGCCCACAAAATGGCATTTCTTCAACTCTTCGGCAATTTCAAGAAAAAAAACTATTTTTTTTCTCATTTTTAGAAGCTTGTAACTTTTTAAGTAAAGGCCTAAGAGCTTTTGTTTACATGAAATCACCCCCTGAAAACTTTCACCCTGTATTTTATGTGATATAAAAAAGTATGAAATATATATAAGTAATAAAATTGCAGTTGAACATATAGAAAAATATAACTTTTCTTGGAAAAGGAAATATCATTGTTTGACAAGTAATTTTGATTATTGATTACTTATTTCTGCAATGAATTAATAATACTAACTTTTTCTTTTTGAGTTAGATTACTTAGAAATTTCAGGTTGGTTTAACGATTTTCGTAACCTGAAACTTTTAGAGTTTAGGGTTTATACCAAAATAGATATGTTAATTGTGTTTTTTACGCATTCGAGTTTTTCATTTCATTTTTTACCTTATTTCTACTACTATTCCATTACATTACATTGATTCCATTAATCTTACAAGAAACCTACCGGGCATTTCAATCGCTTGCTGTTCAAAATTGGTTCTGCTTTTGAATGCTGGGAAACAACAAAAACATCATTATTCCTGGGTGCCACAAACTAACCAGAATTCCCAAGAAGAGAAATCGTAAGATGCCTTAGATAAAACGAAGGGAAGGATCCAGTTGCAATAGTGACAAAGTACCTCAAACAGACCTGTCATAACCATAAATGGATAATGCATATGATCATAAAATTTATGGGAGGGCAATCCAACAATGCTTTCGTTGATTTCTTTGTTCTTCAAGTAGGATTTTATGCATCACAAAAACTTTCTTTTTTTTGGAATCTTCTTGACAATCGACGTGATTACTTTGAAAATAGAATTATTGGTCAAGGTAACATACTTTCTAGAAAAAAATCAAATCCATAGTGTGGAAATAGACTGAATGGGGAATGATAAAAAAACTGATTGTGCGGCCAGTCGGAAGGGTAGGTTTCAGAATGCATTTATTGATTCTGAAACTACCGTCAATCGAGCTGACGAATCCAAATGGTGTCATTCTTTATGACAATGCCATATACTTTGTAACGTTTTCTTTTCGCAAAACGTTGAAATTAATACTCTGTGAACAGTAATATGAAATATAACAGCAAATAGATCACATTTGAATCGGGTAACATTTCACTTGGGAGGTTGCAGGTTATGACAATGCCATTAATAATCCATTCATTTCCACAGTTCGACGGATGCACTGATTCTGCACCTCAGGATATTTTTTGAATATATTTTGATATTAGTGCGCACTTCAAATAATAAAACTGTCTGACGAAAAGAATCCAAATCAAACTTTCAGTTATTTAGTATTTAAAAATTTCATATATGTCATCTGTCCACATTACAGAATAACAAAACAAAATAGACACTTTTTGTGTGTTTTATGATTAGGATGAGTTCTGTGGATCGGTTTTTGGAACACAAGAAATTTTAAAAAATTTGAAAAATGAAGTATTGATATTTGTTGGGGAAGGATGAAGATGGAATTCTTCCAATTCTGTTCCTGGCTTCACTGGAAGAACTCGTGGGTGGTGAGCTAATTAACTATGCCATCCCTATACAAACCAGGAGAACACCTTTGGGAATATAACTTGTGTTTTGGTAAACTTCAAACCAAAAATAATTATAAATGAAAGTAGGTTCGTCAGACATGTTTTACAAAGATATTTGTCATTTGTTTGATGCTATAGTTCTGCCTGGTCGTTATTCACGAGTCGATAATCACTGATTGTTGTTCAGATTCTATTGATCAGATTCATTGATCAGATTTCGTAAACATATATTTAATTTCAATTTGATTTTTAATCCAGATATGGGATTTATCAATACACAGTAACGCACATCACGAGTTAACTCTATGTACAAAAGATAAATGAGACCACTAGAAGATGCTCAATGAAAACTAGTTCTTATTATTATAAATTCAGGACCACTATCATTCCTTTCATTCGTGAATGATTTATGCACTGAAGTCAAATCTGAAACCCTTCTGTTTGCTGATGACCTGAAATTATACAAACTAATTTATGGTCCATCTGATTCTATTTCACTACAAAACTATCTAAATTCTTTAGAAAAGAGGTGAAACTAACTTTGACTGATCACTACGAAGCAATAATCTCAAAAGCTATGAAATCACTGGGGTTTCTGATTCGAACTCTCTGGATGCATTTTGTTTGTTGTCAGAAGTAAACTGGAATACTGCAGTCAAATTTGGAATCCATATCACCAACAAACAATCTCAGCAATTAAAATGGTACAAAGGAAGTTCCTAAAATACCTATTCTACAAAAAATACAAACGCTACCCTGAAAGAAATTATAGTTATGGACTCCTTCTGAACGAATTCAAGTTCCAATCACACAAAAAGGGAAGATATATCGGGGATCTGATATTTATACACAATCTTATACGCAATTCTTTGGATTCTTCGGCTCTACGTTCACTAATCGATTTCAATATACCTCGACTAGCCTCCCGGTATCAAAATACCTTCCATCTCGACGTTCCAAATACACAACATAAATTTTATTCTCCAATAAACTCAATTTGCAGAAATTGTAATAAATTCGCGACAGTTGACATCTTCTTCCTCACTCAGAATCAATTCAGACAAACCGTTTCCAATGTACTTTCTGACTAACCTATGAACGTGCCATTATTTGGACTAACCTATGAACGTATGATTATCATTTATCATAATCCTTTCAACCAGACATTGTACTCTAACTACTACTAACCTATATAAGTGAATGTATCATTACTTATAACTTTTTCAACCTCATGTTGTAATCTATATTATGTACTCCTATAATTGGGCATCAATAAATGAATAAATAAATGAATAAATCAGTAAACAAGTTAGATTGGCGGAATTGAGTATCCCATAGAAGAAGAAAATCGGAGGATCCCCAGAGCCATGGAGGTCTTGGAAGCCTGGATCATCAACTATTGGATACAACCAAATATGAGTTATTAGGATTGGGATGCCAAAGAAGATCTCATACAGGACTTTGTGAACGGACCATATTTGCTATTGCCAAATTTATTTGGGTACCCGTTTACATTAATTAGTCATTGGAATAAAAGAGTATTCTGTACTGATTTTGAAAGTGGCAGAATTATTTTCGTCTCTCAATATGAATTCTATAAATGTATTTGTTGATTATGAACCAGGACTTGAAGTGTATTTTCAAAGGTTCATAGTTTTATTGTGTGATTTGGAGAATGTACAGTGAGTTTATCTACAGAAATTGATAAAGAATAAGTTAGGTAAAGTATTTTCAACTTAGTTCTCTAGAAAATATAAATTTTAAGAAATTCTAATTGCGTTACTAATTGGCCCTTGCTTCCGCAATGAGAGTTAGCCCCTCGCATCTTTTCAGGAAGGGTTACTTTATAACTTTGAAAAATAAATAAGAAGCGGTTATAACTTATCTATCTAGTCGATCGCTAGGGGTGTGATGTTATGAATTCAAAGTCACAGATAGTCATAATTATAATTGAAAGTTTGTATCGTGAATAAATATAATTAATTAATATTTTATTCTATAGCTAGAAAATTTAATGAGTTAAGGGGGTATATTTTTCGTTAATGGGGTATATTTTTCGTATCTGTCGAGACTTCAAATCTGCGGAAGCTCACAAATCAGTAATTGGTCCCTCATTTACAGTAGGCTGAATTTTGGGTCAGCCATCTGGTAGCCAAGGTATTGCCTCCATATAACAAGACTTGCAAGAATTCAAAACAAATTCATAAGATACCTTAATTTCAAAATAAGAGGTAATTACCAACTTTCTGACACTTGTGGTTTACTTGAACGATACAACATTCTTACTCTTGGAAATAGAAGAAAGCAAAACGATCTCTATATATTATTCGAAATAGTTAATGGTATGATTGACTCTCCATTTCTTTTGTCCTCGGCTCCCTTTCTGGTTCCCGCGAGGCCTACTAGAAGTAGACAATTGTTCTATATATGCTGTCCTAGAACTAGTATGATTCATAATTCTCCAATCTCTAGGATGTGTCTAGGTTATAACACACTTCATTGTGATATTGATCTGTTTTACTGTACATTATTTGCGTTTTCGGAAACACATTAGGGACCTATCCCTCTAAATTGATAACCGATGTGAATTCATTTGTATTAGTATTTTACGAAGTAGAAAAACACAAAGTCATCTCCACAATTTAATATCGCAATCGATTGATTGCTTGATTGATTGATCCAAAAAATTTCAAGAAAATTGAGATCAATTCTGTTATAAACAATCCGAATGTTGTTTCTCTAAACGAACAAGTACAATTTGATTGCCGAAAGTTTTTTAATTCCCTTACTTTTCATTAGATTTCTTTCTTGCGTTGATCTCTGATAAACCGATTGTTCTATGTCATTGTAGATCTGTTCGTTTGGACAGGTGTTAGTCCGGTTGGCTCCGTGTTGTGGTATTCCTTTCTTCTGTAGAGGTCGCACTTCATGGCGTTCGTTGGAATAACTAGTCTGTCATAAACGCACTGACCTTAAATAAATGTTCTACTCTTAGCTATATTTATATACTTGTTACAAATATGGATAGGTGACATCTGAGCTCTTTGCACAGAATACTACTTGCTTCGGTTTGGATTTGCTTCCATTTCATCATTGTTCTGTGCATATTGTTCTTCTGTCATCGTTCCATGGTGGTGTTTTTAACCGACGAAACCAAAAAGGAGGAGGTTCTCTAGTCGACGCATATATTTAATTTTTTTTTATGTATGATCACGCATAACTTTCTACTGAGACGTCCGATTCCGATAATTCTCCTCTCAGTGGATAGGGTGTACTTTGAAGTTGGTCCCATTTGGATTTCAGAAAAGAAATCAAGAACTAATGGTAGCAAAATGAAGGATATTGATCACTCACCCTCTGAATTCTGGTCCGTTAACCGACTCTATCAGGCATAACTTTGTACTGGGATCTTCGATTTGGATGATTCTTTTTTATCAGATAGGGTATACCTCATAGTTGATCATATTTGAAATGAAATGATCCACCCCTATGGGTAGAAAAATAGAGGATGATTGATTTTTCACCTGTGAACAGTGGCACACATATGTAGTTGACATTGACAGACCCTCCTACATCCGTCACAATAATAATAACTTTCTATGAAAGGATGGAATTATATACAAAGTGATGAAATCAACTGACCAGAACTTTCAAAAATAATTCATATTATCTAACATTAAATAGTTAAAGTAGATAATCATATTATTCAACAGTCAATAGTTGAAGTAAGCAAGATAAGTAAGTATTTTGGAAGTGATCAAAAATTAAGTAGGTAGTAATTAGTAGATTCTAGCCAACACACCACGCATATCTTTCCATAGAGTAGTCCGATTTCGATTATTTTTTTTTTCCAATGGATAGGGTGTACTTCAAAGTTGGTTCCATCTCAAGTTGAAAAAAAATGCCACCCCCAAGGGTAGTAAAATGGAGGATATCGATCGTTCATCCTCTGAATTTTGGTCCATTAACCGTTTTTATCAGGCATAATTTTGTACTGGGTTATCCGATTTGGATGATTCTTTTTTAGCCACATAAAATTGAAAAATAATAACTTTTCAACAAAAAAATGAACCGACGAAATACGGAACTGAAAAGTAAAAAATAAAATAAACCTTCTTAGTCTCAATAACTAAGCTCCTAAACTAATGTTAGTAACTAATTTTGAGTCGGCGCCAAACAAACAAGCAGAAGATTTAGGTAAGGCGTAAAATGATGGCATCGAGTTGCGCGGTGACATTCTGATAATTTTTTTAAAGTAATTTAATGATTTCGTTGATTGTTCGTTTGGCGCCGACTCAAAATTAGTTACTTACATGTGTTCAGGAGCCTAGTTATTGAGACTAAGAAGGTTTATTTAATTTTTTACTTTTCAGTTCCGTATTTCGTCGGTTCAATTTTTTGTTAAAAAGTTATTATGACAATTCAGTTTGCTTGTGTGCTGTCATTCACCACTCATTGCTACCATTGTTCCACATGTCGTTAAGTCATTTTAAATCGGCTAGTGTCTTTAGCCTCCCTAGAATTAAAAAAAAATATATTAATTTTAATGGCAAACCTTCACTTTGTCATTTGTTCTGAACATGAATACAAACTAAAATTTTGCATCACTCTCATATGAACTCTCTTGATTTTTGGCTTCAGAAATTCTGGAGATTGTTATAGAGTTTTATAGATAGATATGACTCATTTGACCAAGTTATGTGGTATAATTACTTCTGTGCATATCAAAATTTCAGTCGAGAAACAGAAAAACAGAAGATTATTGATAAATAAAATTCAATGGAAGTACGTTCGGATTGGGAAAATTACCTGACTTATAATTAATAATTTTTTACCCACCATTTTTTTCTTCTCCATGTAAGTAACACATATTGTACTCCAATACCTATGGTTTTACTTCCTTTCTCTTCTTTTATTGTAGAATTTCACATTCAGCTGATGATGAACCTATAGAGGTTCGAAACATGTACTAATCGATGGTTTTTTACCTATCCACCATCACATAACTAATCGATTGCGATATTAAATTGTGGAGATGATGAGATTTTCTACTTCGTAAAATCATACCACTTCACTTTGAGATACAATGGACTTCTACCACAGGTGTATTAGTATTGTTAGGTATGTTGCATTCTCACTTTTGATCCAATATCGATGTGAACTCTTATGTACTTAGTGGATACTGTTGTGGACTGTAGTCTGTTTGTATCCTGAAGCTGATAATAAATAAATAAATAAATATAATTTATTATCTGAACATCGTCGAGAAAACTAGCCTTTGGTTATCAAGACTTTCACTTTTCATGTGAAATTTCACTTGACGATGTTAAGAGACCGAAAAAACGTGGCATTTTTCAATTCCGCGCAGATACAACCGCCGGCAAAAACTGGTATTGTATATTTTAATAATATCTTTCGTGACATACAAGAACCTAATGATCTTCGAAAGACAGGTGATCGCGTATAGCGACTGTGTGTAAACCGAGATGAAAAAAATGCATCTCTCCGAAGTCCCTGTACAAATTAAACCCGTTTCGGAGCATGATTTAGATGTTATCGAGCGGTTTCACTATGATTATGTTCAATATTCTCGAATAAAAACTAATATTGGGCGGTTCGATGTCTAACAAAAATTCAGCTCGTCATGTCGTTAAACCCACGCGTTCTTTGAATTGTACTTATCTTGGTTAACTGATTTTGTTTGGATAGATTCTTCGAGAACACATGAAGCGTCTTTGATTGACGATGTGAAAGATGGGTGCAGCGGATAATATTATGTTTCTCAAGTTGACCTGACCAAGGTGGAAATCCTGATTAATCACTGATAATTTTCAATGGAATATTATAATAATAAAGAATTATTGCAGAAAAAATTCAATTATAAGAATACATATAAATACAGATTGATATTTGCAATATGGAAGGGAAACCATGGTCTATGGTATTTATACACTTGAAATTACAAAATAAAAACAATCTTGTGCATAAGTTGAATTAAAAAATTATACTAATAATTTCTAGATAGCCTATAGTATAGTTAGAATTTACTAAAGAGTACGTTCAGTTGAATAGAGAAGGAAATAATAACTTATAATAAATATTTGCTACACAAAAATACCATTAGGCACTTTAAGGACAGGTCTATGGTATTTCTCTTATTTCAGAATTTATGCATACTAT
This sequence comes from Gonioctena quinquepunctata, assembly GCA_018342105.1. Classification (NCBI taxonomy): domain Eukaryota; kingdom Metazoa; phylum Arthropoda; class Insecta; order Coleoptera; family Chrysomelidae; genus Gonioctena; species Gonioctena quinquepunctata. The sequence goes on from JAFIRS010001184.1 coordinate 345,222, forward strand.
ACAGACTTTACATTTGAGTACAGAAAAGTTGAGACCATAACATTTATTTGGAGCCGCCATATGGATGAACAAAAGGCATATCGAAATCAATCAATCAAGATATGCTTTATTGTCAAATAATGAAATTCTTAAAGACAAAGCTTAGGTACAGAGTTGAACATATAAGTAATAGGTTTGTAAAAATTATAAAAATAATCTGAGATTATGAACATACAGTTAGGTTATAAATAAATAAGTGGTACAAACATGTATATAAAAATAGATAGATATTGTCTAAGATACGCCATATAATATACATTCAAGACGTGCAGACCAAAAGATACAAAGTGTGGTGAATAGGCTAGGTTGAATAAAGGAAAGAATTCAGTTTGTGTGAAAATAAATAAATAAATGAAAACAATGTTACGTGTTATGGAGCTATTGAGAAAATTTGTTATAGTCATACAAGTTCGTCAAGGGTTCTGAGTGAACTCCCAAGTATGTGGAACTGCGACTAGCTAAAGGTTTAAGTTGAAGTATTCATCTAGCTCGTAGAATAATTGTTGTATCAAGATTTCTTTTACATTTCTTCTGAATCGCCTGAGACATGTAGTCTCTCTACTGGTTATGGGGAGATGATTATACATTTTGATGCCATTGTATATTATAGAATCTCTAACCATATTATTAGATGGTCTAGATAGTCTGATATTATTGTTTTGTCAAGTGTTTATGGATAATCATTTGTTACAAGGATATTTTCATGTTTATGTATGAGGGTGACAGATTCTAGTATATATACTGAGATCAATGAATAGCGTTCTACATGAGTCTCTGGGTCTCATTTTGCCAATATATCTCAAGGCTCTTTTTTGTACTTAAAAAACATTTTTGCGCTGGTAAGAACAGCAAGCGCCCCAAAATGCAATCCCATACCTTAGATGAGATTCGATTAGAGCAAAGTACGCAGATCTGGCTGCGTTTATGCTCAAATCGTTCGAGATTACTCGAATTGCGTACCATCCAGAGGACAGCTTATTACAGAGATTGTTAATGAGATAATCGAATTTCAGTCTAGATTCTATATTTAATCCAAGAAAACGTGTCTCTCTTTTGTTGAGGATATTTTCATCCTCCAGTGGTAATCTGGTAGGTTGCAGCAACATTTGATTTTATTAATTTTTTTTATGTTAATTACTAACAAATTGGAGTCGCACCATTGTTTTATTGTAATCAATTCCCTTTCGATGTTATCTATGTTCTGTGAATTATCATGCCATAGGAAAGCCCAACTAACATTATAGGAAAATTATACCAAGCAGTGGGGTAAAACGGCTTCAAGAAGTCCGAATTTACCCATTTCCGAACAAATATTTCACCTTCAAGTACTAACTAACTCCAAAGTTATAATTGGAGTTATAAAAACCATAATTAAGACCACCAAATCTCCTTCAAAAACCAAAAACTCAATAGGCGTAGTGCGTAGTATGAAATTACTTGTTATGGACTTCAAATATACCTTCACAGCATCATGGGTTAATAGAGTTATTTACTAGGTTAAATTTTACCTAAAGGTAACCAGCAAAATGTGTTCAAAATACTTGGAACTCTCAGGAAAAACCTTCTGGTGAATATTTACCTAATTATTACCTCATGTGTGTTCATATAGTCAGGGAATTGACAAGTCAGTAAACAGGTCTACTATATACTCTTAATTACCTATTTTGGCACCGATTAAGTTAAAGGAGTTGCCTGGACATTTCTTGACTTAGTTTATACCTACTGTTCTACAATGAGGGCGAGATTACCACAATATTTGTCTAATCAGACTAAATGTCTACAACGAAGTCAAAGTTAACTAAGATAAAATCCTCATAGTAACTTAGTCTATCATCAGATATTAAAGACCAAGTCGATTCAGATGAGGATGACATGATAGAATTTACTTCCTTTAATTTTTTTATTATTAGAAATCTATAAAATGCCGAGCAAAAATTCGAATAGAGTTAGTAAACCATACAGGTATGTCACCAACTATTATCGATTAGCTGCCAGAAAATATAATCCTAAACCATCCTATACTTTCCGATGTCCAGAGATCAGAGCCAGCATCTTCCACTCAGTTGGCTGATAAATTGTATATTTCCGGGCACCGCATGCGGAACGCAGAAATGTCAAATCAAAATTATTCAGCCAATCACAACACACCATTTTATATTTAAAATGTTATAATTGGCTATTTCTCTTCGGAAAGAGATTCTCTCATTAGACCATAACATTAATCATGGTTTCTATTCTGGGAAGATGTGCACTGAAATATAAATATCGCGTACTATTATCAACATTACTGATGGATTTGATATTTAATTTCAGAATAAACACTGATTACAGGGTTTTGTAGTCTATATCCATTTCTCTGAGTAACTATAGGTTACTTGGCTTTACCATTAACATCAGCAAATAATATTGATTTTTTCACCCCGTATTGTCATTTGAGTGTTTCTGCACAGAACATAGAATAAGTAAAACATAAATTTATTATCCACGATTCGCAATCCATCCAGAGAACGAAACGTATAGACATGCATGAAAAAACATCCAATAACATATATTGTATTTCATCACGTGACCACAATGTGAAAGGGCCTGAAATCCCAAGATAAGGAAAATGGACTTCAAAGTCAGGAATGAAGGTTACTTTCGACTTTGAACAAAGTCTTTGTGTTCTCATAGTCAAAATTTTAAGGAATTTCGACATATAGGTCCCATATGGAACCTACGCCATATTTTTCGGTTTGAACCGTTTCCCCCATTGTAAAAATAATACATAATTTTCTCGAATCGACCACATTTTAATGATTGGTAGTCAAAAAATAGGTGAATATGATATGATATGATATACATACTTCATCTATAAAATCAGTTTTTGAAGTGTTTGATGGAAAAAGTTGTGAAAGTAGACATAAATTAATGGTGTTTTTTCATACAACTTTAATAATTTGATGGACGACTAAAAATCAACATTATCACAGAAAAGTTTGTATCGCAAATAAAATCACAACTAGGTGTGAATGCGAAACCATCACTTATTGCATTCTCTGCTATACGTTTATTGGCAGTTCTTTCTTCATACGCCATGTTCATGTCAACTTCAACGCTTTCACGAATAAGCATGTAGGTTAAGATACACAATATATAGTGAACTTTTATCATCTTCTTCTAACCTGCCATGGTTTATTGTTTGTTTTATTACAGTGTTTATAACCTGAAATAGGTAAAAATTACTACATTTTTACCATCAGTCGACTAGTCGGGAGGCAATTTTACCTATTTATGCCTTCAACTTATAAGGAAACATGTCTTAATTTCCCAAATTTCGACTTCTGAATTACTTCCATTTTTTTCCCATAATGGTAAATTTAAGGTAATTATAATGTAATAATTACCTTCGCCAATTAGGGCGCTGACCTATTCGAAGGTCGAAATGACGTTAGTTTTACCTATAATGTTTGTTGGGAGTTGTGTCATCCGCAAATGGAGTGATATTGGCAGTGATGTTCAGGAGGTTTATATCATTAATGTAGAGCAAAAAGAGAATGGGTCCAAGTACTGAGCCCTGAGGTACTCCCAATTCAATACCAGCCCTATTGGAGTCAGTGCAACAGCGCACTTTTTGACTACGATTGCTCAGATAGGATTTCATCCATTCAAGGCCCGAATTTCTAAATCCGTGAATTGCGAGTTTCTGTAGCAGAGTATCGTGACTTACGCAATCGAACGCTTTTGAGAAGTCGCAGAATATCGTCACTGTGTAGTCGCCTGCATTGATATTCATGTATACTTCCGACATAAAAGAAAATAGGGCGTCATTGGTACCTTTGTTAGGCCGAAAGCCAAATTGTTCTGGGCAGATTATGTTGTTAATTAATACGAAGTTTCGAATGTGGATCTCCACTATTCTTTCAATTATTTTAGCTGAGCTAGGCATAAGCGATATGGGCCGGTAATTGGAGGGGTCACTTTCAATTTCTCCTTTATGGATAGGGATAACCACAGAAGTTTTCAGGACGAGAGGGAAAGTTCCAGTTCTGAACGAGATGTTGATTAGTTCAACCAAAGCTGTCAAAGCAATATCAGGAAGATTAAGAATGACTTCAATTGAAATATCATTTATCCCTGAGCAGTTTTTGTTTTTAATATCTCTCAGGATCTCTATGAGTTCACTGAGGATGGTGTCGGAAAGTTGAAACTCGTTAGCAATATTTATATTTTCCAGGTATGACAAAAGTGAGTTGGGAGCTGTAATATTTTGAGTGACTTTAAGTGCTATATTGCAGAAGTAGGTATTGAGTTCGTCGAGCTCAATAGATACAGTCTGCTTTGTTTTAGTTTTGCCTCTCAGTTCGTTGACAATTTTCCAATATTCTTTACTTCTGTTATTCGATTCCTCCAATCTAACTCTGTAATGAGTATCTTTTGCTAGTTTGAGGACGCTGCGATATATTTTTCTATATTTGAGGTAATAGCTTTGGAAGAACGGCTCATTAGTGTATTTGAGGATGTTATGTAGAGATTTCATATTTTCAGCTGAAATGTTGATTCCACTAGTTATCCATGATTTTTTCTTCTCTTGATATTGATTTATTGAATTGCTCCAAATAATCAGGAATTATAAAACAATCAACATATCAATATTCTGAGCCGAATCAATCATGCCATGAAAAAATTTTGATTCTGTAGTGCTATCCATTTGCTATCCATTTCTTTATTATTTTTTTCAACAGGTATTTGAGGGTTTCTAATTTGATGTTTTCAGGAATTTGATTGAATATACTTGGAGTGACTAAGTGAACCGCTATCTTTATTTACTCTGGGCAATATGGCGTGTGATGCAATGCTGGATCTTGAAAAATATATTTATTCGGATTTTTTTATATATTTTTTTTTCTGAAAGGTGAAGACTAATATTGTTTTCGTATGAATCTGTCTGAATCGAGTATTTTTAGCTCATTGCACAGTAGATTTTTGAGAACCTTTTTTTGTAATACTTCCAATGGTTTTAGAATATTTTTTCTCATGCCACCCCAACCAATTATACCTAAACTCAATAGAGGATCTACAAGTGGTAGTTATTGTTCCCAATTTTCCAATAATGATTTCCGGTTTTAAAATTTATAAAGAATTTATCTTATTTTATTTTTTAATTTCTTTACTTGTATATCCCATCTCACAAAGGAATCCAAATGAATTCAGAGATAATTGTGGGCGAGGATAAATCCACCATTTTGTTTTTGACCTGAATATGTTTATAGTTTGGCAGAATATTTTCATAAGATTATTTTAGTTTTGCCTACATTTACAGTCAGTAGATTAGAGTTGAACCATTTTGTAATTATTTTAAGATAATTTTCCGTCATTCACCTCACACTATCCCACGATTTCCCTATATACACCATTACGGTATCATCAGCGGAAGAGATGATCGTACCCGACGACTTAGTATTGACCAATATATTTTGATGAATTATAAATAGAATTGGTTCGAGTACTGTTCTTTGCGGTACGCCACAGTTCACATTACTCAATATTCCATTCAATTTAACTTTTTGTTTTCGTTCTTTCAGATTTTTTCAAAAATATCCAGTACTACTCCTTGCACACCCAAATATTCCAGACTCTCCAGCAAAATTCCAGGACTCACTGTATCAAAGGCTTATGCCAGGTCGACAGAAACACCAAGACATGCAAGTTTACTATCCACAGCTTCATAAGTTGATGATGTTAAGTGAGCAATGGCATGCTGGTTGCTGCTGAGATTTTCTCTGAAACCGTATTGTTTATCAGAAATCATTTTGTATTTGTTTAGGTAGAAAACCAAGCGGTTTTCAATTAGTTTTTCAAACAACTTCGAAAAAGATATAGAAAAGTTGAAGATATCTGTCTAGACTTGGACATATTTGTTGTGTCTCCGCTTTTGTAAATTGGTATTACATGCGTTTCTTTAAAATGTTTAGCTACCCTACTCCGTTGCATGGAGAGGTTGAAGATATGGCATAGTGGTTCGAAAATGTAGTTGGCTGTCTGTTTCAATACACCATTTTTTATTCCATCAGGACCAAGTGACGCGTATTGTATCAAAGTTAGAATGAGGCTTTTTACTTCGTCTGAAGTTGTTGGTGTCAAATACATAGAGTTTGTATACTGTTCTAGCTCTGTATTTTTTCCGTGTTCTATTTCTATTTTAGCTGTTGAATATATACCTACTCCAGAGGAAACGTTATTGAAATTATTTGAGATTTCCTGTTTATTATTTAATTCAGTTCCGTCTTCTAGAACCATTTTATTTATTATTTGAGTATTTGTTTTATATTCTTATGTGAATTTATTTATTACTTTCCACATATTTCTTGATGAACCTGCATTTCTTTGTATTTCTGATATGAAATAGTAACATTTTGCATTTTTTATTAACTTGTTTGTTTTATTTTTGTTTTCAATTTTAACTTCAATGATCTTTATTGCTTTTTGAGTAAATGATCTGAATTTGTTGAGGAATACTTCAAAGGCAAGTTTAGCGTCAAAGCAGGTGAATACAGTTTCCCATCTCTCAATTTCCATTAGTCTTATGAGCGAAAAATCAACAGATAGACAGATTTTGTTTCATTCATTACAAAATGTTTGAATTCTTTAGGTGGTATAAGCATGTATGAGATATCCGGGATATACAATTTCTCAACAACTTCTAGATACAAACATGCATAAGAGCCCTCTGAGAAGGTGAATATTTTTTATCCCATATGTCGGAACAAAACAAGAACATGTTTTGTCTCATTCGAACCAAGAAAAATTGGATGAACCTATTTTTCGACATTAAACCAAAATTGAAATGAGATAAAGGGAAATAATGAGGTATTTCCTGATATTATTCATTGAAAAATTAAAGCTATATTCATTCATATAACCTTGAAGTACTGAATAGCTGCTCGGGATAAACATGGGAATTGATATCGAGAAAACTAAGAGTATGGTAGTGAGTAAAATAGGGATAAGCGAAAAACAGACTGGTGAAAAACATCAAGTGAGAAGGTCAACAAACAGTTCAACAGAACACATGCTCTAAACTTTCTTCTCCGGAAGGAGGGTCCAGAATAGATCAAAGAAGAAATTATTAAAAAAGAATTATGCCCACTGTATTATATAGTATTGAGAAAACAAAAAAACATGCAAGCAGCTTTAATGCTATGGAAACAAATTTTTCAAGAAGAACAGAGAATGGAGGTAAAAGAAAAACTGAAACACGTAGAAAATAACTAAATATCAGATTTATTAGGAAGAAAATGAAGTAGGTGTAGTAAAAGTGGTTTGGTGCCGTATATAGTATGTCAAGTCACTTCTAGGTCGACAGTGCTCTGCGAAAAATACATTATTTGCACGAAATACAAAAATATATTTTATAAGTTATGCCTATTATATACATTACCGAGATAAAGATTGTAATACCTACTTGCATAAATATATTGATTTTTATACAAAAATACGGTATTATAGAGAATGACTAGGTACACTATATAGATCGCCGGCATCATATATATTTAAAAATTGGCATTTAGTGAAATGCATTGTATCGCAGAGTGTTTTGATACTGAAAAGTTCCATTGCTTTTTCCATTTCCTGCAGTTAATTCACCAAGAAAATTCCATGCTTTTATTTCGAATAATAATCTACGAAAACAGTTGTTTCATCTTTACTGTATACTCCAATGATGAGGATATTTTTATTATTTCCAATAAAAAACTTCTGAAAGTCGTATAATCTTATCCTGGTACATGTTTACTAAATATTCCCATTTCCTGTTGATTTTTCCATCGTGTTTGATGATTTGGCGATGAAAAGCATTGCCTCTTCCACTGGAACCATGTTATACCTCGTTATCGAACAAAGTGAATCATTATTCAACCTGCATATGATACCAAGGTAAATTACCTCGTTCACTCACGCGAGTGGCTATCATCCAGCGGAAGTAGAAGAAGCCAATTACGATATAAAAATATTTCACATGAATGAACACTCGAAATGTAACTCGACGAGTTCAATGAAATGGATATTCATTTTTAATTCTGCTCTTTCATTAGAATGCAAACCAGGATTTCACATCACTCCCATGTGAACTTTCTTGATTTTCAACTTTAGAAATACTAGAGATTGATATAAAGTTTTATAGATAGATATAATTACTTTTGTGCATGTAGAAATTTCAGTCGAGAAACAGAAAAACAGAAGATTATTCATAAAAAAAATTCAATGGAAGTACGTTCGGATTGTAAAACTTACCATGCAAGGCATATGAAAAATAAAAAAGTTATCCAAAATATAGATAAACAAACAAAGTAATAATCTGTGAGTATTTTACCGTATCATCAGCTCTTTTTGACACACGTCCTAATTACTTTCGGATCAATACCATAAATTAAAAATTTGTTTCCCAAAGTTATCAATGTATTCAAAAGTGAACTCAATCTTGAAATATCACAGAAAAATATCCTTCCAATAAATAAAATATATACAAAATTGAAAGATTAACAATCTACACTAATGAAAAGCAATTTAGTTTATAGTATTCCTTGTAGTTCTTGTGACAAGAATTACATTGAACGAACAACTCGAACTTTGAAATTAAAAATCACTGGCCATAAAAGTGATTGTAGACTCCAAAAACATTCTTGTACACTCTCTGATCATGTAGTGAACCAATATCACATAATGAATCATCATGATACAAAAATTAGACATCAAGAATAAAATTTGACAAGAAGACTCTTTTTAGGAATGGTTTCGATTAATAGTGATGAAAATATCATAAATAAGAGATCTGACCAACTTAGCAAAACGTCTATCAGGGAGACAATTGAAGTCGTTATGTCGATATACTTTATATACATATATTCGTCAATATAATTCATTTTTTCGTCGACCTCTACAAAAAATTATATTTTACGTACTAATTTGCGAATGAAAAATCGATTATTTGTTAAGCCAAGTATTTTTCGTCCGCAGACACATTTCGTCCACTTAATAAAAACATAGGCGCCTGTGACAAAAACTTTCATTTGCTTTTGTCAAATTAATTATTCACGAAATCCGCTAGATTTTACGTGTGAATAAGACCGTGGTGTGAATATTAGTGTTCATAATAATCAAGAATGGATAGTGATAGCGATGTGGATATCAGTAACACTCCTCCGGAGCTGCAGAAGTTGGCAATTGGATTTACTCCCCCAGAAATCACGAATTTTATACGAAAAACAATACAACACATTCAAGAACTGGCGTCAGAAAGATAATGTCGAGAATCTCTCAGAAAATGTTCTTCTGGCCTATTTTTCTAGTTAAGCTGGCAATAATTATAAGTCATCAACGCTATGGTCAATATACTCTATGCCTAAATCCACATTAGCCATTGAAGAAAACGTTAACATATCCAAATTTCCGAAACTTGTTGCATTTTTGAAAAAACAAAGCGTTGGATACAAAGCGAAAAAATCTAGAGTATTTAGTCGAGATGAAATAAACAGATTTCTTCGTGATGCCCCAGATGAAATTTATATTTTGCACAAGGTAAAATGTTTTAATTTATTTTGCTGATGTATTTATTGTTATACTATTAAAGCTCTGTTTAATTATTGGAATTGCTGGGGCTTGTAGAAGAGACGAACTACGTAAAATAACGACCAAAGATATTGTTGATCAATGCGACATGCTTGTAATAACCACTCCAGACTCGAAAAATGGTTGAAGATGAGTTTTTACAGTTACAGACAAACTTTGCGACGGAGTGAATCCTTTAGAAATATTTCGACAATACGCCAACTTAAGACCGACGCATTGTAATCATAATATATTTTCCGTCAATTATGAATAAGGAAAGTGTACAATGCAAGTGATTGGTGTGCATACATTAGCGAAGATACCTAGCTTGATCGCAAAATACTTAAAATTGACAAACGCACTAGAGTACACCGGTCATTATTGTCAGCGCACATCTGCAACACTTTTGGTAAATACCGGCGCAGATATTCTGTCATTAAAATAGCACGGAGGATGGAAATCCTCAACAGTCGCCGTATCAAAAAGCATTTTGACAGGTAAAGCACTCCAAGAGAGAGGTTTTGGAAATAGTGCTGCTGGAGCACCTGCATCTGAAGCTGCACCAACAAGTACCCAAAATCAAAACTTGTCTCTTGCATCTTCTTCGACAGCAGGAATTAATATCAATAATTGCACAAACTGTACGTTCAATATTCATCTTCGAAATTGATTTTGTATAATTAAAATAGAGAGTTGTTACACTTCAAATCAGAATATATTTTGTTTAAACTCATTAAAATTATGATCGAGTCTGCAGTTCGAAGAGTGGGACGTAGCCGAGGCCAGAAAAAAGGGAGTGCTTACTTCCATAAAGGTCGACGAAAAAATGTAATATGCACCTAGGCGAAAAACTGTCTATTGTCTCGCCTGCTTGCTAGCCTCGGCTATCAATTTGCAGGCTCGACAATAATAAACAGTTTTTCGTCCTTGGTACATAAATAACTATTATATGAAAGTTCATACCATTTTTCAAATTTAATATTTTTAACCGTTTCATTTTGTAGCCTTGATAAAGCCACAATGAATTTATCGAAATCTTGGAAAATTAAAGAAGAGTTTTCCTTTATCGAAACCTGACTGAATGCTAATTCTACAAAATATTATAAGTACAGTCGGGAAAAGAATTCACTATATAGAAAAGTATTATGGTTGTGTGAAACTGTCCAATAAACTTTAATGAATCCTTTAGTTCAGGGAGAGAAAATCTATTGAGGAAAACGTACCATAACAATATGAAATATTTTATAGTCCAGAGTATAACTTTGGCTAGTTTGTGTTATTTTTCGAAATTTTCTATGTTAATACAATCTAATATAATGCACATATGGAAAATGAGTGACTGATATACATAAAAAGTCGTTAAAATATTTTTTCATAATCATAGGAACATGTTGAAAAGGGAAACATTCCCAATTGAATATTGAAAGGAAGATTTTTTTTTTGTGAATTGAAAAATCCACGATTAAAATGAAGTTATTTTTTGTGAATGTCTAACAGAAAACAACTACTTCCCCGGCTAAAGCCACGCTGGACATTGAACTACATCTGATAGATATTCTGAAAAGGCCCTAACTCAAAAGAAAAAAATCTGAAATTGAAAATCTGCATTTTCATTCAGATAGTTATTTGATTTTCTATTCCAGTCTTAATTAAGAACTCATAAAGATGAATGAGGCAAAGAAGAATGTTTTCCAAAAAGAGTACTCACCGGAAATCATTCGTAACATTGACGCAGGAGAGACATCGCATTCACTAGGTCTTCAATACATTTTTGTCGACGAAAATCTATTTCACGCTTCCACGATCATCAGGAAAACCGGAAGAAATGGGAAACACATTTTTAAGAAGCAATCTCACTTGGCAAAGATGGAAAAAGTTAGAATTATTTCTTTTGGAGAGAGGAGTGTTTTCTGACATTAAAACCTGTCATGGGGTATGATAGATTGATTTGTTGAAAATATAAACAGGATGTTCATAAAATCAGATGTGGAATCATCTGCGACTGAAAGATAAACTTTAGTCACTATCTTCCATCGTCAAGATAACCTCTTGTGGGGTATTCATGTTGAAAAGGGAAACATTCTCAATTGAATATTGAAAGAAAGATTTTTTTTCTGTGAATTGAAAAATCCACGATTAAAATAACTTCATTTTAATCGTGGATTTTTCAATTCACAGAAAAAAATATTTCTTTCAATATTCAATTGAGAATGTTTCCCTTTTCAACATGAATACCCCACAAGAGGTTATCTTGACGATGGAAGATAGTGACTAAAGTTTATCTTTCAGTCGCAGATGATTCCACATCTGATTTTATGAACATCCTGTTTATATTTTCAACAAATCATAGGAACATATTTCTTATATTAAATGTTTATATAATATTCAAGGCTATCGATCTCCGGAATATATTCCTTCAAATCATCAGGGAAGAAATAATCTTGAATTTCAAATGACAAACCATAAGAAACCGGACACTTCATATTCCCAACAGTATTTTCCATTAGTGAACATCAACTTAATGCATTTTCAATAAAGATATAATATTTCTTCGTATACAAAAACTATTTTTACTTCGGCTTGGTCCGCTGGCACGTCTTTCTTTTGTCACCCTCCCCGGAATTGAACAGCGTAAAAAAATAAGGGGTCGCAATGGCTATATGGATTACCATCACCCCAAACATATTATAGATTGAGTAAGTTTGATGACGGAAGCATGCAATTTCGAAGCGGAGGGGCCACTACCGGTCACATTTTCCATCGATTTATGTTGGACAGATTCTAGCGACGGTTTTATGAATTTCGGACGGCTTGACAGTGATTTATTCATGGAATATCAGAAAAAAATTACATGGAAATTTTATGTGCGATAACTTTAGCATCAGGTGTCACAAACGCGAGACTTGTGTCAGTATATTTTGTTGTATTATATTATATTTGTATATCAACCGCACTCACATCAATCATCAGATATGTTTAACGCCATAAGACCTGTGGAAATTTTGATTTCCCTTTAAAGTTATTTCGCCACAATTAGCAAAATTACTTTGAGCTACCATCTGTCCCAATTCCCTAATAATCTCCAGGTCTACACAGATGCACCCAAACAAATCAATGGCGTTGGTTGCGCCTTCTTCATTCTCATCTCCAATGTATGTGCACCGTACCGTTTAAACGAGAACACCTCAATATTCTCAGCAGAAGCAATTGTCATCGAATACATCAAAGAGCACTCAGTAAAGAATGCAGTCATCATCTCGGACTCCCTCTCGGTACTTATGAATATATCACAAGCGGTAGATATATTCTCCCCCCATATAAATCCCAATATAATGAATCTGAAAATGTTACTGATGAAGCTAATGGGCAAAGAACACGACATCATACTCATTTGAATGAAGGCGCATATAGGCCTTCAGAACAATGAGGTGGTAGATGAACTTGCCAAGAGTATCGAAAATGGGGAATTAGTATCTAACGAAATATACATAGACAAATGCACCTCCCTGTATAGGAAAAAACTCAAACACAATTGGAGAGATTATTGGAGACAATACCAAATAAAACTTTTTAACAAAAAATTAAACCGATGATAAAATCAACTGAAAAGCAAAAAATAAAATAAACCTTCTTAGTCTCAATGATAATTATTGAGCTCCTGAACTAATGTGAGTAACTAATTTTGAGTCGGCGCCAAACAAACAATTATCGAAGATCATTATATTACTTTGAAGAAGTAATCAAAACGTTGCTATGCATCTTGCTGCCATCATTTTACGCTTTACCTAATTCAATTGCTAGTTTGTTGGGCGCCGACTCAAAATCAGTTACTCACATTAGTTTGGGAGCTCAATTATCATTAAGACTAAGAAGGTTTATTTTAATTGTTGCTTTTCAGTTGATTTTTTCATCGGTTACATTTTTTGTTAAAAAATTTATATTTTTCAATTTTTTGTGGCTGAAATCTACTAATTACTACTTTTTTTTATTACTTCCAAAATACTTACTTACCTAGCTCACTTCAACTATTAACTGTTGAATAATATGATTATCTACTTTAACTATTTATTGTTATATAATATATTCTTTTTTTCAGTTCATGTTAGTTGATTTCATCACTTTGTAAATAATTCGATCCTTTCATAGGATGTCATTATTGTGACAGATGTAGAAGGATCTGTCAACGTCAACTACATATGTGTGCCAATGTTCACAAGTGAAAAATAAATCATCCCCTATTTCTCTACCCATAGGGGTGGATTATTTCATTCCAAATTGGAATATGATCAACTATGAGGTATACCCTATCTAATAAAAAAAGAATCACCCAAATCGGAAAACCCACTTATGCCTGATGGAATCGGTTAACGGACCAAAATTCACAGGTGAACGATCAATATCCTCCATTTTGCTACCCTTAGGGATGGAGTTTTTTGTTCAAATCCAAATGGGACCAATTTCGAAGTACACCCTATCCAATGAAAAAATAGTTATCGGAATCGAACTGCTGTGTAAAAAATTATGCGTGATCATACATAAAAAAAATATACGCGTCGACTAGAGAACCTCCTCCTTTTTGATTTCGTCGGTTAAAAAAGACACACCCGTTACTCCTATCTTCATCCTGAAATTCCCCAAGAAACTTGACACAAATGCCTAAATTACCCATGCAGCAGTATCGTCACAATTAGTCGCCTCAAGTTTGGGCACGCACTTCATCCCACTCATTCCCACAAGATTGAAATATCCAACTCCAATCTATGTGAAACTTGCAACGTCGTCGGAGACCTCGATCACCTCTTTTTCGGGTGCAATAAGTACAGGATCCAATCTGATCAGCTAAATAGCAGCCTAATAAACACAAGATATTTCCACCTCACAATCTAATGTCGCTCTTGGCAATGAATATACATGCAATCTTCGTTACACTCTTAATATTTCTGGCATCATGCAACCTAAAGCTGTAGAGTAGGTTAATGTCGTCAACTCTGTTTAGTAGTCCACAATCCTACACTATACTTCTTACCCTGGTGCACCTCCCTTGTGTTAGTCAGTCACCCTAAACGACCTCTGGGTGTGAAGTGCGTCTATCCCTTTCCCAGTTTGCTTCTATATATTGTCTGTTCTGTCGTGTTACGTTGAATTAGGTTCTCATAAATGAACATTCCAATCCAAAACATAAATAAGTTACTGGCTATAATGTGCTTATGCACCAGGGCCACGAGAAAAAAAATTGGTTCAACTCGCGAAATGCTCTACAAATGATTCTACAATTCGGGTGGTACCCCAAGAGAGTCATAGTGACGACCTTGTCTATTACACTCAGTGATCTGTCGCTCCAAGTCTGCCTTGCATGTTCTGACAGTTATGTTGGGGCACTACTCCAAGGTCACCGATGCTAGGGGCCGAGGAGACAAGTCGTGTCCTGCCACGTGCAATGTCCGTTCACTAACCAAAGCTGTACCAGAACAAGTTCCAGGACTCGACTAGTATTTCCTGGCATTGTAAACGGCTGCATCAGGGTCCGCCACCTCGAGCTCCCTAACCAAATGTCTGGCTCAGTTGATGGCATAGAAACCACAGGGGTCCTAGCCTGTCCGTTTACCTCACCCCTAGAACGTCGGCATGAAACGGCTTCAGAGGTCATCAGCCCCACCACCTCGCTCTGTCTACAACAATTATTTCCCTGACTTCGCCCTCAAGCTGGGCACCGCAGTTCGCTCGGCTTGGATACTAGACCCAGTAGTCTCTGATTGAGACCAATTGCCACTCTGTAAACTCAGCTATTGCTTCATCGTTTCGCGGGTCCGACACCTTCATCGCCCCTCCCTGCGGCCTGGTAGAGTTATGGAACTCTCCAATCTCTCCGTCCATTGCATCACATTCCTGGACGAGATACACACTGTCCCCCTTGGCGAAACCTTGCTGTCCCTAAGAGGCCAACACCACGTGAGAGGTTATCAGAGCCAAGGCTGATAAGGGCTTCCCTTCCCTTAGTACCCATGTCAGCAGAAGCCACGTCTTATGGGTCAACGCCGAAACTTTTTCTAGTTTCTACAACACATTACTTGTTACTGTGGACCACGCCCTTTGCCCATCCATGTTGGGATCGGGTAGTTGCTGCACAGGTTATGGGCTGTCGGCGTGTGGTCTGCCAAGCATCAGTCTTCGGATACCAGAACGTCTGTACACTCCGCTCTTCGACACCTCAATCGGCCTTCCCCCCACCTGGAATGACCTCGGAACCAGGCTGTACCGGATACACAAACCCTAACGGCTGATCCACCGGTACAAAGCATCAGTGTCTTTCGTTCCGACACCTCTCTCGGCAGTGCCTCGGGTCCATCATGCCGTGGAACCCGTAACAGCCAAGCACCGCAGCTTTTCAACCCCCCTTGCTATCGGTTTGAGAGCTTGTCGGGACCACGTTTCCACTTTCCAGGGGCTGGAAGGTACTGCGCCTCCAGTTCTCGACACATTAGTTCCCCGCCCTTTCGTTTTGGTTGGTGACACAGTTGAAGCATTCTATGTTAAATTGAATAAGTAATTGTTGTTGAATAAACTAATTAGGATATACAGGGTGAATAAGGGCGGCGAACTTCAGGAGATGATTCTGCATGAAAAAATAATGACAGTTTGCTATATAATTTTTGTCCGCAAATGCTTCGTTTTCCGAGATACGGGGTAGATAGTGACTAAAGTTTATCTTTCAGTCGCAGATGATTCCACATCTGATTTTATGAACATCCTGTTTATATTTTCAACAGATCTAGGAATTTTATTTTTATCATTGGTGCGCATACGGGTAATGATCTCAATTTTTTCAAGGAAAAAAATGGTACTTCACTGAGATATTTCAAATAAAAAATCATTTTTGAATTTCTAATTCGATTTGTGACAAAAAATCTCTGCCGCCTTTTTTCCGTATGGGGCGTCGTTTTTATGCAAAAAAATAAAACATCTTAACGCGTATTTGTCATTACTGCAACACATTATCTAGTAACGATGCTAGTGGTTACTGTCAACATTCTGTTGAATATGAATATTTCAATAAAATGTCAAATTAGTGTTTCTTCATTTTTAAGGTTTCAGTTTGGTATAATATTGATGATAATAAGTAATTTATTTTCCTTTTATCGAAAAGAATGGCAATTCAAACAAATGCGGAATTGTTAGACATGCATTTTGTCCATGATCGAAGTAATAGAAATGGTCGGCAAGCTCGACAATTGTATGCTGAGTTGTATCCAGGACGTAGGGTACCCCATCACACAATATTTGCTGGTCTTCACGAACGTTTGAGAAACAAAGGGCTGACTGCGGTCGCCTTCGAGAAGTACGAACTATGCAACTAGAAGAAGCGGTTCTCGAGTTAATTGCGGAGTCCCTGAAACAAGTACTTGAAAAATTGTCAACATACTGAATGTTAGCAACTTCACTGTATTTAAAATTCTCAAAGAACAGCAATTGTATCCGTTTCATATTCAACGTGTGCAAGCTCTTCTACCCAGAGACTTTTTTCCGCGCCTAGTTTTTGCCATTGGATTCTTCATCAAATCGCTCAAATTCCTAATTTTTTCAATGGTGTTTTGTTTACAGAAGAGGCTAATTTTGGACGACAGTGTATACAAAATTTCCATAACAATCACCTCTGGGCTGGGGAAAATCCACATGGAATCTTTGAAGCTCATTTTCAGCATCAGTTTTCAGTAAATGTATGGCTTGGGGTATTTGATGATCATTGAATCGTTCCATATTTTCTCCCACAACGACTAACAGGCAACTCCTACCTTAATTTCCTACAGGACGAGTTACCTGTTCTGCTTAAAGAAATTCCTCTACAGCTGAGACAACACTTCTGGTTCATGCATGATGGTGCACCAGTCCATTTTAGCATTATTCGTTGGTTGGATAGGTAGGGGAGGTATGGAACAGTGGCCTGCTAGATCTCCGGATTTATATCCTCTAGATTTTTGCATTCGGGGTTTTCTCAAGTCTTAAGTCTCAAGTCATTAGTTTATTCCATTCCCGTCGAAAATGTTGAAGACCTGAAGAATCGAATTATAGCCGGCTGTGAGACAATACGAAATACACCAGGAATATTTGCACGAATACGACAATCAATGAGGCGAAGAGTTTAATCTTGTATCACGTCTGAGGGAGGTCATTTTGAACACTTGTTGTAGCTTGGCGCCTATTTAGTTATTAGTATTTTTTTTCTGTTATTGTTGTGGTTTAACGTTATTGTATTAGATAGTTCTTGATAATGTATTGAAGAAATGAGAAATACACGTGAAGATGTTTTATTTTTTTGCATAAAAACGGGGCCTCATACGAAAAAAAAGGCGGTCAAAATTTTTTGTCACAAATTGAACTAGACATTCAAAAATGATTTTTTATTTGGAATATCTCAGTGGCGTATCATTTTTTTCTTCAAAAAAATTGAGATCATTACCCGTATACGCGCCAATGACGAACATAAAATTCTCAATTGCATGTCAAAAAATGCACAATAATCACCTCTTAGAACTCACCAAATTTCATGTGCATGTCTCGACCGGTTTCAGAGCAATAAATAAATAAATAGTCAGTCATTATTTTTTCATGCAGAATCACCCCCTGAAGTTTGTCGCACTTATTTACTAACACCCTGTATTTATCCCATTACCACCATAACTTTTCCCAATGGAATTCAAAGAGAACATGAGTTCTGGGATTTCAACCCAATTTTCAATGTGATTCGAGGAATATTTTCTCAAATATCATTGATGCTAGGGATTTTATCACACAAATGTTCCCTCGAGCAATGAACCTCTAGGAAATTCATCTCGTGCAATTTACAATCATATTATGGAGATTAAATCAGATAATATGACCGCAAATCACACTTTTGTCTCCTCGGAATTTTGAGCTGTATGTTGATTTTTTCGAATGTAAAATGAACTATCGTTATTCAAATATTTTTTTATTCCCTTCACACTTGTGGAAAAAAGTCTATACACATGCGGTTATAATTTTTTTCACACTTCTGAATGCAAGTGAAGTGGAAATGTGATTCTGAATATCGGCATCGTTGATTCTTGGCATGTTACCACACAACATACATTATTTGCCCTGTTATTAGCATGTTGTAATATTATTTTGATCGAGTAACTTTTCAACCGCATATGCAAATATACCGTCTAATTTATGCATATTGATTTTACACTTTGACTTTTAATTTAGTTGATGGAAAATTTATTGATCAAACCGGTACATATAAATAGCCAATAACTTAGGATTACAGTCCACGATAAATATAAACGACCACCCATATGTCTATTTACTGTAAATAATGACTATTTATCTAATTTGTCATAATTATTTATGACTGGGTGACCGAAAATGAATACGTTTGAAACGGACAGTACACACCAAGATGCAAAAAAGTAATAAAAATATTCGGATCCATCTGATTACTCATCCTGTTACTTTAGGGAATGCCTTTTTCTATAGATTCAGATTCAAATATATTTATTTCCCAATCGGTTACAGTGTAGAACAGCCAAATGGAATGAATTCGTTATTTCAGTTATTGTGAACTTTTATAAAAAATCCCGAGATACGTCAATTTCAGATTTTTAAATGTCATCCTGCAATGAAGAAATTTCATCCCTACTTTTGACCCCCTTCGAGTGACAGTTACAACCCCCAAATTTTCAAATGGGAAGTGGACATCGTTTGAAAGGTTTCTTCATTCTCTATTCAAAACTATAATTTTTTTCGAATTCTTCGCAGATATAAAAAAAAACATCCAAATGACGTAATTCGCCTCAACACGCTGAAAATTAATACTCATACCGTTTCTTGATAATTGAAGTAAGAAATAGTATATTGTACACTATATTTTTTCTACGACTATTTTAATCATATTATTAGAAATCTGTTATCTTTTCATAACAGTATCTATCATACACTTTCATATCATCATTGAAAATACAAATATTGAAAAATATTATGAAAATCGAACATTACTCTTATTGATTTCATTGAAATAAAAATACAATTTAAGGAATTGAACCCACTAACCTCCAGGGTGAAAAATCCGGGACAACCCTGAATTAACACTTCCATCCAATCTCTATCTTATTTATGGATTGAAATTACTCCTGAAGGTGGTATCAAATTTAGAATATCACTGTTAGCATCACCACTCATTTTGGTACTGTCCTGATTATTTCATGGTTTCAAATTGATTAGGTAGGTACTACCAAATGTCAAAAAATGATTATCAGACAGTTACTAGCTTCGATTCGATCTCATATTATCTATCTTCATCAAATTCGTTATTATGATGACAGTCAAGTAGCCCATTGAAAAAGTTACCATGGCAATGTTAGTTTTGTTTCAATTGTTGCGGGATTACATCCGCATGAGAGTAGTTGTCAGTGTTATACTTGTCGTTTGAATTTCGTCTACAATTTAGAAACATGGTTCGTTTAACAGAAATGCAAAAAAATAACAGTTCCGCAGATGATAGGTTACGGAGACAACACTCGAACACACATCGAAGTTGCTCGCCTATTTCACGAAAAATTTTCGGATTTGCCGCCTATATCCCAAGGCACAATAAGTAAAATAGAAAAGCAATTTCGCGAGGTTGGACATGTGAGGCAGATGAAAAAAGCACCTTCCAAAGCAATAAATATTGATACCAAATTGGATGAATTGCTTGAGTTTGAGGAAAATCCATGTACTTCGAGTTGACAAGCAGTGGCAACATTGGATGTTAGCCATTCATTGATTTTCGAATATTAAAAAAAATAAAATGCGTCCTATAAAATGATACTAATTCAGGAGCTCATGGAGAATGATTTTGATCGAATAACGTATTTTTGAGAACAAATGATGGAAATGTTAGATAACAATGTGATCCAATTGGAACATGTTTTGTATTCTGGTGAGTGTACTTTTACGTTTCACGGACATGCTAATCGTCATGCTAATAGTCAAAATTGCCGCTACTGGTCTACGGAAAACCCTCACTGGGTGAGAAAAGAAAATACACAATACCCTCAAAAGGTTAATTTTTGGGGATGGATAGTTTGAAACCAGCAGAAGAGCGTTTGAGAGCTTGATGGACTGTTTCGATCAAACCGGTGGTATTTACGCCAAAAGTGGGAAAACTAAAAGCGTTCTCACAAAAAAAATCGACTAAATGCTCTACTAGTATCTTTTGGACGACTAACAAATCCTCCAACTTCATAGGCGGAATGAGTGAAAATTATTAAATCAAATAACTCCCTGAATTTCATCCCAAAAAGATTCATTAAGCTAAATAAATAGCGTTTTTCAACAGACCTTTAGGATCAGTTTATAGGTGCTTATGACAGAAGTAGAGAAATGATGAGGAATCCCATGTGTATTGTCTTGACAATTATTATTTTTATGGACCCACTTATGTCAGTGACTATAGGCGTTTATCAGTTTTTAGGCTTACTGATTTATCAGTTTCAATCATTGCAACGTTTAATAATTAAAATCCGAGTAGAAGATATTTTTCTGAAAGTCGAAAGTTATCTTGACATGTTTTTTGGGTAACCTTCCACAGTCTGAAAATGAAAATATAATCAGGAAAATCTATACAAGTGTAGAAAGGGCAAACTGATTAGTTCACCCCGATAAGTTATTGCGTTCACCAAATTATATTTCCTATGGAAAAATGATTCAATTTGTCAATAACTTGCCGTTTTCTGAATTTGCCTATCAAAAAATTCAAAAGATACTTCTCTATATAGTTTTTGCTTGACGTTGCGGGGACTATATCTGCCCCCGTTCTCAAAATCTTCTAAATCTCCTTTAATTGTTTTATAATCTGGATTTTTGCTCGCAGAGTCTTTTTTGCTTTTCCAACTTGAGATCTGCCAAAAAAGTTTGAGATTGACGTATTGCTCATTTGATATATGGGGTGTTGTTCGGATCAGTTTATTAGCATTCTACCAAATTTCACTTCCTCTCTGAGTAGAGGTAACCATGTATGATCCATTTCAACAGAATTTGTTGAAAAGCAGTTGTTATTGGAAAGAAGAATACAGGCCGTTTCTTTCAATTTTCTCCTCTCTTGATGTGGTTCTTTCATCAAGATTTTTGTCCTATTCCATTCAATCGTATGATCGCCATTGGATGTGAGGATATGTTCTTCAATTTTTGATCCAGTTATTTGTCGATTTCTGATGTAACTCTGATGTTCACTTTGGCGCACTTCCAATGGTCTTGACGTTTCACCTATATAACTATCACCACAAGAACAAGGTATGTTGTAAACACAATTTTTGGTACTTTCTTCTGCGTTTTTTGGTTTTGTTTGTGTTAGTATAGATCTCAGTGTGTTTATTGTTCTGAATGATGTTCTCACATCATACCTATGTCCAATTCGTTTGATCTTTTCAGATAATCCGGGGACATAAGGTATTATGTTGGTTGTGAAATGTGTAGGTGGTGGGAGTACTCCTGTTGGTTGTGTTAATTGGTTGCTTGATGGGTTTTTGTTTTCAATGTCAGTGATTGTTTTTTCCACAAACTGATCTGGATATGCATTTTCTTTGAGAACAGATATTATGAGGTTTATTTCTTCCTGTAGATTCTGGTTGGAATTGCAAACCGTTTGGGCTCGATTATAGAGACATTTAACTATGCCTTTTTCACACTGGCATGATGGTTTGAGTAATAGTGTAGATATCGATTGGTATGCGTCTTCTTTCTGTGTACAGATGTTTCGATTCGGGATGATGATTTTTGGATCATGACATCTAAAAACGGAAGTTGGTTATTTTGTTCTGATTCTAATGTGAATTTGATCGTCGGTTCTTGACCGTTTATATGATCCAAGAAAATGTTTAATTCTTATTCACTTCGATTCCAGATAGCGAAAACATCATCCACGTATCTCCACCATATTTTTGGACCATTATGGAATGTTCCAACGAAAGATTCTTCAAAATATTCCATGAATATGTTACTTAAAATGGGTGACAAAGGAGAACCCATCGCCATACCAAACTCTTGTTGATAAAATTCGTTCTTGAATTGGAAATATGTTTTTTCTGTGCATAGTTTGAGTAATTCTATGATGGCACTGACATCCAGTTTTGTTCTTGTCCTCAGTGTCTTTCACTATTTCTAGAGTTTTATCAATAGGGACATTAGTAAACAAACTTTCGACATCAAAACTAACTAGAAGATCTCCATCTTGAATTTGTAATTCATTCAATTTCTCCAGAATGTGAGGGGTATTCTTTATAAAACTATTTCCATTTCCAGATAGTGGTTTCAGAATGTTGAGTAGGTATCTAGCGAGTTTTTGTGAAGGAGATCTAATGGAACTAACAATAGGGCGTAGAGGAGGAGATGGGTTTGTGTATTTTTGGTAACCCATAAAAATGTGGGGGTGTTGCTGTGGTGCGATATTAGGACTCTGCGTTCTGCTTTCGGGAGTATGTTTTTGTGTTTAGCTAAAGTTTGATATGTTTTGCTTTCTATTGTGGGTTGGTTTTTGTTTGTTTTTTGTATCTTTGTTTACTGATTGGTAGTGTTTGTTGGGTGATTGTGTTTTGGATCATTTGTGTTAGTTTGTTCTCATAATCAGTAGTGTTCATGATGACTGTTGCGTTACCTTTATCAGCTGGAAGTATTTTGATCTGATTGTCTGATCGAAGAGATCTCAATGCATCTCTTTCGTATTTGTTCAAATTACTTCTAGGATGATAAGGTTGTGTTAGTGCGTTTTTGCAGTCAGATCTGTAATCACCTGCTACTTCAGGTGGTAAACGTTGGGCTGTTGCCTCGATGGCAGTGATCATTTCTACCGTTGGAACCATTTTGGGTGCAACTGCGAAGTTCAGTCCCTTTGCCAACACAAGTTTTTCGTGTATGTCTAAGTTTTTTTATGACAAATTGATTACAGTTTTTTCAGAAATTTTGTTGTTGTTTGATATGTGTTGTGGGTGTATTTGTTTCTCTTCCAATAATTTGTAAAATTTGTGTATATGTATTGTGTTTCTCTTTCGATTGTATGAGTTGTAGGAATTGTGAATACAGTGGTGTAAGTAGTCATAGTCATTTCGAGTCAGATTTTGTTTCATGAACTGTTCCAGGTTATTGATAAAAATTTCGAAAGTTATAATCCGTTTTGCAATCATATGACCTACCCCAACTTCCTCTCGATTTTCTGTAATCGGTGGGACCACAAAACATCAACCCAATCAGTGTTGCCATTAGAAAATGTAACCGAAAATCAGATAACACGAACCTCACTTTCACAAACGATAAATTCAGTCTATTTGACTCTAAACTATCGAAATTTCTCACCATTCCAGACATACAATAGTTACCAGGTAGCTCACAACTTGTGTGGTGTCCCTTTTTTATTGGAGTCCCCATTCTTATGTCAAAGAGATTCTTTTCGAAACTCATCGAAAGTTGGGTATTACCTGACTGCGGTCAAAATAAGGTAGAAATATTAACTAATGCATCATTGTTCAATCGCTCGAAATGAGTGGACTGCATGAGTATAATGGAGAAAATGATTAAGCTATTATTTTCAATTTTACGCCAATATGTGGAGGGATAGAGTGGCAGGTGAACCATTTCTTTATTGATTGAAAAAAATCGAGTTCAAGCTAGCAGAAGTGTCGGCTAATTTTCTGCCTCATACGCGTCAATATATAGAGTGAGCACGTAAAGGATGGTACAAATTCGTTAAAAGTTTGATATGGCTATTGGGGAAAAAAAGCTCAGCCACATCGATTTTATTTTTCAGTTGCGCACTTTTTGGTCTACTCATATTTTTGATGACGTCATCACTGTTCGAGTTATGACGTCATTTTGTTTTAATAGAAATTCCCAATTTTGATAAAACCATCAAAAAGAACGTATTTTTCTGGGTATGGATGACATTTTTTTTTGTTACATAACTGTATGTTCAAAAATAAGACATTTCATCAATAATATGTTATTTATAAAAATGACAACAGGACTAAATACACCTACAAACTATTAAATTGAGTGCATTTCATATTTTTCCGCAAATACTTCCAAAATTCACATTTTGAGCGTTGATTGAACATTATAATGTACAGGATATTTCCAAAAATAATTCACAATTTTCGCTGGTAGAAAGTACTCGTGAAAATGAGAAAATATAAGACCCAAGGAACATGAAAATAAACAGTTCAGTTATAGCTGTGAATACTACCCCAACGTTTGTGTATGTCAAAAGGAAGGTTGAGAAAGAAGTATTTTTCAGTGTATAATTTTTTAATTACAAAGCTTGGTTAAGCTGAGCGCTTTCGGCTATTTGCCATCATCAGAGCTTCAATTGTCAAATTGGGGTGAGATTCCATCTCTCAAGAGACAAAAAAACATGGTGGACATAATGGACATTACAACATAAAATTGAATAAAAGTATACGTGTCCAGCCTTTCTCTCTCCGAAAATCAGTAAAACTTGGAAATTTTCAAACGAAAAAGGTTCTCTTATGTCAAAATAATAGTTTTTCAGAAGTTTTTAGAAATGAAAACTTTTGATATTCATTGAAATTTTCAACTTCAATACTATCGAAAATAGTAGCTCCTATCAACTCGACAGATTGGTGCTTTTATGTATAGAAATCTTTCAGTTTTAATAATTTCCAAGAGTTAAATCGGAAAAAATATGTACAGTAAAGGGCTGTAAATTGTGACGCCTCCAAATTCACTAATCGTTCAAAATTTGAGATCGCTATCATAATTTGTTTTTGAGATATTGAAAAAAGTTTTGGAACGTAGTTCCTTATCGCGCGTTGCGAAAGAGGGCTAGACGGAATAAATTAAGACCAAAATGTGTAACGAGACTTTCGCTATGGTTTTAAGCCGTGCGGCGTGCGCGTGTTTCTCTGTCTGTCTCTCTCTCTCTCTCTCTCATAGAAAGCAAGCCAGTTATTTTTATTTCGTCTTTCTATTGAACAGTGTGGAGTCGTGATGATTATTTTTGTTGAGTGTATACAGGTTTTTTGTACATAATAAATAATAAAAAATAATAACAATTATGAATCCTGACAGTGTTTCTGCACAAGTTCCGGATATTGCTGATGGAGTTAGGTAGGTAGAGATTTTATACAGACAATAATAAATGCTTATGTATTTTTAGCAAGTACGCATTATAACCTCTCTTTACTATTGTGCTAACCAAGTCATACGCGTTAAAATCTCTCCATTATTGTGTGTTTAGCAAGTGTACGCGTCATAACTTTAATAAATTTAAAAGCAAATTATATTTTAATATTACAAAGAGTATATATATATATATATATATACACACTCTGTTGTGTTTACAAAGTCCCGCATCTATGACGTGTACGAAAGAATAGACAGACAGAGTGCATATATATATATATATATATATATATATATATATATATATATATATATATATATATATATATATATATATATATATATATATATATATATATATGTGTGTGTGTGTGTGTGTGTATGCATATGTACAATTTTTTTGCTTTTTATTTCAATAGCGAATCAACTAAAGCATCGGCTACTGAGGTACAAACTATAACATCAAGGAAAAAAACACATGCACAAAGATGTAGAGAATATCGTGAGAGAAAACAATTACAAATACATTTATTCACTGGAAAACACAAAACAGTTTTTTATTTTTCTGTAAACCTCAAACTCTTCAATCAAAAATTGGAGAAGAGTTCAAATTTCTCTGAACGCTTTTGATTATAACTTAAAGAAAAAATTATTACAATTCCTTCACTAATTAATCGAAAGGAACTTCGGTCCATCCGGGTGTCCCTTGACACCTCTCAAGTTTTTTTTATTTGGAGTTCAGTGCCCTGTAATCGTTTTCGGACCCACGTTTATTTTTTTCAATTTCAGATCTTAAATCTACTATACCGCGTGTCCATAACAAAATAATATCATAAATATTTTTGAAGCCACATACAACTACGTTACCGAGTGGAAACGAATTCCATGTTCATAAAAAGTTGTTGTTTTGGAAAATAGTTTTTCATTCTCAAATCGCCACCGAATTTTGACTTTGATACTCATTCATAGTTTCAAACTTCTTGCAAACATGACTTTTTATTCAGAAATAGATATTTTTCATTTTTAATTGATATTTGAATTTTGACCTCACTTGTAATTAATATTTTCAAAATCATTCCAAATATATTTATGATACGTTTGAATATCTGGATATGATGGCTCATATTTTTTTTTTTCGATTCAACATATTCACATGATGTCTGAGTCTTGAAATATTACAATTTCTTCACTTACCTCATAGTATTCACAGAATTAAAGATATTTTAATATATCACAAGATTGATTTGTTTGAAAATACAAAAAAGGTGTTCATAAAATAAGATGTGGAATCATCTGCGAATAAAAGATATACTTTGGTCACTATCATTCAAGATAATCTCTTGGTTATGTTGAAAAGGGAAACATTCTCAATCGAATATTGAATAGAAATATTTTTCTGTGAATTGGAAAATCAAAACAAACAATAAATTTTTTTTCTGAATATTAACAGATGTAGTTCATGTCCAGCATGGCTTCAGCCAGGGAAGTAGTTGTTAGATATTCACAAAAAATAACTTAATTTTTGTTGTGGATTTTTCAATTCACATACAAATATTTCTATGCAATATTCAACTGAGAATGTTTCCCTTTTCAACATAAGAAGATATTTCAATTTTTTACTCTGACATTAAAATTCACCAGATAGATTCCAGATCAAGTACTTTTTCTATTGGTTACAAAATCTAGGTTATGCTCATTTGAGGAACATACTTTGGAAATTAGTTTTTAACGAATTTTGAGGAAAATATCAAGTGCAGAAGTTTCATGAGAAGGAAAGCAAAACTGTCCATAAATGCATCAAAACTCTCTTCAGTTGGAACAAAACGCAAATTTGCATCAATAAGTAATACAATAAAGTGAAATGATCATGGAAGGTAAATTTGGAGATCACGATATGACTTTTTATTTAGAAATAGAGATTTTTCATTTTCAATTCATATTCAATTTTTAATATATATTTTATATCTATTTCAGATAATGTTTGATTTTTGAAAGATTCACATTTGAAATATCATTAAAATTTCATCACTTACCTCATAGTACCCACAGTTTTTTTTAATATATCACAAGATTCATTTGTTTGAAAATATGAAATGGTTGTTCATAAAATCAGATGTGGAATCATTTGCGAATCAAAGATAAACTTTAGTCACTATCTTCCATCGTTCAAGATAACCTCTTGGAGGCCTCCTTGTTGAATTAATAATCTTAAAAACACGCTTATAAAGCAATGAGAACTAAAATGTTGAAAATAATAAGAATAAAGTCATTAACCAAAATTTTTTCTCTTATGTAAAAAAAGCGTGAGGTGCTCGGTATCTTAATATAATTATGAAAAGTAATTGAAGAGCACGAGAAATTTTTTTCATCAATGACTTATTATTTTCAACGTTTTAGTCCTTATTGCTTTATAAGCGTGTTTATTAGTTTTTTAAACTATAATTTTATTTTCCACTTTTGAGTCCATATCGCTACAAAATACTCAAAAAGACTACGGGAGAAAAACTCTTCGATTGTTGAGATGAAAACTATAACTGAATTTTAGCGAATGTGCATTTGCCATATTTTGAAATGTAAATTATGCTGTGAGAAACCATTGCATTCGCCCTATCTTCGTTTTTTTTTTCTGACGGTCAAGGTGAGAATACAAGGTCGTAGCTATGAAATTATTGTATTGACATTGGTTGTTAATACGTGTGCATAATTTCAAATACTTCGAGCAATTAATTTCAGAAATTCCATTACATACATTCAGGTGGAGCTAATGAAGCTTGTAGATATAGGAAACATTCCAATTGAAAATACAAATTTTTCTGTGAATTGAAAAATCCACGATAAAAATGAAGTTGTGAATATCTAACAGATGTAGTTCAATGTCCAGTGTGGCCTTAGCCGGGAAAGTAGTTACTTCCTATTAGATATTCACAAAAAGTAACTTAATTTTTATCGAGGATTTTTCAATTCAGACAAATCTTTCGATGCAACATCACAAGATATAATGTTTTTTTACTCTGAAATTAAAATTCACCAGATGGACTCCAGATCAAGTACTTTTGTATTGGTTACAAAATCTAGGTTATGATCATTTGAGGAGAATAGTTTTTAACGAATTTCAAAGCAAAGCAGAACTGTATGAATTAATGTATTGAAACTCTTTTCAATTGAAACAAAATGCTGATTTGGAATATTGAAAACAACACATTGAGAGAGTTCAAATTTGTTTGATATATTTTTTGAAATGTTCATCATACCATTTGAATACTAGAAAATAGTCAATTGAAAACAACTGTTTCGAATTTTTATGAAGAAAAAATATTTTATTATAAATTAGGGAATAATTCACATCGTCAACAGTCTTCACTTAATATTAATGAGAAAAAAGTATATACAAAGTACTTAAAACAAATGACTAATAAGCGTTATAGTCGGTAGTAATCATACGCCACAAATAAATATCATTTCATTAAAATATTTACATAATATACAAAATTCACTATATAACAGAAATAACATTCAGTGACATTCGAGAGTATATAGAAATTCACGCGATTATAAGTAAAAACAGCCTTTTAAAATTCATTCGATACCTCACATCAAACTAAACGAAATATGTCCTGGTCTGAGGCGAAGCATCTGGTATAGTGGAGTAAACATGATGGGGAATTTCACTCCTACAGGGGGGATATTGGGAGTACTGCGGTGGCCTCCCATCAATGGAAACATAACTATGATTCAGCTGTTCCGAACCATAATGTTGACTACTGGAACTGGAAGCAGCTTCATCCTCCGTGCTCCTGGACGACTCCCCCGAGACGTAAGTACTCTGGGTGGGCGTGGGAGTCATAGCTGCAGCATTGACTCCTGGCATCGGTGATATTTGTACCAGGAGTCCTGGGAAGACGGCGGAGCGGTGTATCTTTGGTTGGGCTTACACCGGATCTCCGCTGGTTTCTTGCTCCGTCTCGCCGTGCGTTATTTATAACGTCCGGCATGGCATATCGCAGCTTTTCCCAGAAGCGCCTCTCCCCCCATCTCGTTACGGTGCAGGCTCGCAACAGCGCTCTCAGCTCCGGGTCCATGGGCTCCAGGGGATCGCCGCTGAGTACACATACCAGCTTGTACCTGCAGGAAGTTCTAGGGCTGCTTGGAGGGCCGCTCGGAATTCCGGACGTGACCACTCGTTGCAAATCAGCGAGGGGGATACACTAAGACGACTCTCCTCGATGCATCGGCCGCCCCCATCATGGCGTCCGCGAGATAGGACGCGCCTCCAATCAGGTGCAGGTCTCGGTAATGAAGACACAAAGTGTGGCCGCAGTGTTCCAGCTCTGGAGCGATAACCCTGGAGGCGAGATCCTCGTCTTTGTGACTGTACACCATGTAGCAATCGTACAGCCTGTCGCGGTCGTCGTTGTTGTCGTGGGACGAAGCGGCGTCTTGAAATATGCGAACGCCGTACTTGGAGTGCGCCCACAAGCGAACTTCTTGGCGAAGATGAACATGATGGCGACTAATAAACACACCACGATGACGGCCACGAGGGTAGCCGCGAGAAGAGGGACGTAGTTGCCGCCTAACAGCTGACTGTGTTTCAGCACGTCGCGTTGAACGACCGATGTCGCGATCACATTGTTCATGTCTTCGCACCGGTGAATCACGTCGGCCACGCTTCTCGAACTTTCGGCACAATACATTTTCGAGGGATCGCCGCCAGTTTGCCGGATCCAGACAACGAGACGGGCCAGGGAGCTACAATCGCATGACCACTTGTTGCCGTCTAGAGTTACGCGCAACTGAGAGTCTGTGTCCTCGTTCGCCAACTGCCACGGGGTGAAGTCGACGATTCTATTCTCGTCGAGTTTCAGCACTTCCAATTTGTGCATGTTTTGGAAGGTATTGTTGCCGACGTACTCGATTTTATTGTGATCCAAGTAGAGCTCGTTTATGTTCTCGAGTTGATCGAACTCGAATCCCCGCAATTCTCCCAACTTATTATTCTCCATATGCAACACTTTGAGGGACTTGACGCCGTTGAAAGTCCTATTGTGCAGAGCCCTCACGTTGCTGTTGTTTAAAAACAGAACTTCGAGTTTTTTCTTGCCGATGAAGACGTGACTGCCGAGATCGCCCAAGTCATTACCGTCCAGGTAGATTTCAGTGGCATCCATCGGAATTTTCTCCGGCACGTTCGTGTATCCCGAATTGCTGCAGTCGACGACGTTAGATGACCACGTGTGATCGTGATAGCACGTACATCGGTCCGGGCAGGTCATCTCGCAGTCGCAAGCGTCAAAATCGCAACAGTGGCACAAGGCGAAACAATGCGTTTTGTACGGACACAAAAAATTCGATGGCTTCAGTTTTAGTAGCGGTTGAGGCGGCGCGCCTCTGGAATGCGCCAACTCGCAGGTAACGGCGTCCAAATCCAATACTTGCGGGTACTGTCTCAAATTACTCAGATGATTAATTCTGAGAAGCCACTCCATCTTGCAGTCGCAAAAGAAAGGGTTGTCGCCGATGTAAAATTGCGGCAAGTCTTTGTCGTCCTTCACTCGGCTCAAACTCAGCGCATTCAAATCCAAAAATCTCATCTGGTTACCGTATAACACGACTTTTTCCAAGTGAGGTTTGTTGTGGAACGTATTCGGGTGTACGGACGTGATTTTGTTGTTGTTCAGGAATAAAGTTTCGACGCTATCGGGAACTGAGTTTTGTTTGACTTCCGCGATCAGATTGAAACTCACATCGAGCATTTTGATCTTCAACGTATTCCTCACGTCGTAGTAATTTGCCAGTTCGGTAACTTGATTATCGTGCATGTCGAGCCACTCCAAACTCACAGGCAAATGACTGAAGTCGAACCATAGTAATTTATTCGAGGAAACGTTCAACCATACCAACGTTTTCAAATTAGTGAACACTCCACTTATGTCTGTCAGTTCATTAGCATCCAAGCGTATTGCCTTCAGGGTCGGATTACTCGAAAAAGCACTTTGTTCCACGTATCTTATTCTGTTTGACGCCAAGTTCAGTACTTGCAAGGAAGGAAGTGTCGAAAATGCATCCCTCGAAATATTTACGATATGGTTGTCCACTAAGCGTAGGCCGTAAAGCAGGTCGAGCCCTTCGAACGAGGAATTAGTAACGGATTCGATGTGGTTCTTTCCCAAATCGAGGGTTCTTAAGAATCTCAATTGTCCGATGCCGGGCGGGACCATTCCCAGCATATTTCCGTTCAGACCGACGTCCTGTAAATTCGTCACGTTTTCGAACGCTTTCGGATGAATGTTCTCTATCTCATTGGAATCCAACAAAAGCTGATTCAAAGCGTACATACCAGAAAAGTGATGAGACTCAATACGGCCGATTTTGTTGTGGGAAAGAGTCAACGCATGCAAGTTTTTCAGCTCGGAAAACGCCCCTTCGGCAATGGCACTTATGTGGTTATGTTCCAGATTGAGAATTTGGAGCGTGTACAGGTCATGAAAAACATTCGAGTCGATTTTGGTGAGCAGGTTGTTAGCCAAGTTGAGAACGACAAGTCGAACGAGACCAGAAAAAGTATTTCGGTTGATCCAGTTGATAGTCAGTTCATTATTAGACAAGTCCAAGACTTGTAGTTGATCTAATCCTTCTAAAATACCTGGAGCTAATACACTCAAGGAGTTGTTGTGCAGATAGAGATGGCGAAGTTCCCGAGAAGACAAAAACAGATCGGGGGGTAAGGCGATCAAATAGTTGCTGGAGAGGTTCAGAGTCTTCAGAGTTGTCAGTCCAACGAACGCGCGGTCGCCCAAGTTAGAAATGGCGTTGTTCTGCAGGAAAAGCTTTTCCAAGGACCTCAACGCGGAAAAACCGTTGTCGGAGAGCGAGATAATGTCATTGAACGCTAAATCGAGCACTTCCAAACCGTTGACACAAGCGCGACCCGGGGCCAGCGGTCCATCACCCCAGTCAGAGAAACCGAGGGCCGAAACATTTTGAAGTTTATTTCCAGTTAGATTCAACTGTGTCAAACTGTACAAAGGACAGAATAACTCCTCGGGCGCGCTCCAGATGTTGTTATCGGCAAGATCGAGGCTGCGGAGTTCCCCCAAACCGCGAAAACTTTCAGGATGGAGTTCCAGGGTCATGGCAGACCACTCGGAGTTGTGTGACCGTAAGGAGAGGTGTCTGAGATGGCGAACTTGCGATAAAGCGCCGGCAGGAATGTTGCGTATTTTACAGTTTTCAATGCGGAGTTCCTTGAGGTGCCTGAGCGATGACAGAAAACTGCCTTGTTTCATCGTTTCCAACGAACTTTCGAAAAACAATACGTCGTTGCATTCTAGCGTCAGAGTTGTCACGCTGTCTGTCTCTGTATGGGACATGTTTCCGATCAGAGATTCGGCACTGTTGATGGTCCTGATCTGGCAGTAGAGCACTGGTTCTTCTAACTCGTCGTTTACTGCGACCGGCTGCATATGCCACTCGCATCCTCTCGGAGCTGACTCGAAACTTGTCAAACTCCTGGCACTAACTGTCACTACAACTGCACTCAACAGCAACAGAATCATTTTAAAAGTTGTAAAACTATCCGAACTAAAAAGTCTTTATATTAAATCATCACAGACGGTATACTTTATAGAATCGCGGCGATTTCTTGTAGGGCAGCGCAACGTACGACTTGCCTGCGTCGGTTCTACTTGCTAACTGATGTTATGAAGATTGTTGCGTACGGTCTCTGTTGTGGAAGCATGGCTCCGCCTTTCTCTCCCTACTCCGCGTAGATGTCGGGATTCCAGCTGGTTTGCTTCGCTGTGAATGGGTGCCGTCACGTGTAGTTTGACGAAATTTTACAATGTGCAAATTGCAAAGTCCCCACCATGTAATTATTTTAATAGACACTTTGGCTGTATGTTTAAGTACATGGAAGGTTGTGTGTAGAATAAGTTATTATGTATTATATTTGTGGCTTCTCGGCGACGTTCTGGTAATCATATATATTTTTTGGAGGGACGAATTATTTTTCGGTTAGCGAAAAACCATATAATACACTAAAAATAAAGCTTGATACCGCCCTCCTTCAATTTTTCGGAACAAAGTTCTGATTGAGTCAATTTGTATAATTCTTCTTAACAATGTCTCGACATAGTTTTTGTCATCTTCGGGTTGAAGTAAAAGAAGAAATAATAATTTTCAGAGTGTTTATAGAGCTGAGTAAATTAATGTAAGAAGCTGTCAAGCGAAATTTCGGATATTATATTGAGGTTACCTCAATTTCTATGATGTATACTTGAAAAATTGGTCCCTGTTATTGTTTATCGAATAAAAAATAAGCCACTGTTGACAACACTAACAATATTATGAAATCTTCGTCATCTAAAGACATCATTGGCCGAAAACGATATTTTAAAAAATGACAGTGAACACCATTTTCCAGTTATGAAAACAAAAACATATACTATGACTGAATAGCTATTGTATCATGTCATCTATCATCAACTTTCGTAAATTTGTCTAAATTATCCACTATGTACCTACATGTGCCTAACAACTAGTCAAAGTAAAATGAAATCATATATATTTTTTGGAGGGACGAATTATTTTTCGGTTAGCGAAAAACCATATAATACACTAAAAATAAAGCTTGATACCGCCCTCCTTCAATTTTTCGGAACAAAGTTCTGATTGAGTCAATTTGTATAATTCTTCTTAACAATGTCTCGACATAGTTTTTGTCATCTTCGGGTTGAAGTAAAAGAAGAAATAATAATTTTCAGAGTGTTTATAGAGCTGAGTAAATTAATGTAAGAAGCTGTCAAGCGAAATTTCGGATTTTATATTGAGGTTACCTCAATTTCTATGATGTATACTTGAAAAATTGGTCCCTGTTATTGTTTATCGAATGAAAAATAAGCCACTGTTGACAACACTAACAATATTATGAAATCTTCGTCATCTAAAGACATCATTGACCGAAAACGATATTTTAAAAAATGACAGTGAACACCATTTTCCAGAAAACAAAAACATGTACTATGACTGAATAGCTATTGTATCATGTCATCTATCATCAACTTTAGTCAATTTGTCTAAATTATCCACTATGTACATGTGCCTAACAACTAGTCAAAGTAAAATGAAATAAAAGGTGAAAGTTAACCATCTTTTATTTTACTTCTTATTTTATTTTATTTTTGTATGAACTTGTTATGGATGTTGTTAGGTTTTAACTTTTTAAATTACTTTATTTAATTTCCTATTTTATTTTATTTGCTGTATAAACTCACTCCTTAAAACACTGAAATAATTAAAAACATGCAGTTCGAAACATAACAAAATATTGAAATATATATGATATGTATGAGTATGAGTTCTTACAAAATATTTTATTTATATTTTTGCTTTTGCATTGTTAGTTATAGTATATGAGCCTTACTGTATTTTTATGGTGGCATGTAAAGATCAGTTTTCATTATACTACTATGAACAAAATTATAAATTTTACAGTGTGCAAATTGCAATGTCCCCACCATGTAATTATTTTAATAGATACTTTGGCTGTATGTTTTAGTACATGGAAGGTTGTGTGTAGAATGAGTTATGTATTAAATTTGTGGCTTCTTGGCGACGTTCTGGTAATCATATACATTTTTTGGAGGGACGAATAATTTTTCGGTTATCGAAAACCCATATAATACACTCAAAATAAAGCCTGATACCGCCCTCCTTCAATTTCTCGGAATAAAGTTCTGATTGAGTCAATTTGTATAATTCTTCTCAACAATGTTTTGACATAGTTCTTGTCATCTTCAGGTTAAAGTTTATACAGCACGTAAAATAAAATAAAAAATAAAATAAAGTGAAATTTGAAATAATATTTTCCAGAGTGTTTATAGAGCTGAGTAAATTAATGTAAGAAGTAAGAAGCTATCAAGCGAAATTTGGGATTTTATGTTGAGGTTACCTCAATTTCTATGATGTATACTTGAAAAATTGGTCCCTGTAAAAAGTAAAATAAAATAAAATAAAAGATAAACTTCAACCATATTTTATTTAACTTTTTTTTATATTACTTCTCATTTTATTTTATTTCTGTATAAACTTGTTATGGATGATGTGTAGTTTTAACTTTTCAAATTACTTTATTTTATTTCTAATTTTATTTTACTTGCTGGATAAACTCACTCTTGAAAACACTGAAATAATCAAAAACATGTAGTTTGAAACATAACACAATATTGAAATATATTTGATATGTATGAGTTCTTACAAAATATATTATTTATATCTGTGCTTTTGCATTGTAAGTTTTAGTATATGAGCCTTACTGTAATTTATGGGCATGTAAAGATCAGTTTTCATTATAAATTTTCCAATTGCAAACTGCAAAGTCCCCACCATGTGATCATTTCAATAGACTATTTGGCTATATGTTCAAGTGAATGGAAGGTTCTGTGTAGAATAAGTTATTATATATCATATTTGTGGCGACGTTCTGGTAATCATATAAATTTTTTGGATGGATGAATAATTTTTTTGGATGATGAAAACCCACATAATACTCCAAAAATGAAGCCATATACCGTCCTCCTTCAATTTCTCGGAATAATAATAATAATGATAACGTTTATTCATAGATATAACAATACAGTAATACAAATACTAGTAAATACAAAAATTTTAATAAACATTTGCAACATCCACAGAAGTTTTGTGCATACTTGTATGTGGTAAAAAAAAACATAAATCAAATATTACCTCATTATATTTAAAATATATAGTTTTCCAGTTGAAATCATTTTTATTGTTTCAGCTTTCTATTAATTTGTGTATTTTTGTTCAGCCGTTTCTTCAACAAATAATATAAGTGGGATTTTACAGCGTTTTAAAGGAGTTTTATCGATTATTCTTTGTGGTGGTTGACTGAATAATTTAGGTTATTTAGGTGCCAAATGCGAGTAACTTTTTCGATCTATTGTTTTAGAAACTATCGGGATACAAGTATGATTCTTCGATCTTGTCGAGTATCTATGGTTCTAAATGCTAAGTTCGTTTTTATTTTTATTTTGCTGGCATCCTATCTGAATAATATATAATTGTCTAATATCTAATATTTGTTTTCAGTATAAGTAGACAGCTCAGATATTTTCCAGGTTCGTTGAGCATCATTCGGAGAAATCGTTTTTAATGCCAAAATTTAGGTGTGACTCTACCAAACTGTGGTACAGTATTGTTTCATATTTGGAGCTCAAAAATGGTCCAACTTTGCTTAAATATTTTTTTGTTAAATATTCCATATGATGATTCCATCAAAAGTGATTATCAATATAAATGCCCAAGTATTTTTTTTTGCAGGTTTAATTGAAAAATCTCGTTCGAA
The DNA here is from genome assembly GCA_018342105.1 of Gonioctena quinquepunctata. Lineage (NCBI taxonomy): Eukaryota > Metazoa > Arthropoda > Insecta > Coleoptera > Chrysomelidae > Gonioctena > Gonioctena quinquepunctata. The sequence continues at coordinate 382,342 of JAFIRS010001184.1, forward strand.
ACTCTGTATTCTGGTAAAGATGTTTCATGGCTACTAAAGGGTAAGTATACGGTTTTGTCGAAGATAATGGAAAGTAATCTACTGTCGAACCAGTCTTTTAGTTTTCCAAGATCATTTTCAACGCTCAATTTGAGATTGTACCAGTCATAATTTTTGTAATATATCACAGTGCCGTCCACGAAACTGATTATTCTACCGAGTGTTCCGTGTTGAAAGAGGTTGCTCAAGTAGATCACGAATAACACCGGCCCCAATACTGTTCCTTGAAGTACACCACATTTAATGTCAATCTCTTCACTCATGTGATTTTTGAATTTAACTTGTTGTGTTCTTCTTGTCAAGTAGCTTTTGAATATATTTTGTGCTAAACCATTCACACCCATATCTTCTAGTGTATCCAAAAGTATAGACAGTATCGAAGGCATTTTTCAGTTCTATAAAACACCGATAGAAGGAGTGCTCAAATCTAAGGATTTGTATATGGTTTCTGCCAGGGAATATTTTTTTTCTCTCTAAAACCATACTGGGATGTCAATAGCAGACTATACTTTGTTAGGTATGCGGTAAGTCTTTGTTTTATGATTTTTTCAAAGACTGCTTATTGACGATAGAAGTGAAATAGGTCTATAGTTCGAAACATTTTCAGTATCTCCATTTTTGGTAGTTGGAGTTATACGTGATTTTTAAGAATTGAAGGAAATATGCCTATTTCAAAACATCTATTTATGATGTCCGTCAAAGTTTCGCATATGATTTCTGTAACAATCTCAAGAGTTTCCATCTAGCCCGATAGCCTTTATATATTTTAAATTAATTATTGTATTTTCAACCTCAGTAGTATTTGTGGGCGTAAAAAAGTGAATTTTTATTGATATCTCTTTCACTTGTAGTTGGGTTTTTCTTGTTATTTGCCAAATTTTCTCCTACAATTGCAAAGAAGTTATAAATATTCCAGCAAAATCTTTTGGATCTGTGACATTCTAATTTTTTCCATTTTTTATATTATCAATTTTTCGTCCTGTTTTGATATTCGAGATTTCATTAACAGTGTTCCAGAGTTTTTTACTTGTATCATGTTCTTGTTCTACTGATTTTTTATAATAATTGTCTTTAACAGTCATTTTTTCCCCTTTTTTTTTTTTTTATTCGGATTTTGTTTCCATAAGAGATAGAATGATTTTTTTGGTTGACGTGCTTTATCAATTACTTTGTTATACAATTTTTTCTTTTACGTTCACTATTTTTTATTTTGAACTATTTAGCTGACCCGTGTTTAGAATGTCAGAATAAAAGTCTATTCAGACAATTATTATAATTTTTCTTAGCGATTTTTCGACATCATTTTTATCATCTTCAGGTTGAAAACGCTGAAATAATTGAAAACATGTAGTTTGAAACACACATATTGAAATATATATAATAAAAGTTTTCAAAATATTTTATTAACATTTTTGCTTTTGCATTGTTAGTTATATTATATGAGCCTTGTATTTTCATGGTAGCATGTGAAGATCAGTTTTCATTATTACTACTATGAACAAAGTTATAAAAGGTTGTTATAAATTTGGCTAAAATTTCAGATTTAATTTCTGTTATTATCATTGTTGGAGTCTTTTTTAAATGTATCATTTCAAGAAATTTTCTCACTTTTGGATTTCTCTTTAGTAAAAATTTTCACGTTGTTAGTGCCTAACTTATTTTGATTTTCTTTCGTGTTTGGATAAGGCTGTAATGTTAGTTCTTTAATAATTATGGACCTATATAGGTATTTTGACATTATTTGCAAGGTATTCTATATACTGTATGGGTTTGTTCATGTTTTGGTTCTTTTGGTACTAATTTTAAATAGCTTTTCGTTTGTTACGGAATTATTCTTCTAAATTTTGAAAGTATAGCTTTATAGCTCCGTTAGTAGAAATTTGAATAACTTTTTTTTGTAACTAAGCGGTGCATGTGACAAATATTTTGTGTAAGGATTTGATGCATTTGGTTCAATTAAATGATTCCAGAATTGTTTTGCATTATTGTTTGTGTCAAAAAAGTTTATTTGTTTTTATATTTTTTTTATATTGTGGATTTCAATCTAGGATGATAATTATTGAATTTTTCGAGAATTTCATCAACTTTGTCAGTAGGATGCATGTTAAACAGTCGTCTACATATCGTTTGAAGAATATTGGTTCGAATCTAAGTGATTTTATGACCTTCTCTTCAACATCTCTTCAACATACTCCATTTACAGATTTTGAAGAAAAAAATCGTGTGTGCTTGAAACTATCCATGTAGAAATTACAAATTTTCAAATTGTTCTAAACATCGAAATTAATACGATGGATACGATGATTACAAATTGAATCAGTTTAAATTCAACACTGAGGAATAGTATATCACTAAAAGAAAATGTACTGTTGTTCCATACCAATTACGAAGAATTAGTAGTTGATTATAATAATAATAATATTTATTGTGAATAAAACAATACATTTCAGAAGTGGAAATGGGCTAATTATATCCTTTCTTCCACCCATCCCAAGAACAAATACATTTTCTTCAACTACTTCACAACGCGAACTATTGAAAATTAATATGTTACTTATTCCAATATACAAAAATAATGAAGGAAAACAATATTCCCACTGAGAATACGATTATTTCCGTTATCTCTTTAATTGATTAATTGAAAGATCAAATAACTGTAGAAAATCATTCGAATAACAACTGGCTACATACGAAAATAAACCTTTGAATTGAGAGGTACCTATACCTATGAGAAATTTCGAAACTATCAATTACTCTGTGATTATTTTCATCAAATTATATGGCTAAATGGAATTGTGGGTTTCTGTAAGCCATATACTTGTTACATATTGAACTCTAGATCTTCCATTCTCAATAAATATGGAGTGACATGTTCTTCAAAGGATATGCAATAAAAAAAGCATGCAAGCGTTTTATATACGTCAATTAATTTTATTGGAGTAAATAATTGTACTACCGAGAATTGAAAAAACTTAAAAAACACGCTTATATAGTAATAAGGACTCAAAATAATAATAAAAAGAAGTCATTTACCAAAAAAATCCTCTTATGTATAAAAAAACTTGAGGTGCTTGATATCGGTTATCTTAATATCATTATGAAAAGTAAGTAGGTAAAGAGCACCCTACGCATTTTTACATTACAGAACATTTTTGGATTTTAACTTTACTGTTATTATTTTTGAGTATCCAGTCCTTACTGCTAAATAAGCGGTTTTTTTATTTCATTAACTATAATTTTATTTTCAACTTGTTAGTCCATATTGCTACAGAAGACTGAAAAAGACTACTGGAGAAAAACTCTTCGATTGATTCATACACATGGGATGGGAGTTTCCACTAAATTTTGGTGAAAGTACTGAAACTAGCCGAAGCAATCGCCATATCTTTTTTTTTTCTTGCGATTTTGGTGAGGAAACCAGGTCATAGCTATGAAATTATTGTGATGTTATCGGTTTTTAATACGTGTGCAAAATTTCAAATAATTCGGACACCTGAAAGACGGCAAAAATTAACTTTCAAGATTCATAAATTCTTACAGGTGAATCTAATGAAGCGTGTATGAAAATTAAGTTATTTTTTGTGAATATCTTACAGAAAACATCTACTTTCCCTGCTTAAACCACGCTGGACATTGAACTACATCTCATAGATATTTTGAAAGAGCTCTAACTCAAAAGTAAAAATATAAATGTAAAAATTTGCATTTTTATACAGATTTTTATTTGATTCTATACTCCAGTCTTATAGGACTGAATAGGACAATTTTTTTTCCAAGATGGAGATCTCACCAGAAATCATTTGTACTAATGATGCAAGTCTGGCATCCCATTCATTATATCTTCAATATTTTTTTTTGACAAAAATCTGTTTCACGCTTCCTGATTAATTTGATACCAGTTTGGCAAACAATGTTACAAATGATTCCTGTTGAGTCATCTTCCTCGCAAAACATTATCCTTTGTCTCATTCATCCATATGGGAGATCTTAATTTAGACTGGAATACAAAATCAAATAAAAATCTGATTGAAAATGCAAACTTTCACTATCAGATTTTTTCTTTTGGGATGGGATCCTTTCAAAATATGTATCAGGTATAGTTCAATATCCAGCGTGGCTTAAGCCGGGGAAGTAGTTGTTTTCTGTTAGATATAAAAAAAAATATCATTGATTTTTCGAAAATCAGAACAATCCTTCCATTCAATATTCAACTGAGAATGTTTCGCTTTCCAACATCAATACTCCCCAAGATATTATCTTGAACGATGGGAGACAGTGACTAAAGTTTATCTTCCAGTCGCAGATAATTATTTCACATCAGATTTTATGAACAGCCTGTTCATATTTTCAAATGAAACATTTTTTTTTGTCTTAAGTGAATCCAGTTATGTGTTCTATGTGATTCCAAAATGAATAAATGTATATTATATTCCAACCAATATAAACATATACTCACTGAAAACTTTTGTTATGAGCGGTAACATACACTATTTCATAATACAATTATTCATCAGTCCATCATGCATCCCAGTCATTCAATCCATATTTTGAGATAACGTTAAATAACTACAAAGTTCTAAAGGGAAAAATTCTTAATTCAACATTGAATAAAAATATTTTTCTGTGAATTGAAAAATCCACGATAAAAATAAAGTTAATTTTTGTGAGTCTTGACAAAATGTGTTGAACACCTGTGAATGCGATACCTCTCTTGAGTCAATGTTACAAATGATTTTGGTAAACATTATTTTTTGCCTCATTCATCTATATAAGTTCCTAATGAAAACTGGGATAGAAAATCAAATAGTTATCTGAATAAAAATGCAAATTTTCAATTTTAGATTTTTTCTTCTTCAGTTAGTGTCCTTTCAGAATATATATCAGATGTAGTTCACAGCGTTGCTTTATCCGGAAAATTAATTGTTTTGTGTTAGACATTCACAAAAAATTACTTCATTTTTATGGTGGATTTTTCAATTAACAGAAAAATATTGGTACTCAAAATTCAATTAAGAATGTTTCCCTTTTCAACATGATTACCCCACAAGAGGTTATATTGAACGATGGAAGATAGTGACTAAAGTTTATCTTCCAAACAAATCAATCTACAAAGTTGTAATTCTTTGAATTCGAACTCAAAATTATCGTTATAGAACAGATGTTGGCGGTTCTTCAGAATCCTTCTTTCATCAAAGTACCTTGGGCTTATTGGGATACGTGGTGACATCTCTCGCCAAGTATGTATAACACTATGAGTGGCAGGGCATAATTCAACACGTTGACTGCCATGAACTTCCATTTGGGTGAACAACAGTTTAAGCATTGTCTAAAGATATATGGATTTATCTTCAGACAATGGTTTTAAATAGATCCCATAAGAATACCAGAGTAACTATTGTACCCACTGTTTCCAGCAACTGTTTCAACTCCCGCAGCCGGCGAAAATTTTTTCAAGGCCCCCAAAGTGGTTTTGGATATCACTATAAAAGGTAAGGCCCCCATGATCTCATTTACTTCTGAGGGATGGCCAAACAACTAAGAACACGGTTAAAAACAATTTTACAATATATATATGTATATATATATATATGTATATATATATATATATATATATATATATATATATGTGAACTGCATCAGATTATTGATAGTGACATCTATAATCTGTGCGGTGAACTAAACCTAATATCGTGGAATTTTAATATCACGAGATTTCGTGCACATTAACAGGTCACAACAAATGTGTGAGATAGGCCTACACGATATCAATAGTCGTACTCCTCATGCGTTTAACGCAAATATATAGATATATATATATATATATATATATATATATATATATATATATATATATGTGAAAGGGTAGTCTTTGCTGACTAGTTAGGATATAAACTAGTTCATAGTGGGGAATGCAGCAATATCAAAATGAAAACTCTTGTAAGTTTGTCCAAGCTTTCGGAATTGATTTATTCCATCATCAGGCAACAACAATTTTTTTAAATATTACATATGAGAGATTATTGTTAAGTGAATTGATAATACTTACAACTCAGGTGAGATTGAATGACACGATGTTCAGTAAAACATATTTTTTGTCTTTTGACATTATGGTAATAAATAATGAGAAATATAAAATAGAGAAATGAACCGACAAAAAAAACAATCAGCAGAACATGTATTTTTTTAGGAAATTAACTCATTTACAAAAATAAATCCGGTGACATCTTCAAAGCACGATAAGCATACAAAATTGTTCAGGGCAAGACTTACAAATGGTGTTAACTTTTGTTGCTACACTTTTAGCTTCCTTTCGTCCAGAAGTAGCTGCTTAATGTTCCTAATAGTTTTTGCGATAACGGCAAATAGTCTAGTAGTAAACCTTGGCGTTCTTTTAGTGCATTATTTGTTTTTTCCTAAATTATTGTATTTTATCTCAACTGATTTCATTTTATACTGTTTGACTGTTGCTTACAGACCACTAGTGGAAACATGACAATATTTTTGGATATCGTTACCAAATCCTTAGTTTTTGTTCAATGAAAAAATATTAAAAGATGATTTGTTTGAAAATATTAGTAGGATGTTAATAAATTATGATGTGGAATCATCTGCGACCGAAAGATAAACTTTAGTCACTATCTTCCATCTTGTGTGGTATTTCATGTTGAAAGGGGAATTATTCTCAGTTGTAATACCACAAGAGAGTGGGAATAAAGTGAAAATTCGACAGATTTTTTAAAACTTGTTGCCAGGCAATAGTCACGAGAGCCCAAAGGGCTTGAGTGGCCATTGCCAAATGGCAACAAGTCTGTTGAATCATTTTCTACTTTATCGAACTCTCGAGTGGTATTCTATAGATTATTTTTTGATGTTGCGATCATAAACACATTTCCTCGCACGATTATACAATGTACTAAACTGGTTCTGATTCATTTCTCACTTCATGCGAATTGCTGACAGACGTCTAATTAAAAATATACGTTGTCAGATAATAAAAACAAAATAACTCAAATTATTCCCGCGGCAATATTCTAGGTAGAATATTCCCACTATAATAATATTTTGATTAGCCAAAACATACATGAATGATTCAAATTGAAAGTTTCCATTGGTTTCTAGAAATGTTGAAAAAAATCAGCAATAGAATATTGAATAGAAATATTTTTCTGTTAATTGAAAAGTCCACGATAAAAATGAAGGTAACTACTTCCCCGGCTAAAGCCACGCTGGACATTGAACTACATCTGATAGATTGATTTGTTGAAAATATGAACAGGATGTTCATAAAATCAGATGTGGATTCATCTGAGTTGGGTTCTTTTCAGAATATCTATCAGATGTAGTTCAATGTCCAGCGTGGCTTTAGCCGGGAACGTAGTTGCTTTCTGTCAGACATTCACAAAAACTAACTTAATTTTTATACACGCTTTATTAGATTCACCTGTAGGTATGTATGAATCTTCGAAGTTAATTTTTGCTCACTTTCAGGTGTCCGAATTTTTTGAAATTTCGCACACGTATTAAAAACCGATGACATCGTGTATTCTTCAATCCACAGAAAAATCTTTCCATTCAATATTCAATTGAGAATGTTCTCCTTTCAAACATCTGATAGATATGGAAGAAAAATCCTTACTCAAAAGAAAAAATCGGAGATTGCAAATTTGCATTTTTATCCAGATAGTCATTTGATTTTATATTTCTACTCAATATTCAATTGAGAATGTTTCCCCTTTCAACATGAATTCCCCACAAGAGGTTATCTTGAACGATGAAAGATAGTAACTTAATTTTATCTTTCAGTCGCAGATGATTCCACATCATATTCTATGAACATTCTGCTCATATTTTCAAACGACAGGTTTTAATGTCGAAAAAAACAATAATTTCAAAATGTCACTCCAAAAGAAATGTTTGTAACATTTTCCATCTTTGCAAAGTGAGATTGCTTCTAGAAAATGTGTTCCCCATTTCTTCCGGTCTTCCTGATGATCGTGAAGAAGTGACATAGAATTTCGTCGACAAAAATGTATTGAAGACACTAGGTCTTCATGCGATGCCTGTCTGGCATCAATGTTACAAATGATATCTTGAGAGTACTCTCTTTTGGAAAACATTCTACTTTGCCTGATTGATCTCTACGAGTTCTTGATTTAGACTGGAATAGAAAATAAATGACTATCTGGATGAAAATGCAAATTTTCACTATCAGTTTTTTTTTTGAGTTAGGATCCTTTCTCAATATCTATCAGATGTAGTTCAATGTTCAGCTTAGCTTTAGCCGGGAAAGTAGTTGTTTTCTATTAGATATTCAAAAAATACCTTTATTTTTATCGTGGATTTATCAATTGAAAAAAAAAATTTTTTGTCAATATTCAACATGAATACCCCACAAGAGGTAATATTTGCCCCATTCATCTCTACGAGTTCTTAATTAAGGCTGGAATAGAAAATCAAAAGATTATCTGGATGAAAATGCAAATTTTCACTTTCAGATTTTGAGTTCGGGTCTTTTTCTCAATATCTATCAGATGTAGTTCAATGTCCAGCGTGGCTTTAGCCAGGAAAGTAGATGTTTTCTATTAGATATTCAAAAAGTACCTCCATTTTCATCGTGGATTTTTCAATTTACAGAAAAATATTTCTATTCAATCGAGAATGTTTCCCCTTTCAACATGAAAAAGTTATTCTGTGTGGTGATATTGATTTAGATTTCACTAAACAATCAAATCAGAGAAATATGTGGTTAGATGTAATCGAAAGTTTCAACCTCCCTCGTAAAAATATTGAGCCAACATGATTCTCGAGATGCGGAACTCACAGCAGTAAGTCAAAAATATATTATATTGTCACTAATATTGCCCCGGAAATCTACCATGAGAATATATGCAATCTCAATCTTGGCGATCACTTAGGAATAATCATGAGAATAAAAAATTATTATAATAAAAACTTTTCAACAAAAAATTAACCCGAAGAAAAAATAAACGGAAAAGCATAAAGAAAGGAACCTTTTTAGTCTTAATAAATAACCGTCATCGGGATTTCCTAATTGTTGAAAAAACAAATTAGAAATTACGCCATGAAAATCAGCTTCACAGTATGTTCCGACATCTAGCAACCAATAAATTTGTTGATGAAAAGTTAGGGCGTTACAGTGCTCTATTTTATATATAATGAAGTTTTCTGCCTTCGCCTATTCGGAACCACCACCTCCGCCAGAGGAGCCACGACTTATTGTGAATCAATGGTAACCTTCTTGCTATTCAGAGTACAGATAATAGGTGGCGCAGTATTTGCGGCTGTTCTCAACTTCGGCGATTTCTACTTAGCGATCGGAAAGGCATGTTCACTTTGAACTTGGAGTTCCAACCGCTAGATGACAGGAGAGACAACCATTTTAAACCAACAAATATCTTATCATAGCCTCATGTTGGACAATGATTTTAGCATTGTTTGGCAAAATAATTTTCAACTGCAACTGTCCAATGACAAAATATTGTTCACAAGTCTTTTCTGAAACTCAGATTGAAAGCGGAACAACTTTGCCTTTTTAATTAAGCATAACCACTGCTCGCAGTTAAGAGTTTTTCCACAATGATTGACTTGACTTTACTCTTCCAAGCACTCAATGATACTAGCGTCATCTACTAGGGAATTACCCAAGGTTTAAGTTCGCTTTTTGGAAACGAAAAAATTGGCTTTATAAGAAGAAATCAAGAATCAAGGAACCTTCACCTAAATTTTACGGATCAACTCAATATGTACTTTAAGAGATGACGGGACTATTGTATTTATTTATTTCCTGAACAACTACGCCCAATGGAAGATGGTTAAAACACTAGAATAAAAAATATGGAGTTTGAGACATATTTAACTTTAACAATATTAAAATGTATGCACTAAAATAATTCTTTAAAAACATATGGTTCGAAATATAACACGTTATTTAACACAATATAAAAATATTTGTAAAATATAGGAGTATTCACTTACAAATTATTTTATTTGAATTTCTTCGTTCGCATTGTACGATAACCTACAATAACGTTAATTACAATGCAAACGCAGAAATTCAAATAAAATAATGTAATATTTTTATATTGTGTTAAATAACGTGTTACATTTAGAGCCATATGTTTTTAAAGAATTATTTTAGTGCATACTTTTTAATATTGTGTTAAGTTGAATATGTCTCAAACTCCATATTTATGTATATATATACTTTTTCTTCAATTTCTCGGAATGAAGGTCTGATTCAGTCAATTCATATAATTCCTTTTAACGACGTTTCGACATGGTATTTATCATCATCAGGTTAAAACACGACATAAAAAAATATGTAGTTTATATATATATATATATATATATATTTTCTTCAATTTCTCGGAATAAAGGTCTGATTCGGTCAATTCACATAATTTCTTTCAACGACGTTTCGACATGGTATTTGTCATCATCAGGTTAAAACACGACATTAAAAAATATGGAGTTTATATATATATAATATATATATATATATATATATATATATATATATATATATATATAGGGAATTCTTGAGTTCGTATAACTGACATTCACTACTTGTTTTTTTCCATTTTAATTTGCTGACGTTTCGACGGGGGGCCCTTCGTCTTCTTCACTGAACATATATTTTTGGTACATCGACAAGTAATAAAATTTAGTATAAATATAGATAGTGGTTTTTGTGCTGTAAGAACAAACAAGCCGTAGTGAATGTCAGTCAGAAACACACCAAATCAAATATATATATATATATAAATATATACAGGGTGGGGCACCCCATACGACACGGTCCCTGTAAACCAAACCATTAATTTTTTCGGGAATTTCTTCATTTCATTATATATATATTGATAAAGGCTACAAAAGGAAATTATTTTGGAGTCTACAGGGTGGCTCAAAAAAGTGTGACATATCACAGTTGTGTTTTTTCAAGAGGAACACCTTGTATTTCGTATCACTTTTGAATAGGTCAGGAAAAAATAATATGATTTCATATGACGTACTATGTACCTAACTATAACCGTTATCGAGTTATTGATTTTTTTATGAAAATGCTAGGTACAATTGGAAACTAAATAACATCGAAATGTATAGAAATCATCCCTTCGAATTCTGACCAAGCATAAAAAAGGTTTTGGGCTATTAATTTCGATAAAACCCGTTTCTCAATATTATACAGAATGTTCTTATTTCAATGCATTCTTTGAATCAAGATAGCTTTGGTACGACATTTATTCCTTGTTGAAAGAATTCTTATTGACAGTTATTGTGTTTTACGTTATTCAAAACATTCACTGAATTATTAGCGTCGAAAATGAAAACTTATCCCATTCAAGAGCGGATAGATTGATTTTAGCGATTGGTGAGTGTTTAGAGAATTGCCTTTTGGCGTCGAGGGTGTATGCCCAAAAATATCCAGACCGGAATCATCCAAACAAGTTGGTTTTCAAACTATTGCTACATCAATTTCGTAGGACTGGAAGTGTAGCTTATGAAATAGACCAAAACCTATCATTGGAAATGAGGAAAATTAATTTCTTATTATGGGATCAATCATAGAAAACCCTCAACGTAAGATCGAGAAAAATACAGGGATGCACCAGGAATTATATGAAATAGACTTGTATATGGGATCTGGACAAGTTTAGTGATGATGAACATTTTTTTGATTCCATTTTATTCTCTGATGAATCTACTTTTCATAACAATGACTTAGTGAACAGACACAATTTCCATTATTATAGTGATGTGAATCCTCATTTTCTCCGCACTCTGGATCACCAGAATAGATGGTCTGTTCACGTGTGGGGATGAATTATAGGTACACCAGTTATAGGACCATAGTTTTTTTATGGATAATTGTCAAACAAATTTATAATTTTTACGGGATGATCTGCCTGAGCTTCTGGAAAATGTGCCGCTAAATATCAGACAACGGATGTGGTTACAATTGGATGGAGCTCCGGCACCTTTAAAATTCAATGTCAGAGAGTTTTTGAATATGTGCCTTCCGAATAAATGGATTGGTAGGGGAGGACCACAAAATTGGCCAGCGAGATCACCAGTTTGACTTGCCTCGATTTTTTTCTATGGGGATACTTGAAGAATGAGGTTTACGACACTCCTCCAACCACACTGGAAAATATGAAGGAGAGAATAAGGGCTGCTCTTCGAAGAGTGACGCCCCAAATGTTATTAAATGTTAAAAAGTCATTCATAAAGAGAGTGGCTCTTTGTATTCAACAGGACGGTCGTAATTTCGACCACCTACTTTGAATTAAATACATTTGTGTTGTTTCAGTTGAATACAAAAAAAAATTGTATAGTCTGTTAATGAACTACTGTCAGAATATGAATGTAAATGATAACTTCATTTTAGTGAAAAGTAAATATTTTCGATGAAGTGAAGTATAACAACTGTCAATGAGAATTCTGTGAGCAAATCAAATAAATGTCGTTTCAAAGCTATCTTGATTCAAAGAATGCATTGAAATAAAAACTACTATTTGAAAAAGCCGATATCTGAAAAACTATTTAGGTTAGGTATAGGGAACCCCAATATGAAATGAAAGATTATTTAATTTTATATTGTTCAGACCAAAAATATACAGGGTGTTCTATTTGAAATAACAAAGTTATCTTTGTCCGAAATTATAAAAAAGTGACAATGATTTTTGAACATTCTGTATAATATTGAGAAACGGGTTTTATCGAAATCAATAGCTCAAAACCTCTACTATGCTACGAATTCGAAGGGATGATTTCTAAACATTTCGAGAACGGTTATAGTTAGGTACGTAGTACCTTATATGAAATAATATTCTTTTTCCCTGACCTATTCAAAAGTGTAACGAAATACAGGGTGTTCCATTTAAAAAAACACAACTCCGATATGTCACACTTCTTTGAGCCACCCTGTGGACTCCAAAATAATTTCCTTTTGCAGCCTTAATCAATATACATATAATGAAATGGAGAAATTCACGAAAAAATTAATGGTTTGGTTTACAGGGACCGTGTCGTATGAGGTGCCCCACCCTGTATATATATATATATATATATATATATATATATATATATATATATATATATATATATATATATATATATATACAGGGTGAGTCAAAATAAGACCGACAAACTCCGACTACAGATTCCTTTCGAGGTGAAAAGTCGATATCAAGGTATGTCCTGAAATGCATCTCCTCTGAGATATAGGGTGTCGAAAGTACAAAAAAAATTACGATGGTATGTAGTCATATGTTCCTTCATATTTTATTGGGACAAGTGAATGGACAACCTTCTGAAAATTTTTTAATGTTGGGAGAATCGGAAACACAGTACGGGTGAGTCAGAATGAGACCGATTACTCCATTTTTTCATTCATCATATCATTTGATCGAATCGATGGCGCGGATTTACTGATATGTTACTATACTTCCTTGCATATGAGTGTTTTGACAGATCAACTGACAAACAAACCCAACCTCAAATTCATAATACTCCACTTAGATAAGAGTCTGAAATAATTTTTGCGAAAAACTGATGATAAGTACTCTTAATTTGTTGAAGTTTATGTTGGAGTATCATTATCAAAACCATTTCTAATTGAATTATCTAGGAAAATATTATCCATTCAACATGTTTTTGATGAAGAAAAACAATTATTATGTATTAATATCTACTTATTATTATATAATTATAGAAGCGGTTTAGTGGGTACATTGCATAGAAACTTACAAGGCATTAAAGCAAATTTTCAAATGGACCACCATTTTGTTCAATACACAATTGGCATCTCCGTATCATCGACTGTCACTCGCTTTGGAATATTCCTGGTGTATCCTGTATTAACGTACATGTTGCTAAAATTCTTACCGTTAAATCTTCCATAGATTCTACAGATGTTTCCTTCACCAGCGATTTAAGGTGTCCCCACAAAAAAAAGTCTAGTGAAGTTAAATCCGAGAAGGTGAAGGCCAATGTATGGCCTATACAACGATCATGGAATGGATTGTTTGATCAAGAAATTGACGAACGATTCGTTGGAAATGGGCCGGTGCTCCGTCAAATTGATACTTCATTCTTTGACGAACCAATAGAAGTACGTCTTCAGGTAGTCCAGGTAAAACATGTTCAAGAAACACTCGATAGTTCCTGCCCATTCAAACAGGAAGGAAGAAGATATGGTCCAACGATTCGATTTTCGAAAATTCCTTCCCAAATATTCACTGAAAACTTTTGTTGGTAGCCTTTTCGAAACATTCCATGCCGATTTTGTTCCTGTTCCTACTATCGAAATATCCATCTCTTGTGAAACATGCCTCATCCGTGAATAGAACATATCTTGAAAAGTCGTTTGCTCCTTCATACATCCTCAAAAACCATCCACAAAAAAATCTATGAGGGCCATAATCACCAGCATCTAGGGCCATCTCCCATACGAGAACGACAGAAAACCAAAATGAAGTATTTCAACATTTCAAACAATAAAAATGAAAAAATGGACAAAACAACTATTCACATAATGCGTGTGAACTACAACACTGCACTTCCCCATTTTTATTTGCCTAGGTACGTACGAAAAAGGTTAATTTCATGTACATTGTTCACATTTACGTAAAAAACAAATACAAAATTGCCTCTTTTATTTACAGAAAAAATTTAAAAAGTCCTCGGCCGAGGACGAAACGCCTTTCTATCAAACAAGCTTTCTATTTTGGCAAGAATCCAAGGCCCAATGAACCCCCAATAATAATATACCAAGGATTCAAGAAATAAACACAAGAATATATACAGTGAGCACCATATGTAACGGATAAATTAATTTTCTACGTTATTAGCCATTTTCAAGAAAATCCCTGAAACACGTCGATTTATGTTTTATATTTGAAAAGACACTCTGTGACATGAAAAAATCCCCCCTTCCACCCTCAACGTGACAGCCCTCCCCCCCCCTCCAATTTTTTTAAATCAAATAGGGGGTCAAGTGATATCTCATTTTGAAGGGTATTCAATTGTCTATTCAGTCATATCTATGTTTTTGGATTTCGTTCATACGTCATAAAACAAATGTTGAATGGTATTAACGAATACTATTGAATTCGCTGTATATTCAATGCACCTTCAATTTTTTTTTGTTTTTTTTACGAACTGATATTTGTTAGACCTAACACTAGAACAATACAAAATTATATGTGGTGAACTTGCAGAAGAGAAACAGTTTTTCAGATGTTGTTTGTGTTTCTTGTTCAGTATAATTTTCATACAGAAGGCTGATAGTTCTAGCAATGCTTCATTTCACTGAACGTCAAAGAATAGGGGTGTGGATTATGCTGGGATGTGGTGACAAAACTAGAACCCAGAAGAATGTACGTGAAATGTTTAATAATGAATATCTGGATCATCACATTTCTCAATCTACCGTTAGTAGAATAGAAACAAAATTAGACAGGAGTTTAGTGATTGACGATGGAAATAAATTGGATATATTGGTAGACATCGAGGAGAATCCACATAAACCTACCCGACTACAACTAATTGGACAATATTTTTTCAACGAAACATTAAACGGTGAAAGTTTTTGAATAATTTCTTAGATCCGACGCTGAAAATACTTTTTGCAGATAATGACAATCCGAATTAAATAGATAGGAATATCTGGTATCAGCAAGATGGTGGTCCATCACATTTTGCAGTTGAAGTGCGTGCATATCTGAATTGAGTTTTTCCCAACAGATGGATTCGTAGACAAGGTGCTTCAGAGTGGCCAGCCCGTTTTCCCGACATGACACCACTTGACTACTTTTTGTGAGGTCACCTGAAATCGAAAGTATACGTTAATAGACCAAACAATGTTGAAAGTTTGAAAACCAGAATTAGAGAAGAAATAAAACATATCACTCCCGAAATCATTCAAGATGTTGTCGATAACAACGCCTTTACTATTGTCAAGAAACAAACGGCTTTAAGTTTGAACATTTGGTGTGAAATATTTCATTATAAATTTGTTACTAGAACATTTGATTGTACACGTTATAATAAATGATTTGAATAACACAATATATTCATATTTTTTTATAACGCATGAACGAAATTTAAAAAAATATAGCTGACCCCTATTTCAATTAAAAAATTATGGGTTGGCTGTCACGTTGAGGGGGGGCAAGAAGGGGAGATTTTTATGTCATAGAGTATCATTTTAAAAACATAAATCGACGTGTTTCAGGGTTTTTCTTGAAAATGGCTAGCAACGTAGAAAATGCATTTATCCGTAACATATGGTGCTCACTGTATATATATATATATATATATATATATATATATATATATAAATATATATATATATATATATATATATATATATATATATATATATATATATATTATATATTTTGCACCTAACGAGTCATCAAATACTACACACCCATATGTAAATATGGATTTAATACATGCAATTATGAAGAAGGGTAATGGTTTATTGTTATCAGATATGAATTAAATATTTTTCAATTTCGTCGTTGCATCATCATAAACACACTGATATTATGTAACAAACATGATCACTTTCATTTTCCTTTCCAATACTTCCTCAGTTCATTCCTTCCAATCAGCTTGTTTCCCGATTTCATGAACACCCAATATATGTGTGAGAATTTCTCACTTGGAATTATTATTCCAAACCAAACTTCCCGAACTTCCAAAATAGATTCATATTCAACCAACAACACGATGACCGTATACTTTTTTCGGATATCCCAATGGCATTTCAGCTACTTCCAGAATAGCTGGAAATGCCGAGCACGTCCATCGTTTTGGTGGATGGATTGTGGAAAATATATTTCAAAGTGGTAGTAAATTCACCTTCAAAAATACTGCTTTGTATTGCTTGGAAGAAGCAATGCATGTTAGTGTTCTCTTTGTGTGCCTGAAAGCTATATTACAGCAATGAATGGGAATTTTCTGACATAGAGAGGCATATTAGCAAACATGTTGTGAATCCGAAATGCTTTTGTTATCTTTCTATCGGTTTTGGAATGCCCTCATCGCAATGTATTGATTGGGGGAACCTTCCTGCATTACAGTTTCTGAACAGAAATGGATGTTGACTTGGGTCTGAGGATAAAAAAGTGGTTTGAGATTTTGTAGATTTTATATCCCGCTATACACAACGAGAAATCGTATTGGGATTACAAATCTGTAGAGACTGTTCAGAGTGAAAGTAATTTCGATCACACTATGTAAAAATTTATATTTTTTCTCTATTAAGATTGATTATTTCATCTACCCAGAGTGAAAGAAGTGCGGGTATAGGCCTTTTTATTCTATGTGTGATATTTCAAAGTCTTTAGTAAAATATTTTTTTCATTCAAGAGGTGAGTAGCAAAATTTGAATTTGTTTCACAATTGACGAAATATTTGCGGTGTTTTGTTAATCCCTCTTTGAATATTCTGCCTGTCTGGCCTATGTAAAAATTTGCCCAACTACCACAAGTTCATTCATGCACTCCATATTTTCCAGATTTCTTCGTTTTATCTTTATTGATCTTGAGAAATTTACCTCAATTATTATCTGTTTTGTATGCTATGTTGATATTTTGACCTAAAGAAGTAGATTTTTTTTCCTTGGTTGGCGGAAATTTAGAGTAGGAAACACTTCTTGTAAAGCTTTCTTATAAATGTTTCTATAAATAATATTATTCATCAGCTTTCCACTATAACCGCTATCAATAACAATTTTTTTAATTAAAATGACATCTGATGAAATTTTCATCTGAAAGAGAAATATTGATTAGTCTCTGTATCATACATCCACCTGTTTGGTTATTTTCACTTAACAGTTGGTTGGGATGAAACCTCTATCGATCTGTTACCAAAGTTTCGACTCATAAAGCCATCTTCAGGACACTACAATAGGATTATGAATTGAATATAAACATATTAAAATAAGATAATATAGATTGAAAGCCCAGATTGGTCTATGATAAAATATACAGAAATGAGGAAGTGTAAAATTAAATTTAAATAACAATGAATTATAGAAGAAATATCCGCATTCGCATATTCATTCATTTTGAACACAACCAAAAGAAATCAAAGTATATTTTTCCTTTTGATCAAAGTTTTATACAAACAAGGAATTTAGCGGTCATGTGAGTATCCTGCTGATTTTGATATTCGTGTTTTGCAGTCTATTGTTGTCATTCAAATGTTACCTTTTTTATTTGTGAATGTTAGAATTTTGATCTATATTACTTGAATTTAATATGTTTACAAAAAATTCATATTAATTTTATATTCGTAATTTGTATCGTAATGCCTTGAAGAAGAATTAATTGAAGACGAGACATCGGTAACATATCCATAGTGGTTTCAGTTATTCTAATCTTACTCCAAACAATTGTAAATATATATATATATATATATATATATATATATATATATATATATATATATATATATATATATATATATATATATATATATATATATATATATATATATATATATATATATATATATATATAATATATATATATATATATATTGTTATGATGTTTTGTATTTGTTGATATAATTATTGTAATTATTATCAACGAAAGGACACAAATGATAAAATAATAATAGTAGAAATTGAAATAACAAATATTGAAGAAAGAGATATTTTGAGAGGAGATGACAATCAAAATCAAGAAAAATTTAAAGTAAATTATTAGAGCAAAGGAGGTTTGATAGTAATTTAGAAACAGAATAATAAATGCATGTCAAGGGGTGCAAATAAACAATAAATTTGACGGTAATATTGAAAAACCTCTTAAACTATGTGAAAGCTTAATATTTTCAAAATTGTCTTGTTGTTACCAGCTTTACGGGTCTGCAATATTAAACTCTAATCTGAGCAGGTTACAATTAATCCAAAACTCTTGTGCTCGTTTTTGCAGTGGCCTCAGAAAAAACGATCGAAAATCTAATAAAATAACAGAATCGGGTTGGTTGAAAATAGATAAAATGTTCAAACTTCACACTCTCACTATTACGCATAAAATTATAGATACGGAGAAGCCCCCATATATATATATATATATATATATATATATATATATATATATATATATATATATATACATATATATATATATATATATATATATATATATGGTGAACTCAGTTTCCTAAAGCATAATTATGTTAATACTAGAAAAAAACAGGCTTTATAGATTCCCAAGCATCGCACCTCACTCTATAAACGAAGCTTCATTTACACTGCTTCCAAGCTTTTTCCGTGAACTGCATTGTTCATTAGTTTAAATATGTTTTTTTCAAAATCATTTTTCGATGCTTTACGTAAATTTGTATTTCAATCTACATATGGTTTTAACCAAGTCGATTGATCAAATTGAAGAACTCTGTGAATTTTTCTGAGATAAGGACCGTTTTCCAAAGCCCGTTTGAGGTTAACGTATTTTTGCTTCGGAAAAAGGGTAGCAATAAGTTTAGTGGCTTCAGATGGGAACGATGATGGTTTCCCTGTTTTTGAATTGGTATGCTTAGGACAAAACGGTACATCTTTATGATTATCATGGAGACTTTGAGGATATTCAAAGTCAACTTCAAGTATGTACCCTTTGTTGGAATCATCAGGAATAGAGGTCACATCGATGTTTCTGTCAACCCACTCGAAACCGCCGTAAGGAAGAGGTTGTGACATTGCCCCCACCGTACTGGTTATTAATGTCAAAGTACATCAAATAACTGTCAGGTTTTGATGAATCATATGATGGCAGATATTCATTGTTGGCTTGAGCACGTCTCTTCGAGCACACCTCTTATACCACTTTCAATCATCATAAGCATATCCACATCCGTTATGAGTTCAAGTTCCTGTTTAGTGTGATATAACATACATTGCCAAGTATAACCAGGCAGTGTATATCAATGCGCAGGATCCAACCCTTATGTACTATGGCTACTATTTCTGAATTGTTCAAAAACGTCGGCTAGGAGGAGAATATCATGTATGTGTCCAGGTATTCTCCTAAATTTTTACAATTGAAAGCAGCCCATACGTTTTGAGCTCTTTCGTATTGTTTTCGTGAACATGGTTTTCGGTAAGATTATTATAGAAAGGTTCGATAGAGGAGAGACTCTTTTCATTGAATTTGTCAGAGGAATCAAAATAATCGTGAGGCATAACACCTTTTTTAGCAAGCAAATCAATGTTTTCATTAGAGACCTCTGGAAGTTGTGCTCTTAAATTTGGAAATTCAGATAGATATGATGATAATTTATCTAGAGAGGAATTTAGAAAACTGAAAGAATCGATAAATCTTAAATGAAAGTTTTAACCGCCGATATGTTTAGTAAACGAAATGTATTTTTCTTTGGTAATTGAAAGGAAATCAATTTTTCCCCCGGATTTCTGTTGCTATTTTTTCAATTATGAAATGACTGTCATATCCGGACAAATTATGAAACACTACAGAGATCATTTTGCTATCATTCAGAATGATATTGCAGGATTCATGAGCAGCAACACGATAATTTGAAGAATTATTACTATTATTATTATTGGTTGAAGAAAGATGAAAATGGTCTCTGACTTTTTTATCGCCTATAGAAAACGGGTTTTCACATATGTGACAGTGAGTTGCTTGTTGGAATGCAGTCTCTTGTTCAACTGTCATTTTAAATCATATTCACAATTATGAATGGTTTCTATTTCTTCCGTTAATTCCAAAAGCTGATACGAGAACCGTTCCATAGAGTTCTACCCTCTATACAAACGGTAAATGATCTTCCGACTCGTTTTAGGGATTATTCAATATTCAATTCCAAGAAAATCAAACTTTCTTTTTTTTCTTCGGAGTCTTAGTCACATAACGTCTCAAGAACCTTGCCATGTAATCCTAACCTGAATCATGTATTCAATAGTTATTATTATTATTTAGTAGTTATTTATATGCTTATGGTGTTTAATGTGAATATGTCTGTAACTTTATGTGATATGTGTGTGGGTAGATGTATTGTATTTATTGCATTGATGTATATTTATTGTAATATCCATGAAATATTCATCTCTCCCACCAATATTATATTCTTTTTGCGTTTGTATATTTGATCGATTTCTCCTGGTTTTTCTTCAAATTGTTTGTCAAAAATTGGTAAAGTTGAAAAAACTTTTTAACAAAAAATTAAACCGACGAAAAAATCTACTGAAAAGCAAAAATTAAAATAAACCTTCTTAGTCTAAATGATAATTGAGCTCATAAACTGATGTAAGTAACTGATTTTGAGTCGGCGCCAAACAAACAATTATCGAAGATCATTATCTATGAAAGAAGTCATCAAAACGCAGGCGTGCATCTCGCTGCCATCATTTTACGCTTCACCTAATTCAATTGCTAGTTTGTTTGGCGCCGACTCAAAATCAGTTACTTACATTAGTTTAGGAGCTCAATTATCATTTAGACTAAAAAGGTTTATTGTATTTTTTGCTTTTCAGTTGATTTTTTCGTCGGTTTAATTTTTGTTAAAAGTTTTATTTTTACTTTTCAGTTCCGTATTTTGTCGTTTTAATTTTTTGTTAAAAAGTTTTTATTTTTCAATTTTTTGTGGCTAAAATCTACCAATTACTACCTACTTGTTTCTTGATTACTTCCAAAATACTTACTTACCCACCTCACTTCAACTATTACCAGTTAAATAATATGATTATCTACTTTTACTATTTGTTGTAATATAAATTATTTTCGTTGTTCTGGTTAGTTTATTTCGTAACTTTGTATATAATTCCATCCTCTCATAAAATATACTGATTTTGACGGATGTGGAACAAGAATAATGTCAGTAGCGATCTGTCATTGTCAACTACGTATGTGTGTGCCAATGTTCATTAGTGAAAAATCAAGTATCCCCTATTTTTCTACCCGTAAGGGTGGCTAATTTTTTCTCGAAATCCAAATACAAGGTATACCCTATCTATTAAAAGAAGAATAATCCAAATCGAAGAACCCAGTACAAAGTTATGCCTGATAGAATCGGTTAACGGACCAGAATTCAGAGGGTGAGTGATCAATATCCTTCATTTCGCTACCCTTAGGGGTGGATTTCATCTTTCAAATTCAGATGTGACCAAATTCGAAGTACACCCTATCCACTGAAAGAAGAATTATCGGAATCGGACGCCTCAGTAAAAAGTTATGCGTGATCATACATAAAAAAATATGATGGAAAAAAAAAATGCGGGTCGAATAGAGAACCCCCTCCTTTTTGGTTTCGTCGGTTAAAAACAGCTCTCAGCTGACACTTCGCCATTTCATATTACCTATGAATAAAGGCGATCTTATTAGTATTATTATTTTTCTGCACCACAGCAACTTTTTTTTTTAATTCCCGCCAATTCTGAGGTCACGTGATATGAGTCGCAACGGATTTTTCAGTTGTCAGACATGCAGAAACTCAGAGTTTTTCAGAAATTTCAATAACAATTTTTTTTCCATATTTACCCAACTTTATGACGGACACTGTATAATGTATTTGTAATACCATTTTTATGACATGTTACAAATGTATTCATTCCATTAACTTGTAGCTATCTACATAGTCATCTATCTACACCTTTACCAAAACATAGATTTTTCAGGAACTCATTCGTTTTTTTCTGGTTTACTCATGTTAAGAGGATCAAAACTCACGCCTCATTCAGGCATCAACATACGACACACCCTCTGTATAATTGAACGTTTCTCCGAGCTTTGATGCTAATTCCATCAAACATTCGAAAAATCAAATAATCTTCCCCAGTCGAAAATTTGCATAATACCATTCATCTTCCATTGTCTGCGCTTCCAGACATTTCCCTTTGTCTTGCCACTATCAGATCGATACCATTGTCTGAATCATTTTCTGAATGAATTCGCGGCTAGAATCGTCATCGTGATTAAACTGATTCCTCATTGTGTTATCAGTTCATGCGCTTGATTGTGCATATTAGGCTCTATCGGATTCGGGAAGCCTGGCGTAATTACATGACGGTCTGATAAGCTGGTTATAGGTTTTCTAATTTGCATGTCATTTAGTTGCAGCAATACGCGCTCTATTTATCTCTCCTCCGATTGGGAGCTTTCGCCAATGACTAGTTGTGGAATTGCTGTTTGAATGGTAGTGTATGAATTTGGAGGAATTTTTACATTCTAATTCTATTTTACAAGCTTTTATTCAGTTTTCCTTGTTATACTCTGTCCTTTTTTCACTGGCAGCTAAACACCCTCATTATAAATGCAAATCTGCGAAAAGTTGTTAACCGTCGGCTCAAATAAATTTCATGGTAACAAACACGTTTTGATAGGACCTCATGTGTTATCGAGTTTACTTTTCTAGTCCACTCTGTTTTATCTCTAATAGCAATAAAACGAAATTATTACAAAGCATCCAGTTGAAATACTAGCTTCAGGATGAGCCCATGGACGCCACATTTTTCACGACACAAAAATGGAATAGACACTTTAAAATAGACACAACTGACACAACGGAATATTTGGTAGATCATGACTAAATGTTGTTTAACTTTCCCCCTTTTATTTCTGAAATTGGAAAGCGGACAGTTCTCAAAACAGTCTTGTTTTCCAAATCTGGTAGGTAATTTATTTTGTAACCGTAAATAGATCATTATTGCTATAATCTCGTTAATAGCCAATTAGTACTGAAAGTCTGGTGGCCAGGAAGTAAATTTTATTATTTACACACATTTGAACATATCCTTACCAAGGGTTCTAAATCACTTAACAGATTTTTTATTATCAAATAAATTTAAATACAAAGCAACAATAAAACAAAAGCGAAAAATAATGGAGAGCCCACTATTATTGAAATGCTGAACTAGTTCATGAGATATTTCAATCCGGACCTGGGAATATTTTAAGGGACACACTTTTATTGCTTATCTATATTTCGAACAATAGGTAATAATGAGGGTCGTCGGCTAATATTGATTTGCGACTTTCTTATATTTCTGGTTCTACTTTACAAATGAAGAAATACGTTGATTCGTTGAAAATATGAACAGGATGTTCATAAAATCAGATGTGGAATCATCTGCGACTGAAAGATAAACTTCAGTCACTATCTTCCATCGTCAAGATAACCTCTTGTGGGATATTCATGTTGAAGAGGGAAACATTCTCAATTGAATATTGATAGAAATATTTTTCTGTGAAATGGGAGGGTTAAATAGGGATTGGCAGTTAGTATGAGGGTTAGTTTTCAGGTTAAGCCCATGAAAATTGGTATTTGAGGTTTTTGTTACAAATGAAGAAATACGTATTTCTGTGTTTTTAATAATGTAACCCCTGAAGGTGTTGTGGGGAGTATGGGGATTGGCAGTTAAAATGAGGGTTCCGACAGTTTTTAGGTTGGGGCCATGAAAATTGGTATTTGAGGTCAATCAGTGAGTCAGTTAGTCAGGACATGTAATTATGTATGTTAGTACCCCAAACACGAGGTAGCTGCTGTGAACCGTTGGGGAGATCCCTCGACTGTCTTCCGTCTCCATCATCAAATAGATTTTGGGCGATCATTATGTTGTAGAGTCATCAGAAATACATATGTGTGCCAAGTTTCAACAGAATCGGTTCACAGGTGTTAAGTCAATAAATCATCTCCTATTTTTCTACCCTTAGGGGTGTACTTTTTTTTTCAAATACAAGCTTTCAAGCAAAAAATCTAATTC
The DNA here is from genome assembly GCA_018342105.1 of Gonioctena quinquepunctata. Lineage (NCBI taxonomy): Eukaryota > Metazoa > Arthropoda > Insecta > Coleoptera > Chrysomelidae > Gonioctena > Gonioctena quinquepunctata. The sequence continues at coordinate 407,138 of JAFIRS010001184.1, forward strand.
TACTCGAATAGTGAAGTTGGGGATGATAGGGAAGATGTTCAGCCCCATAATACATATATTGGCACCCCTTCAGTCTGTCATCTTGCGACCTAGTTCTCTTCATAACGTGAATATACTATAGAATAATATTGACGATTCTGCTACCTCATGTATAGTTTTACCATCCGGTTCATCAGACCACGAAGCTATATATAGCACAATCACTCTGATTCATACAAATACCAAAAAACATAACTATGGAAGAATTTATAGTACAAAGAATTATCGTGGGTTTTATCATAAATGCTCAGAAATCACATGGCCTAACCAACTGCTAGCAGAAGATCCCTTCAAAACCTTCTACGAAGAAATTGTAAAAAAAAACCAATAGCATTTTCTAAAATCAGAATAAATAAGAAAAAACTCAAACCACTAAAGGCATGAAAATCTCGTCTAGAAACCTTAGGTTCATATCAGCAAATTCACTGATGATATCTTTTTCCCTAATTATTTCAATAATTATAGGAGAATATACAGACAAATCTTCAGGGCCATGAAGAACGCATATTTTAATAAAAAAATAGACGATTCTGACAAGAAAGCTGAAGAAAGCTGAGAAATAATTAATTAACTTAGGGGAAAAGAGGTTAAAGCAATTCCAACTGATCTGAACTTGAAGCCGGAAACGTTAAACAACTTTTACTGTTCCATAGCCGAAAAACTTAATGATCTCATCACTTCAACTGATGACCCATCAATTTACTTAGAAAGTGTCAATATAAAAAAATCCTTTTCTTTGAACAGCACTAATCTAGCTTAATTGAAAGAGGTAATCCAAGACATAAAAAACAAAAATGCCTCTGGTTTAGATGACATCTCCATAAGAATATTTGAAAACCTTCCTGACGATGCACTTAATGTCCTGGTCGAACTTATTAACAGATCATTCACAGAGGGACTCTTTCCGCATTTTCTCAAAACCTCGGTAGTAATCCCGATCCACAAAGGTGGCAATAAAGATGAACCGGCGAACTTCAGACCAATATCCCGTATCCCAACATTACCTAAAATAATTTGAAAACTAGTGAAACGGAGAATCATGGAATTTGTAGACAACAACAATATACTGAGTGCACGCAATATAACTTCCAAAAAAACAAAAATACATCCGATGCCATATTTGCTCTCCTGCAGACAGTTAATAATGAAATCAACAACGCTCTAAGGCATTTGACTGTGTCAACCATGATATACTACTGCAAAAACTCAGCAGATACGGTTTCAGGGACAACAGTCATGCTTGGATAAGATCATATCTCACTGCAAGAAAGCAAATTGTAAGGAAGTCTTCGGATTCGAATATAAGTGATGTGAAATATGGCGTACCCCAGGGCTCTGTTCTGGGTCCCTTCCTGTTTCTCCTATACATCAACGATCTGACTAACACACCAATTACAGGAAAACTCACCATCTTCGCCGACGATACTACATTAATATGGCATGACAAAGATGAAGACATGAGTGCAAATATGATTAAAGTGAAATATTGGTGCGATTCTAATTTCCTAACACCAAAAAAACCAATGTAATAGCATTCAAATGTACATTTTCAGATATCTCTTCAGGAACAAACACTATCGAAAACAGCACCACATCGAAATTCCTAGGAGTCCATCAAGATAAGAATCTAAAATTTGACGAACACATCAGACATCTCAATAAAAAATTTGCATCTGGGTGTTACGCGCTAAGAAATGTTATGAAAGAGCTAAGTTTACCCAACGCTAAGGCTGTGTACTACGCTTTGATAGATTTCCAACTGCGTTATGGTATAGCCTTCTGGGGAGGTTGCTGTAACACACTTATGCAGTCAGTCTTTGTCTTACAGAAAAGAGCCATCAGATATCTTTGTGTGGCCAAGAGGCAAGAATCATGTCAACCCCTCTTTCTTGAGCATAAAATACCAACAGTCATTCCAATATATATATATATATATATATATATATATATATATATATATATATATAATACTAACACAAATTATAAATAGTTATAGTTTAAAATTATTTTCTTTAAAAAAAAAATTAAATTTTTTTATATGGATGGATGAAAGTGTCAAAATACTATAACACAATCAATTTCATACACTGTCATAATGATTATAACCCATAATTGGTGAAAAGACAACAAAAAGTCTAGTTTTACAAAATTTTCAGAATAAAAGGTGATCAACACATTTATAAATTTGAAACATACAGTATATTAAATTGTAGCTAACTAAAAGTAGCCAATGGTAGAACAGCAAACTTCTTGATGAGATTAGCCAATCAGGGAATAGATGGTCATATGGAAAATTGGAAATTGTGAGAGAATAACAACGGGGTGATGTCATAAGCAATTATTATTGAAATATGTACATAGTAATAAGAATGGGAAAATAGTTGTATATATAAATCATATAAGATGAACCCAAACAGTGAAATGTGACAATTTGGTGCGCGAATTCAAACATTCAAATGAAAAAGAAGAGGGAAAATTGGTATCCAAGGGAGCAACAAACAAAGCCACAAGGAGATGGAAAATAAATTTACAAGGGAATGCCACGCAACATTTTGGGAGAAAGGAAAAATGAAATAATTCCAACATTAGAAGAGGAAAACCAATATTACCTTAATCATACAACATATCCAAGTGTCCAAAGCTGAATTCTGTATATGTATGGTTCCTGATTTATGGTATTGGAGTTCCTAATAGAGCTTGGAGTGAGAAAGGATCCAGTTTCAGGGCATATTTCGAACACTGACATCTCCAGCAGGTATAAAAACTTTAATAGTGTACATCCGGTCCATGAACAATATCACAAATAACGTATCTCACATCTGAAGAACTTTATTTCACTTTATTTTGAACCATAAAAGAAAAATTCACTCTCAAGGAAAAAGTGAGGTTCTGTCTATCTATCCATGATTTGATTTCAATGATTATCCGTGAATGTTTGTAGATTCACATTAGTATAAGTTATTTCTCGTAGGCCAGGTGAAATTAAGTCTTCCTGAATAAAGGAAATAATTGCTTTTTGATACTTTGTTGTTTATTTTCTTACAATGATCAACTATCATAAAAATGACCATTGCATAAACTGAAATTAGACAGCAATGGCTAGTGGCTCTATTGCCTGAACCGGCTATCTGAGGTAAGAGGCGTACCAACTGTTGCTTAGCCGTGGTGAGAAAAGTAATAACAATTGGCAGCAGCGTGACGAGAGAACAGTGACGTTCGCTAGCAATTATTATTACAGCATACAATACAAATACAGGGCGAAAATATCTATCCATATAATATCAATTTGGCTCACAAAGAATAGCATAAAAACTATAGCAATCTTCATTATAAACAACAATTTTAATTTTTTTTAAACATAACAAGTGGCACCCAAAACGTGGGGCGAAATAATAACAAAATAATTTGTTATATCTTTCATAACATTACAAATGGCGCCCAACGCGGTGCAAAAATATATTAATAATAATAATAATCACAAAATTCAATTATAAAATTCATTTAATGCAAATTTGTTATATTCCCATCATTCCATAACAATATATATATATATATATATATATATATCATGGAAACAGTGACCATAATCCATAAGAACATAGTTAATTATGTAGTCACAAATACTGAAATTCAACCCGTCAAGCGTACAAACTCAGGCTTCCAATACCCAATTCAACTTTGACACATAACTCACTTATATATAATGGTATTACGATGTACAATAAACTACCGCTGGAAATTAAAGAAACAGCAACGCTAAAACTATTAAAAAAACAACAAAAAGCATGTTGAGTGATAAAGCCTACTATAATCTACAAGATTACGTTGATGACACTGTGATATCCCAGTTTATTAAGTATACCAATCTTTTTATCGATACTTTATTCATATTATCTGTTTAACCCATTTATGGCCAAGCAATAAAGCAAAACAATTTTTTCTATTTTTTTTATTGAATATGGTTCAAAATACATTAACTAAGACATATTTATCATATTTTGACAGAAAACCAACAGCAACACAGAAAAACATAAGGGTGCGTATACGCACCTTTGGCCATCACCGTTATACAATAAAACACATGTTCAAAAAGTCAACTATTTTTTTAATGAAAGACCTCAAACATTCGGGATGGAGATGAATTTTAAATTTTTTGCGCAAATATATAGTATGACTTTTGCATAATCTACATTTTTTTCGTGCACTTGTATCATGCCTTTTGATCAATATTGTCAAATCTTACGTCGTCCGGCAAGCTATCTTTAGAGGGACGTCCATAGCTTGAGTGAGCAACCACATCTGTGTTGACAGTTTCAGCAAGTCCCTCAAATTTCATAATCGATAGTGCTGGAAGTGATCGAAATTCTAACTGCGAAATGTTACTGTCATTGGCTATATTGTAAATCTTCCAGCTATTTACGACTGTGCTATCAATTAGATTTATAAATAGAGGCCACCACCATTTCTTACCTCGTATTCTGGTACGGTAATTAGCTATGCCATTATCATGTAAATCCACCCCACCCATAAATTTGTTGTATTCGGCTACAAGATTAGGTTGAGGTACAAGAATATCTTTGTGCTCTTTTCGGCTATATCGTTTTGTTTGTACAAGAGATAGTACTGTGCAGGTATTCGTAATTACCGTAACATCAGAATTATCATTCCATCTCACAAGTAAAACTTTCAACGCCGTATCAAATACAGAATCGAATGTTCCCCGTACCGTCTTTTTGAATGTTTTATTATTTTGTAAATGACACTTCGCAGTGCGGTTTTCTCTAATAATACCGGTGGCAAAGAAGCCTAGGTCCTTCAGTGTCGTAAAAAGAGAGTAAGACGAAAAAAAGTTGTCAAAAAATACTCGATGCTCTTGGGGTTTGTCAACTACGGAAAGTAAGTCTAAAACTACCTTCGTTCCAAGACTATCGACTGAATTCAAGTTGGTTTTCTGTTTTCCACCGTATGGAATGAATTTAAATAAATAACCTGTACGATTAGAGGCACCATAATTTGAACCCGAATCTCACAGGCTTTCCCCGAATAAACATTTTGCATGAGTGACGTCCAAAATATGGCACCATTGCTCCATCTATTGAAAGGTTATGTTCAAATATACCAAATTGCAAAAATTTTATATTCATCATATCAAAGATAGGGGTGAGCTTGGTGAATTTATCATCTTTGTCTAATTGAGTATTATCAGACAAATGAATATTTCGTTTGATTGATCGAAATTTATTTCTAGGCATTGTTTCTATCACAATAGCCACCTCTTTGTCCACATCCACCAATACATGTCATATTGTGGCAAAGTGTGATAGCCAGATAAAATGCAAATGCCGATGGAACGTTTCAGGTCTGCTCCATTCATGTCAAAATCGTGTCGATTGTTTTGTGCTGCATAATTTTTTGAAAAATGTACAATTTGACTGGTCACTTCTCCATCGAAAAACAATGAAAATATTTCCATGGGCGTCTTACCTCCATGGCAGGCTTTGATGTTTTCTAATAAGAGAGTGTTGTTTCTTACAGGATGGGAGGAGAAATTGGGAGTGCTACTTTTTTCCCATTTTGGCACAATATTTGATTTTTTCCCATTGGGTTTGTCGTATATTCTCATTTTGTCGTGAATTTCACTTAGTGGAATATCATCTTCAGAATCACTTGCCGGAGGAACATAAACTTTATAAGTTCCAGCAATTTCTGCATCAATATTACCTTGTTCCATGAGATTATCGTCTAGGTCCTCATCATCAGTAATTTCATCAACATTTGGTGGAATATAAGTCACTTCAACTTCATTTGCGTTTTCTACATCAGAATCTTCTTCAAGATAGGCAAGCAATTCCTTCGTAGTCAATGGTCGTCTTCGGTCATACATCTCCTGTGGTCGAATCTGGCCAGGCAACTTTCTTGAAGTACATGGTTGGCTCATGTTGGCTGTGTTGTAAAATATAGAGTTATAGGTTATATAATTTTGAAGCATAATCGTAGTTCACAGCTCACCTTTAGTTGCCTTCGAATAGGTACAGCAAAAAATGATTTCTAATCCTTACTGATAATTTAAATATGACTCTACCACAGTTACGAAAACCAAACTAGTACACGTGCTCACTACTGCAGTGGAAATATAACTGATTCACGATTGCCGGTGCTGATACTGTTTGGCGCAAAAGGTGCGTATGCGCACCCGCGGTATTAGAATCCTAATTAGAATTTTACAAGCTGAATTTTATTCAAGTGCGTAATTTAGTACAATACATAGTGGGATACTAAACGTATATTATCATGAAATGAGTCTTCAGTGCGCCAAGAAGTGAATAAATAATTATTGTTTTCATAATATTGTAAAATAGTTGAAAAACTATGTTAGTTTCGCTAATTGTAAAACATATTTTTATATATCTAAAAATCTAATAAAAATGCTTACAAGGTCAAAAAATCATTTTAGAACATCTACAAATACTTGTTAGAGTAAAAACAATTATAGCAGCTCATAAAAAAAATATAATTGAAAAGGGTGCGTACACGCACCTTTAGCTGTTAATGGGTTAATCTATATTATTTATGTTCTTTTATTGTATTATATTATATTTTATTAATGTTATTGTGAAAACTTAACTATTTACAATAAACTAATGTCTATATTATAATTTCAAAATAACCTATACAAAATTTGGAAATTGACTGATTATCCATAATCATACTGTATGACATTGTGTTTGTTTACAAGAGATAACTCTTAGCAACAATAAACATATATTCTCTCTCTCTCTCTCTCTCTCTCTCTCTCTCGTAGTAGGATCATTCTATCAAATTTTCCTCTAGGATAATCGTCAACAAACGTGGCTTGTCGTGGAGAAGGCCGTGCTCTGGTCTGAGCCAAGCATCAGTCAAACGCGGAATGGAAGAATCGAACAGATAATAATCACATTACCGCCGATGATGAATTACCAGTAACCGAAAAGGCAATTGTAATTTTTCCAAGCGCGTCCAAACACCACATTCGTTACAGTTTTCAACGCCGAGTGTATCGAATCGTGTTTAGCAAACGATATCGACGGTCACGTGCAGAGGCGTAACGGAATAAATTTCGGGGATAATGCCGTGGGAACGGGTGCATGAATAAATCCCGACAGCTCTAGTCGGTTAAAATGGGAAGTAGTTTGTTGATACGGGATAGTGATATTTATTCATCAGTTAATCGCACCATGTAGGAGCTGATAACAAGGGAAATCCCAATTCATATTACGAGCATCACCTCCCCCTTCCTATCAGAGAATTAGGTTTGGGCACATCAAAATAGATCTGTTCCAGTACACAAGATACAAATTTATGGAAATAGTATTTGTATTATAGTTGTTACTTATTATTATGTTCATACTGTAGATGTTTAGAATTAAAAGATAAAGGAGAACTGTCACTGACACGACATAACAAATGTAGTAAAATAAAGACTTTTCATCTGGAATTATATATATTGAATAAATACCAATAAATATTTAAAATAATACATGGTGTCCGGTCGGTCACAATCAGTGGAAATCTAAGAAAGTTATGGAATTCAACAAACCTGAACCTTTGGTACTTGAAGATGGAAATGTTAGTCAGAACTGGAAAAGATTCGTTCAACGATTCGAATTGTTCATGGAAGCTACGGATTTAGATGCCAAGCCAGAGAAAAAGAAAATAGCAGTATTCCTTAATTTAATTGGTGATCAAGGACTTGAACTTCACAATTCATTCTAAAAATAGAGTCTGTTGATAAAATCAAATATCTGGGTATATACATAGACTCCCACTTGGGGTGGGAAGAGCACATTAATTATATAATAAAAAAATTGAGATTCATGTTATATAGATTCAAGAACATCTCTGACATAATTAATAATAAATATCTGAGGATATTGTACTACGCTTTGGTCGAAAGCCACATTTCCTACGGACTCATAGCATGGGGTGCCGCCTCAGCAACACTGATGAAAACTTACAGAAAATTCAAAAGTGCATCCTCAAAATGATCTACAGAAAACCGAGGATGTATCAATCTGATAGACTCTACCAAGAAACGGCATTGATGAATGTTTACCAACTTTATGCAAAAACGATCCTTTTAAGACAGTACAAAAATAAATCGTCCCTGGTACACATTCAACACTCTTACGATACAAGATACAGAAACAAATTCGTAATACCCAGAGCAGAAAAAACAATAGGTCAAAGATGTCACACCTTTCTAGGACCGAAATTTTTCAATGAGCTGCCATCGGAATTTAAAAGAATCAATTCATTTCAAATGTTCAAGAATAAAATTAAAACTTGGCTCTTCACCATTCCCTTGAGCACACTACAAAACTTCATATCCACAAACAGAACATGTTATAGTCTAGCACCATCCAATTCAACATCTTAGTTGTAGTTATAATTAAAGTTTATTATTGTTATTATTATATATATACGTTTATGTGTGTGTGTCTATGTATGTGATTATTGTGTGTATGTATGTACTGAGTATAATTTTAATAGTTATGGGATTATAAAAGCGATGCAATAAACACAGATAGTGCACCACGCGCGGAATCGTTTCCTTGTGGTTGTCTGTGTTTATTCACCACGTCAGTGTTCACATATCTTTGTACATAGTAATAATTTTTTTTTTTTTTTTTTTACTGAACCCCTAATACATCACACACAAGCTTTTGTAGCTTCTGTGATTTATTTTTTCTTTTTTTTTTCTTTCACGTTTATTTTAAATCTTCATTCTTCTGTTTTCATGTCTCATTTTATTGTATTTGGAAAATTTATGAAATAAAAATCATTATATGTTTGTCCAAATATTGACATTACCAAATCATAAAAACACATTTGTTTCATGTTATACATCACTTGTTATTATGAGTATAATCTATTTTTTCAACCATTTTATTAGTTATTAAGTATTTATCTTGTACCTTAGTCTATGTTTGTTTGAATATTTTATTACTTTTCTAAATTATTGATTACATTCAATCTAGCTACTTGCACTCAAGCCCTACGCACAGACTTGTTCTACTGTAGGGTTTTCAATTTATTCCCTCCCCTTTATTGTATTCCACTTATATGTAATGTAATCCAAAAGGCGTTGTGTGAATAAAATTATTATTATTATTCACATATGATGTTGTACCCGAAAAAAGAACTTTGGAAATGATAAAGTTGAAATTTGAAGAATATTGTTCGCCCAAGAAAAATGTTATATTTGAGAGATTTCTTTTCAACAATATAATACAAAAAGAAGGTCAGCCTTTTGATAATTTCTTGACAGAATTACGTAAAGCTATCAAATCCACGGAGTACAAAGACCAAGACTGTATGTTGAGGGATCGAATTGTCACCGGAGTATTTGACAAGTCAATTCAGGAACACCTATTGAGAGAGTAAAATTTAACTTTGGAGAAAGCGATTGATCATTGCAGAGCGAAGGAAACAAGTTTATTCCAATCAAAAACGCTGCGGGAAAAAATAATTAACATCAATGAAGTAGAACCAAACAAGCAAGTTGTTAGAAAATATAAAATAAGGAAGCCAAATTGTGATTATTGTGGTTACGAACACGAGCCTAAGAAATGTCCAGCTTTTGGAAAAAACGTGTGCAAAGTGCAGAGGAAGAAATCACTTTTCCAGTGTTTGCAAAAACAAGATAGTCCAGGATAATAAACAGAAGAATATCAATGAAGTTTTGGTTACAGGATATGAGAATGCGGAATCGGACAATGAAATATATATAGATGCTGTGTCGAAAATTATGAAGCCAATGGAGCATACTGTTGGTAGTATAACTGTTTGGACAGAAGAGGTGAAAATCAATGACAAAATTATCACCTTCAAATATAAACATCCTGTTTATATTTTCAACAAATCAATGAACAGGATGTTCATAAAATCAGATGTGGAATCATCTGCGACTGAAAGATCAACTTTATTCACTGTTAAATTTGAGCGATGCGTTTTGCTCCTAACTTGCTCGTGAACTTTGAACGAAATAAATGACGCAAACATTTTCCAAAAATTCCCTGAAAATTTGAGCCCTTATTATTAACATTAAGTACTTACCCAGAGCGCGGAAAGATTTTCCATTTATAATACACATAAACTTTGTTTTTTTTTTCAATTATATATAGGTAACTCAGCGACTCAGAGCGCGATTTACTCAGAATTACATACTCTACAGAAGTGCCTATTGCGAACTAGCTGTAATCATGATTCTACGGGACACTAAATCATCTGATTTTTGTAGAAAATTCTTATTTTTTTGACGTTGCTTCATAAATGACTGCATTTATGGAAAAAAATTCAATGACAAACTTATAGGAAATTTAATTTCATAAACCGAATCGCTACGATTGATATTTCTCGAGATATAAAGCGTGAACTTTTTCGTAATATGAAATTTTTGAGAATGATCGAACCAAACTTTTCATTGATTTGTTGAAAATATAAACAGGATGTTCATAAAATCAGATGTGGAATCATCTGCGACTGAAAGATAAACTTTAGTCACTATCTTCCGTCGTCGAGATAACCTCTTGTGGGGTATTCATGTTGAAGAGGGAAACATTCTCAATTGAATATTGACTAGAAATATTCTTCTGTGAATTGAAAAATCCACGATGAATGAAGTAATTTTTTGTGAACGTCAGTAGGAGATTTAAGCCGGTTCTGGGTCTCCCCCCACCACTATGACGTCACGTGTGACCTTGAATAGTTGCAGGTGTGCAGTGTGTGTGTGTTTGACCTTGAGATTTGACTTTGAGATTTGTCATTGAGTTTTGATATTGGGTTTGGTCGACTTTGAGATTCGACTCCAGTTTTGACCTTGAATATGACCTTGAGATTCATAACATTAAGTTTTGACTTTGAGATTTGACCTTGAGTTTTGATGTTGGATTTGTTTCGGCAACCAAAAGATTTGATCTCGATGTTTGTTTGACCTTGACTA